>CM062295.1:378371648-378529976 GCA_031216915.1 Pictodentalium vernedei
AATAATGAATATAAGGCCAAAATGAAAGAAAAATGGTTAGCATTTGGCCATTTTTGACTAGCATTTTGCTATGCGAATCCAGTCATTAAATACCCTGCTGTGCCACCGAGCCCCCCATCAAATTGTTAATTGTACTTTCTTAGGGTACTGCTAGAAAACCTGTGTGGATGGTGGGGGCGGGGCATAGAGAATAAACTAGAATTTCACAACAAGACCATAAAAATATACAGAGTCGTGGCAAGTAACTGGATTTTTTGGTGAATAGTAATTACTGTGAACACTAGTTAGAACATATTGGCCGTGGTGATTGCTGGGGGGGGGGGGGTGGAAATTGTAATTTTGAAGGACCATAACAAATTTATTTGAAAAGAATGTTATGATGGGCAACAAAACTTTTGCCAAATTGTATTTATTGATGTCGGAAGTAGAAAATCACAGGGGTGTGATGCTGCTGGATTATTTTCTTATGACTTGGGTCTAAATCCTCCTAAGCAAGTCCCTTCAGGGGTGAAATCACAGCATACCACTCTGAATTCATTAAGTTTTCTGCAGGATACTATATTTTTTTAGAAACTACTGTATAATTATTTATTTATTGTTGTTTAAGGTAACATACTTATGCATAATGGATAATCATGACCGTGACAGTTTTACGGGTGGAGGAAGCCGGAGTATCTGGAGAGAACCACCGAGCAACGATGAGCAGCTGCCATCTCCCCAACATCGTAACTCCGCAATGCAGCACAGGCAGAGTTAGATTGGTTGAAGACATGCGCACCATCAACGTGCATTACGCCTTAGTACACGGCGTCATCGTGCCCCCATGTGGACAATCGGGGTTAAGTGCCTTTCCCAAGGACACAATGCGGGAGTCCGAATTGATCGCTCAGACAGTCACCATCCGAGGACAAACCGGGCTCGACGTTGCTTAACTTCGGTGATCTTGACGAAAACCGGTTACCGCAACGCCACCGCGCCCCCAACTACTGTATAAGAACCTGTTCAACTCATAGACGGATTGCACCCCAGTGATTTGTGTTGTAACTTTTATTGTTTTGTGAGTTCTGTTCTCAAAAAGTGTGCACAATAATTGTTGTAAAGGTTTGTGATTTAATGGTGATCTGCTCTCTCCAGGATGTATCTCTTCTCCAACTCCAAGCTTCTCCAATTCCTACCTCAGTAAAGTCTCTTAAACAAGCCTTCGGCCTGGACAGACTTTTCGGTCTGATTCAGTAGGGTCTTGCTCACCATAAAGGTGTTGAGGAATTCTATTAGCATCAAACTGTAGTTCTTCTTTTCATTGCATGGGTGGGTCACAGTGAAATTGGTGGTGTGTTGGCAGTGTGGTTGTGGGTGGGGGGCTGGGGGTTGTTGAGAAATGTGGTGACTGGTGAGAGCGATCTGTATTCCATATTCTAATTCTATATGCATATTCATTGACCAATGTCATCATGTTTCTTGTGTCAACTTTATTGGGAATATGATATGATAGGGGGGTATACTCCTGTGACTGTCATCCATATAATAGCATGGTGAGGACTAATAGTACAGGGTGGAATATTATACTGAAGTTACAAACTGACTTCATAATATTTCAAAGTGCCATATCTTGGATAAATAACCTCAAAATTCCAACATAACTCCAACTATCTACAGCTATGGAAGATGTTAAGAATTTAGTCCAAAACAGTGCATTATGAGAATTAGACTGCAGAGGAATCAAGTACTTTCCTGACTGATGCGCCATTTCATTCTTCTGTTGTCTTTTTCACTCAATGATTTACTGTCAATCCCAGTCAGCAGCCTCTTTCGGATTTTGCACTGCTTCTCAAAGCTATCAAACTTTCTCATGCAATGGGTGTTACATGTTCCAAGCAGCACAGTGAGCACACTGCTCTGGTACACATGGACAGCCCAGCCAGCTGAAAGAAAGGTGGCCAGTTTTGAGAGAGTGGCCTTTTGGAAGTATCAGTCACAAGTATATTTAACATTATTTTCCCCACTGTGCAGCCTGAGGTGTGTGGTATTACAAAACAAATAGTTGTTAGTTTGAACAATGAAAAATAGTACAAAATGAAACCTGAATGAATGAATGTGCATATTTATTAAATAAATGAAAGTGTCAATGACACTGTAGCTCAACTTGTCAAGACAAAGACATGTACATGTATAGTATGTGACACAGCAATGACAAACATTTAGGTAATGACCTGATAACAAAGGTACATATAAAGTATTGTAACGGTCTGTACATAAATACTGACCGTTGCCTGTAACAAATGTATAGGTAAAGTATTGTAAAGGTGGGTGACAGTCAGATGCTGAACTAGAAAAAATCTTTGAGTCCCAGAGTGGGTCTGACTGAACCCCAAAATATTTGTTCTCATAGCACAATGATAACAAAGGCACCCCAAAATACACTTGTTCCTGTCCCAAGGTGAAAACAAAAGTACTCAAGAAGTTTTGTGAAGATCAGTTCATAAATACGAGCTGTATAGAACTTGTGACAAAAAACTGATTGGACCTAATTTCGGTACAAAATGGCCACTGGCAGCCATCTTGAATTTTGGACCGTACCCAGAAACACTCATTCTCATCCCAAGGAGATAACAAAGGTACCCAAGAAGTTTTGTGAAGATCGGTTCATAAATACAGCCTCTACCCTGAGCCGTATTGACATGTGTGCTTACATTGTGTAAGTAGCACTGAATAAATCAAAGTTCATCTAATTTGCATAATTTCTGCACGAAAAAAAACCCCTTACAATATGTGATGTATTCCATGTTACTAAACATTCATACAAAAATTTATTAAAATCAGAACTTTCATACAGAAGTTCTATACAAAAGACTGATTGCACTAATTTTGGTACAAAATGGCTGCTGGTGGCCATCTTGAATTTCGGACCACACCCAAAAACACTCGCTCTCATCCCACGGTGATAACATAGGTACCCAAGAAGTTTCGTAAAGATTGGTTCATAAATATGGCCTCTAGTCTGAGCTGTATAGAAGTTGTGTACAAAAAACTGATTAGACCTAATTTCGGTACAAAATGGCCACTAGCAGCCATCTTGAATTTTAGACCGCACCCAGAAACACTCGTTCTCGTCCCAAGGTGATAACAAAGGTACCCAAGACATTTCGTGAAGATCAGTTCATAAATACAGACTCTAGTCTGAGCCGTATTGACATGTGTACTTACTGTGTATAAGTCGCACTGAAAAAATCAAAGTTCATCTAATTTGCATAATTTCTGCACGAGAAAAAAACCCGTATTATATGTGATGCATCCCATGGTACTAAACATTCACACAAAAAAATTATTCAAATCAGGGCTTTCATATGGAAGTTCTGTGCAAAAATCTGATTGCACCTAATTTTGTACAAAATGGCTGCCATCGGCCATCTTGAATTTCGGACCGGACCCCAAAACACTCGTTTTCGTCCCACGGTGATACCAAAGGTACCCAAGAAGTTTCGTAAAGATCGGTTCATAAATACGGCCTCTAGCCCGAGCCGTATTGGCATTTGCACTTACAGTGCTGAAGGTAACCCCAAAAAAACATCAAAATTAGTCTAATTTGCACAATTTACGTACGAGAAAAAAACCCGTATTATATGTGATGTATCCCATGGTACTAAACATTCATACAAAAAATTATTCAAATCAGAGCTTTCATATGGAAGTTCTGTACAAAAAACAGATTTCTGCATCGTCGGTACAAAATGGCAGCTGGCAGCCATCTTGAATTTCGGACCGCACCCAAAAACACTCGTTCTCGTCCCACGGTCATAACAAAGGTACCCAAGAAGTTTCGTAAAGATCGGTTCATAAATACGGCCTCTAGCCCGAGCCATAGCAGCTTGGCACTCACAGCTCTGAAAGTAACACTAAATAAATCAAAGTCAGTCTAATTTGCATAATTTACGCACGAGAAAAAAACCCGTATTATATGTGATGTATCCCATGGTACTAAACATTTATACAAAACTTTATTCAAATCAGAACTTTCATACAGAAGTTCTCTACAAAAAACTGATTTTTGCATCATCGGTACAAAATGGCCACTGGCAGCCATCTTGAATTTCGGACCACACCTAAAAACACTCGTTCCCGTCCCAGGGTCATAACAAAGGTACATAAGAAGTTTCGTAAAGATCGGTTCATAAATACGACCTCTAGCGCGAGCCATAGCCAATTGTTGACGTACGGACAGACGGCCAGACGGACGACGGGCCATGACAATAGCTCAAATTTGACTTCGTCAAAGTTGAGCTAAAAATTTAATTAAATTATATTTTGTCACCTCGTGAAATAGGAGACCCATTAGTTCAATATGAAAGAGTTTAGATTTTATTTTCCCGCTCTGACCGACTTAGACTCCATAAAACTGTCACAGTCACGATTACCTATTGTGCATAAGTATGTGACATTAAAAACAAAAAAATAAATAATTAATTCTAAAGGTGGTGGATTCATTAATTAATGCTATGTTGTGATCGGTTTTGATTATAAATGTTAAATTTAATACCTATTTTTTTCAAATTATACCCCTGGCAAATAAACTGCTATGAATATTGCCATGGACATTCTATTATTATTTTTTGGGCACAAATGTACTTTTTTCTAAAGTGTTCAAAATGGTTTTGGGTATGAAATCACTTGGGCACGAAATGATTGTGGTGATGGGTACGGAATTACACACACCCAATGACATCCTCTGTATATTTTTTATTCAAATTTACAAAATACAGTACATGCAGAGTGGATTGTAACAAAATGGCCCGTGGGGTGGCATTATCACCCAAAGTATTACTTTCAAATTCTGCACACATGGGCAAAACACGCAAGCAATGCTTCAGCCCGGTGCGCCTTTATACCGCAGGTCCCCGATTTTATCGAAGGCTACCGCAGGTCCCTCAAAATTACCGCAGGTCCCTTGTTTTTCTGGGTATTATCTTTGTTTTAACTAACAGTTCGAGGCAACTGTCGTCTCGTTGATATTTGGGGGTATTTTACACCAAAAATCAATAATAACGGAGCGTATTTTTCTATTTACGCTATCACGCTCTTCGTGTCTAAACAACACACACGCACACAATCGGAAACATGATTCAAAATATTCCAGCGATGCAGGTTAGCCCAACTTTGTGACATTACTATATCGTATTTCTCAGGGCATGGCTTTTGGTTGGTGCGCCTTTATACCGCAGGTCCCCGATTTTACTGCAGGCTACCGCAGGTCCCTCAAAATTACCGCAGGTCCCTTGTTTTTCTGGGTATTATCTTTGTTTTAACTAACAGTTCGAGGCAACTGTCGTCTCGTTGATATTTGGGGGTATTTTACACCAGAAATCAATAATAACGGAGCATATTTTTCCATTTACGCTATATAAACAACATAAACTTATCACACTCTTCTCGTCTAAACAACCGCAGCCCCACAAAATTACCGCAAGTCCCTTGTTTTGCGGGGTATTATCTTTATTTTAACTAACTAACATTTTGAGGCAAATGCGGTCTCGATGATATTTGGGGGTACTTTACACCAAAAATGAATAATAACGGAGCGTATTTTTCTATTCACGCTATCACGCTCTTCGTGTCTAAACAACACACACGCACACAATCGGAAACATGATTCAAAATATTCCAGCGATGCAGGTTAGCCCAACTTTGTGACATTACTATATCGTATTTCTCGGGGCATGGCTTTTGGTAATTCATTGCATTTATTGGGCATAAAAGGCCTGCTGTCGAGCCTGACCACAGGTCCCAAAATCGATCGTAAACTACCGCAAGTCCCTTCAAATAGATTTCTTTCGCTAAACAAGATGGCTGTTTCTTCCACAAGTCGAGGGACCTGCGGTATATTAAAACTATCACAAGCTACCAGAGGGCCATATGAATTATTTCCCCCCCCCCCCCCCAAAAAAAAATAAAATAAATAATTCTAGCAATGTACCACACAACTCTCGAAACAAGGAACCTGCCAGTGCTGTAGAACAAAAACTGTCAGAAGCTATTGCATGGAATTGGGATGTATTACCAAGACAAAAAAAAAAAAAAAATGAAACTATTTTTTAGTGATGACCAAAACTGGTTATTATAATATATTTTTAATAATACCACAGGTCGCTTGTTTTGCTGTGACCTTCACAAAACAATGGACCTGTGGTATAATAAAACTATCACAAGCTACCGCAGGTCCCTTTTAGTTTTTCCCCTCATCTTCACTCTCTCCGTCATTTACTGCAGGTTAATACTGATAAATGTTTTGTTTCGCGGGGGTTCTGGGGTGAGACCGGTCTACTCTGTAGTGGTACCATGTACCGCAGGTTCCTTGTTTCATGAATTTTTCACCCTATTAGTGAGGCTTGGAGTGGGATCACCAGGGGACTTATGTTAGATCACGATAGTTCTAACATGCTGCAGGGAAATACTTAAAAAAGGACCTGCGGTAGCTTGTGATAGTAACATTTTTAATATACCGCAGGTCCCTCGATTTGTGGGAGTAACAGCAAAACGAGGGACCTGCGGTATATTAAAAATAAATATGCGAAGGATTTAGTGACCTGTGGTAAGGATACCTCCACGGCGCAAACCGGTCTCATCCCTGAATCCCCGCGAAACAAAACATCAGTATTAACCTACAGTAAATGACGGAGATAGTGAAGATGAGGGGAAAAACTGAAAGGGACCTGCGGTAGCCCTCTCTCGCCCCCCCCCCCCCCCCCCATAAAACTCTGGTACATTGCCCGAGTTTTTTTTTTGGGGGGGGGGGGGCAGGGAAATAATTCATATGGACCTGCGCTAGCTTGTGATAAAGTTTTAATATACCGCAGGTCCCTCGATTTGTGGAAGAAACAGCCATCTTGTTTTGCGAAAGAAGGGACTTGTGGTAGTTTATGGTAGATTTTGGGACCTGTGGTCATGCTCGACAGCCTGCCTTTTATGCCCAATAAATGCAATAAATTACCAAAAAGCCGCAACCAAGAAATACCATATAGTAGTGTTAAAAAGTTGCAACGCTGAAATATTTTGAATCATGTTCCTGAGTGTGGCGGGGGCCACATGGGGTGGGATGCCATCATGGGTAATTTTCCTGACACATGGCAAGCTCTGAAAGCCTGATGAATTGCATATCGGAATGTTATGTACAATAGAAGACAGTTTTTATATTAGTTATAGTTTTATAGGTCTGCACACGTTGTTTTGACACGAAGAGCGTGATAAGTTTATGTTGTTTATATAGCGTAAATGGAAAAATATGCTCCGTTATTATTGATTTTTGGTGTAAAATACCCCAAATATCAACGTGACGACAGTTGCCTCGAACTATTAGTTAAAACAAAGATAATACCCCGCAAAACAAAGGACCTGCGGTAATTTTGAGGGACCTGCGGTAGCCTGCGGTAAAAACGGGGACCTGCGGTATAAAGGCGCACCCCTTTAGCCAATGGCCCTCCGAGTGTCACCCAGGGATTCATTGGCTGGAACTTTGCTTGTGCTTGTTATGCTTTGCAACAAATTTGCAGTTATTGCTTGGGTGGAATCTCCACACTGCGGGTGATTTAGTGATAATACACGCTATACGTACTGTAAGTTGTAACTACGTTCGCACTTTAGGTAGCACCTATTTCATATTAATTTGAAAAACACTGTGAGTTGCGCGCGCTTCTTGGTTTTACCAAAGTCAGGGAGGTTACTTCCTGCCGTTCTTAGTTAATTTCCGGTTGGTGTGACATGCGCGTAATAACTTGCCAACAAAAACCGTAAAACTGTCACTAAAACAAAATCAGCTTAAGTAGAGAAAAATCAGTCCAGTTTACCAACAGCAAGTCCAGTTGAAGACCTCAAGTGAACAATCAAGAATGGTTGGTATCTATTTGTACACCTTAAACACCAATAAATAAATATAAATAATCTATTTGTACTTCACATTTCTAAAAACTGCAAATGAGTTCATGATAATATGAAAGGGTGCGCCTTTATACCGCAGGTCCCCGATTTTACCGCAGGTCCCTCAAAATTACCGCAGGTCCCTTGTTTTGCGGGGTATTATCTTTGTTTTAACTAATAGTTCGAGGCAACTGTCGGCTCGTTGATACTTGTGGGTATTTTATACCAAAAATCAATAATAACGGAGCATAGTTTTCCATTTAAGCTATATAATTATAAACAACATAAACTTATCACGCTCTTCGTGTCAAAACAACGTGTGCAGACCTATAAAACTATAACTAATATAAAAACTGTCTTCTATTGTACATAACATTCCGATATGCAATTCATCAGGCTTTCAGAGCTTGCCATGTGTCAGGAAAATTACCCATGATGGCATCCCACCCCATGTGGCCCCCGCCTAGTTCAGCGATCTGAACGTAGTGGCTACCCCTCTACGTTCAGATTCTTCCCATTCAATCCTATAGAAAAAGTTCCCATCAACTTTTTATGGGAACTCAAAACTCGAAATTAGGAATATATATCAAGCTTTCGCCCTTATTACCGGCTGCAATCGATAGTACACGTATTTCCTTACATTTGGGAAGAGTTTATTAATCCAAACTAGGTTTTATCCTTTAAATGTCGTCATTTGTGTACTCGTGAGGCGGCGACGGAGATTTCAAAATCGGCCATGTTGTTGTTTAAATATAAAACAGTAAAAACGATAACCCGGTAATGGCGCCGAAACGAATAGAACTTTTCATCGATGCGGAATAGGAAATTCGATCGCAATTGTGCAGAATGGGTTTGACAATCTGCTCTGTGCGAATGCGACCGAGTTTGATAGCCTCCTCTGCGCGAATGAGATCAAATTTCCTATTCCGCATCGATGAAAAGGTCTATTCGTTTCGGCGCCATTACCGGGTTATCGTTTTTACTGTTTTATATTTAAACAACAACATGAACGATTTTGAAATCTCCGTCGCCGCCTCACGAGTACACAAATGACGACAATTAAAGGATAAAACCTAGTTTGGATTAATAAACTCTTCCCAAATGTAAGGAAATACGTGTACTATCGATTGCAGCCGGTAATAAGGGCGAAAGCTTGATATATATTCCTAATTTCGAGTTTTTAGTTCCCATAAAAACTTGATGGGAACTTTTTCTATAGGATTGAATGGGAAGAATCTGAACGTAGAGGGGTAACCACTACGTTCAGATCGCTGAACTAGCCCACGCCACACTCGGGAACATGATTCAAAATATTTCAGCGTTGCAACTTTTTAACACTACTGTATGGTATTTCTTGGTTGTGGCTTTTTGGTAATTTATTGCATTTATTGGGCATAAAAGGCAGGCTGTCGAGCATGACCACAGGTCCCAAAATCTACCATAAACTACCACAAGTCCCTTCTTTCACAAAACAAGATGGCTGTTTCTTCCACAAGTCGAGGGACCTGCGGTATATTAAAACTTTATCACAAGCTAGCGCAGGTCCATATGAATTATTTCCCTGCCCCCCCCCCCCCCCCCCGAGTTTTATGGGGGGGGGGGGGCGAGAGAGGGCTACTGCAGGTCCCTTTCAGTTTTTCCCCTCATCTTCACTATCTCCGTCATTTACTGCAGGTTAATACTGATAAATATTTTGTTTCACGGGGATTCAGGGATGAGACCGGTCTGCGTCGTGGGGGTATCCTTACCACAGGTCACTAAATCCTTCGCATATTTATTTTTAATATACCGCAGGGTCCCTTTGATGGTAGTACAAACCGCAGGTCGGCCTTGTTCTTGAAAAACGCGCTACTTTCAAGTATTCTGTGCCGACAAAGACGGAGTTCCTTTAAAATGATGCAAATGCAGTACAAACACTCTGTCGGCCCCGATTGTCAAAAGCCCCATCTGTCTGGTCAGTTTGAAAAAACATCAGCTCGGGTTTATTTAGCAACTGTATAAACAACGAATTAACTATGCCCAATTCGAGGTAGCCTATATTAAAAAATGAAAGATAAAGCCGTGCAAAAAATATACATTATCTCCTTAAAAGTTTCATTGTTTCGTTGTCTCTGATTAGATATCCTTGTCACTGATTAGATATCAAAGTTCCAAAATATAGCTTCATTATTTTTTTTCATGGTAATACTTCTGACACCAAAGAATACCGGGTCGCAGGAGATTTTTAAGACCTTTCATTCATCATTCATGGTAATACAATAGTTTCTGACAGTTTTATTGTACCGCAGGTCCCTTGTTTTGTGAATGGTCGACCGCATTGCCTAGCATTTTGAGGGGTGGGAGTAGGGATCAGGGAAATAATTGAAAGGGGAACTGTGGTAGCTTGTGATAGTTTTAATATACCGCAGGTCCCTCGATTTGTGGAAGTAACAGCAAAACGAGGGACCTGCAGTATATTAGAAATAAATATGCGAAGGATTTAGTGACCTGCGGTACAGGATACCACTACAGAGTAGACCGGTCTCACCCCACAGTTCCCGCGAAACAAAACATTTATCAGTATTAACCTGCAGTAAATGACGGAGAGAGTGAAGATGAGGGGAAAAACTAAAAGGGACCTGCGGTAGCTTGTGATAGTTTTATTATACCGCAGGTCCATTGTTTTGTGAAGGTCACAGCAAAACAAGCGACCTGTGGTATTATTAAAAATATATTATAATAACCAGTTTTGGTCATCACTAAAAAATAGTTTAATTTTTTTTTTTTTTGTCTTTGTAATACATCCCAATTCCATACAATAGCTTCTGATAGTTTTTGTTCTACAGCACTGGCAGGTTCCTTGTTTCGAGAATGGTGTGGTACATTGCTAGAATTTTTTTTTTTTTTTTGGGTGGGGGGGGGTGGGGCAGGGAAATAATTCATATGGCCCTCTGGTAGCTTGTGATAGTTTTAATATACCGCAGGTCCCTCGACTTGTGGAAGAAACAGCCATCTTGTTTAGCGAAAGAAATCTATTTGAAGGGACTTGCGGTAGTTTACGATCGATTTTGGGACCTGTGGTCAGGCTCGACAGCAGGCCTTTTATGCCCAATAAATGCAATAAATTACCAAAAGCCATGCCCCGAGAAATACGATATAGTAATGTCACAAAGCTGGGCTAACCTGCATCGCTGGAATATTTTGAATCATGTTTCCGATTGTGTGTGTGTGTGTTGTTTAGACACGAAGAGCGTGATAGCGTGAATAGAAAAATACGCTCCGTTATTATTCATTTTTGATGTAAAATGTTAGTTAAAACAAAGATAATACCCCGCAAAACAAGGGACCTGCGTTAATTTTGCGTGGCTGCGGTTGTTTAGACGAGAAGAGTGTGATAAGTTTATGTTGTTTATATAGCGTAAATAGAAAAATACGCTCCGTTATTATTGATTTTTGGTGTAAAATACCCCCCAAATATCAACGAGACGACGGTTGCCTCGAACTGTTAGTTAAAACAAAGAAAAACATCTATACATCCCAACCTTGGTAGACATGAAGGAAAGTAGGGAAAAGTTGGTAATTTTTGTATAATTCGTTGGGTCGGCTATTCTTCATGTTTACCAAGGTTGGGATGTATAGAACACAAAACACATATGTAATAAACTCATAGAGTCGACTGTAGGCACCACTGGTTCCTGGAAGTCTGCTACCGTATTCGCACCAAAACTGATAATAAAATAATATGTCATCAGAACAACTTGTAGCCAAATGTACTTCATATATCCAAGAACAAAGCTAGGCATTCAAAACACTTTCGAAAACAGCGATAGGACTGCATTTGGGAAAAGGACAACACTGTCTGCATTTTTTATTGAAGATGGTTTCCATGCTCGACAGACATGCGCAAATCACTCGATACCACAAATTTCCTTCGAAAAACAAAATCGTAATTCTCAGAAATTTCAACAGGCATCATGATACCTTGCGCTGAATATGGCAACTGTGCAATCTCTATCTAATAACAGTATACTGTATGAAGGTGATCTTTTTCATTATTTAATTTTAGACGGCATTGTTTTTACATGCTTTTCCCGTCCGATGACGTCAACCGGAAATCGAAAATATACTCACGTAAACAAAAGCAAAGGCTTTGGAATTTTCCCCCATGCAGCTCTGCCGTAGTGTCTTGAAGAATTTTGATCCCCTAGCTTTGTTCTCGGATATGTAAAGCACATTTGGCCACAAGTTGTTTTTGTGAAATATTATTAAATTATCACTTCTCGTGCAAATACGGTAGCAGACTTCCAGGAACCAGTGGTGCTTACAGTCGACTCTATGAGTTGATTTTGATGTATATTTTGTGTATTTTTAATTTGAATTGAAGGAATATCAGAGGTGTGAATTTTCAAAATAAACAAAATTTCATTGCTTATAAAGGCCCTTGGGGTCATCCAACCCAACTTTGGTCAATTTTTTTATTTTTTTCCCAGTGCCTCAGAAACAGATAAGAGAAGTAAGGAAAGGCAAACTATATATCAAAATAATGAGTAAAGTGCATAGAAAAGGTACACATAATCTTTTTCAGGAAAAAAAGTGAATTTTATGGTTTTGAAGAAGATTAATTTGCCAATGCCATGGCATAAATAACGAACAGGTATAGCCACAAAATAATCGGTAATTCGAAAGCCATGTCCTCAATTAGGTCGGGCACAAACACGAAACGACGTATAATACCTAGTTTGGCGTATAATACCTCGAACAAGGTATAAAATTGATACACAAACACACAAATTGGCTATGTGCAACAGAATCGTGTAAAATCGAGACAGTGTATGAGCAAATACTTGAGCTGTTAATGTCATAACTGCAAAATATGGTTCGAAATTCCCTCTCGTGTTTACATGCCGTCTGAACATTTTTGTTGACAAAAAATCTGAAATGAAAGACAACATGAACCACTTGTAAAAAAATAACCGAGTGTATAAAATCAGGATGATACACATAAAATAAGGCAATATTCATAACAAAGTAAGCAGAATGCTTCAGAAATCACTTTTTCACGAAGTATATTTCAAGTGACCTGGAACTATATTGAGCGTGTTGATTTCCCCTGATGTTGTAAAGTTATTTGTTACCATTGATTTTCGCCATGGACTGTGTTGATGTCGTCAAAGGACCGATTCAAGATGGGTTGAAAATGATGCATTCGCGCTTTTAAATAAGGTTAGTTTGGGCGACGCTGAGAATTTAGTTTTTTCTTGCAACCAACCATACTAACACAAGTGTCGATCAGTGTCTTTTGTCATCGTTTTACGCTGACAAATGTGACAAATTGCCTTCACCGGAAACTATCTCCCAATTTGCATATCACAATAAACATAACTGCTGTCAGCGTGACCGTGTGGTCAAAACCGAAACAAATTATCGAATCCACGGTCAAAATTAGCTGCAATTGGCTTTTAAATAAATGAAATACACGAAATATTCGCAATTTCTTCACTATTCATGCCAAGTTACTTTTTAACCAGACCACATGCGTTAAGTTTTGTTTGACGGCATCAAACTGATATTGTTTGTGGTAATTAATAGTGTACGAGAGGCGAAAGAAGCCAAATATTTCCCATCATCTATAAAGTGATTAAAATTGATAATTCCTTTTATTTTACTGAAATTATGAATTGATAAGGTGGGTGTGTTGCGATTATTGTGCCCCAGACCTGGAAGTTGTAAAATCAAAGGTGCATCTAGGGCCATCCAGTGGTGACCTCTGTCCTCTTAGTCTTACCCATTCATCATTACTTGTACCAACATTCTCCCTTGTATCTCAACCACTGCTACTCCAATTTGAAGGATATTTGATGTTGTGATCGAGCATCATGGGGAAACAATGCCTGTGTAGCTACTGTAGCATGTGTTTCTTCCCACATTTTTTCAGAGTTGTACTTTTTTACTCTTTTGAGTTACAAAATTTTGTTCATAACTAGTTGATTTGTTCCAGTTTGTTGGAAAGTGCCTGCTGACACCCTCAAATGTATTGCTACAAAATATTTCTGGTGAACATTTTGTTCCTATTACTTATCAAGCAACAACCTAATGAATATTCAGTTTAAAGCCACCAATCTGATGTTTGACACTTTTATCGAAGCTCTTAATAAGAGTCTGCTGAAGGCTTATGGAACTCAAAATGTTGATTATGGCAGGACTTTTCTGTTCACCCATTAATCGATAAATTAAGTATTATAGTTGGAAGTAAGAAGCAAGAAAGGTCCAGAACTAAAAGTCTAAAAAGAATGTTTTGCAATGTAACATGATTTTTTCAGATACACATATTTGGAGGGTTACCTGTCTGATAGTGTTTGGAACATGTGTGGCCGGGATCTTCAAAAAGAAAAAAAAAGTTAAACTTTGAGAAAAAAGGCATGTGCCTTGAGTGCGGGAGGTAGAGTCATACAAGTAAGAGAGCCCCCCCCCCCCCCCCCCCCCCGCCCCCCCCCCCCGGGAAATTTTGTGTGTCAAATGGAGCTCACTTGTCACCTTTAAATCGGCGACTGATATCTGCTTCATACACCATAACCTTAAAATAGGTTACGGTGTGCCTAGCATACCGTAACCTGTAGGTTTCTGTAGTGTAGATATAAGGTAATTGGTTTCCTGTCGTAACCTAATAATAGGTGTCGAGTTTATAGAAACACGTAACCTCCCCCATAACCTAACCTATAGGTTACAGCTTGTGTCGGACACTGCCTTTTGGGGATTGCTTTGTGTACTGTGTTCTTGAAAAAAATATGTGAGACCCTCTGGATGTGCCCTTCTGTTCTTAATATGCCAATAAGCCTCCTTGGGGAAAGTACAGTACGTTCAACATGGATTGTAACGAAAACGCCACCGCGGTGTATTCTCCACTGTGGGGTTCCAGTGGACCACAGTGTTTGATCAGTGGAAGACAATTTTCAAAACACTCTGACCCACCGCGTTAAGGATTAGCTTAATTGCTTTTGTATGTCAGTTTCTCTGCTGATTAATAAATACTGTCTTGTGACGTCAACTGGCAAGACAACTGCGTTTGTTACTGATAGTAGGTAATTTATTTTAAATTTAAAACAGAATCTGGAGGAGGCAGACAGCGACTATTGCTGTGGTTTGAAATTGTAAATTGAGAATAGAACAGTCAGTTCGATTTGGTTATGTATTAAGTCCTTGTCATTTTGAAACTAAACTGTTGTGTTTGCACGATCGATTTGCTCGAGGAAATAAATAAACCAGACTTGAGAAAAACAACTAATATTCGCGAAGTTCCAAATTTCACATTTGGTTTACAGCTGTAGGCTAACACGTGATGAACCATGGTTTTCTTGGGCCGGAAGTAGGGGCGAAAAGCCCCCTGCGTCATGAAGGCGCCCACAGCGCACAGCTTATGATAGAAGTGATACCAGTTTACGACATTGAGTCAACTCGACCAGCCCATCCCCATTCCCGTCTTACTCTTGTCTAGCTACGCAATTAAAGATTCTTATAAAAAGGATATAGTATGTTTTTGAATGGATACCAAAATATCTCACTCGTTACTGAAACTAATGATTATTTCACAGGGTGTGGGGGGGGGGGGGGGGGGGGGGGTTGTACGGGAGATATTTGCATACTGAAACAAATATCCTTCATCCAATTCTGTAGGGGTTTGTACATACTTTTATACTCTTTGCATTTGCAGATTTTTCAACGTTCCTCTACATTGTTGTTATTTGTATTATCAATTGAAATAGCTAAGCCTGTGTGTATGTAAAAATACGTGGGTGAATATAAGGGAGATAACGAATTAAAATATCTGCGAATGTGCCATTCTAAGAGAGAGTACACTTCAGTGGGAAAGAGATAGAGAGAGACAGATATACGTGATAAGGGGGTGGGGAGGAGGTGGAGAAAGTAAGAAAAAATGAAAGAAAATTAGTACACGAAAGTATATGCAAGTGCATGTGGGCGTATGTCTACATATTACTCTGTGTGTGTTGGTGTGCGTGCATGTGTTTTGGTTTTTCGGGTTTTGGTTTTTTGTTTTTTGGGTTTTTGTTTTTTTTGTGTCGCCTGCCCCACGAAGTGGGGGGCGACATATAGGGATTACTTTTGTCATCTTGCGCCGTCCGCGTCGTCGTCCGCGTCACACTTTCTCTTATCCGCCACTCCTATTTAACCTATGAATGGATTTTGATGAAACTTTCAGTGATTCTTTATCACATAATGGCATTGTGCACCTCCTATTTTATTTTTTGATCCGCTGTATTTTTTCCAGAGTTATGCCCCTTTTCCACTTAGAATTCTCTCTGAAATATTAAAATATAGTGCAGGCGACACACGTCTTCCATGGAAGACTCACATCTAAGTTATGAACTACCTCTGATGAAAATTGTCTCATAAGCCTTCATAGACGGGATTTCATATAAATATTTTGTAAATAGTCTATGTATATTATGTATGTGTATTGAAATGTGACACTTAAATAAAATATTCTACTACTACTACTACATTAAAGTAGTCGGGATTGAAGTGATTAATTAAATATAGTAGATTAAACTACAACTTGCACAAGGTGTGAAATAACATTTGAGTGGCGCGACAAAGCACAGAGCTGTTCTTCAAACCAACAATTTTTTTAACACCTCTGCACATGACAAGCTTGAGAAAAAATAAGAAACAAATCAACATTACCAATTACTTTTTATTGGGGTCTTCCTGTCTACCCAGCCGCAATTGTTCTGGTAGAAGCAATCATAATTATAACCATATGTAAATAAAATCAACAGAAAATAATATTTTTTTTCAATTTTTCAATAATGACATGCCGATCGACAAGCCAGACTGCCACACATCATAACCCTAGCCTCAAACATGCCCCAAAATTTCGTATTTTAATTTTTTGGTTTGTCCCCCCACACGTGTCTTGAAACCCCAAAAATTAAAATAGGTCTTTTAGGCCACGTTTTCCCCTGATGCCCCTCTCCACCCTGGAATACTATGAAAGCAAAACCTCACCAACTTGGCTACGAAAGCAAAACTTCACCAACTTGGCTGTGCATTGCTTAAAACGTTAATGGTTGGAGTCAAATTAGGGAAAAAAACTAACAAGAAAACTTTATACATGGCATCAAAAATTCACCTTTGCATCCTTTTGTATATTTTATATTCTTTTCTCCTGTCAAGTGAGTACATGTAAGTATTTTCTGAATACAACAGAAGCAGTGGCGGGGTGGGGAGAGGAACTCGAAATTTTGGGGGCCAACAGTCCAGGATTCTTGGATACCCCCCCCTCCCCCGTCGTCGTATTTGAATACCAGCTGCAACTCATATGCTCATTTCCAACTTCAATAACTTTTGTAACCATTTTTAGAAGGGGGTCGCAAATGACCAATGGTTGTAATTTTGGAGTCCATGAAGTGATAACTTTATTAAAAGCAATCTGACGTAATAAAGTTATCACTTCCAGAATTGTGCAGCTAAAAGCTAAAACAGTAGGTCACTGGATACTTATTGATGAACTTGCAAATGTGAAACATGATGCTAAAAAATGACATTTTGATGGCCAAAAAATTGAATGTTTCACCCCATAAGCCGACATAGAAAAAACCCGGGTCCTGAGTTGTTTGGTTTCATTCATTCATTCATTCATAGGATGTGGACAGTTATGGGGTCTGGACATTCGTTTAAAAGAGTTACACTGCTAGAATGATGGACAAAGCGATCGAGGGGGAAAAAAGTGGGGTGGGGGGGAGGGGGGGCAGTTTTGATGAAAGGAACTTCACCTGACTTTAGCTGCATGGGACGGATCACGTCGTCTTCGAACACACAAATATGGAATTTTCGAAAATTGTACTTCCTCATTGAAAAACAAATACCGTGCACCCCCACAAGTTCCTCACCAAACAACCCCGCAACAGTATACATTTTCAGTGTTGTGGCCGTTGGTTTTGTTCCATGTGCATTTACACAAGGGGATAATATTTTGCAAAAGTTGCCAGTGATCAAACGGAGAATTGTGTAGTGCGTCTAGGCCGGTCTCACATGGTCAACTTTGAGTGGGAACCCAGAGTCGAGTTGTCGGAGCTTCGCTTTGTCACAACATGCCAACTATTATTCGATCAACACACTTTATTTGTTTGAAAGGAAAACATGTTTCTCTTGCATTAGAAAAATAATGAATATTCAGGAATTTCGCTTTTTATGGGGCAAGTTTAATTTTTGTTTAATTTGACCCAGTTAAGAAGTTTGAACGGACAATATTATTAGTCTATTCACCACAAAAGACAAAAAATCTCAGTTCTCTGCGATAGAATTACGTTTTGTTTGCAGTCAGATCAACACTAAAAATGAATGGTTTTTACTTTTACGTTTCACCCTGAAATTGTCGCAAGTTCTGGTCTTGAGGGATTAATGTATTGATATTTTCTGTGTTCTGTATTATCTGTAATCTCAATCACTGGTTGTAGCAGTGGAGTCACACGGCACAGTACTTGCGATTGCATACTGGTTGCTCTGCTAATTAATTCCAGTTAATCCCCAACACTTGTAGTCGCAGTGGTCAGTAATTAAGTCCAGTGGATCCACCGTGGGTTTTAACTTTTAATCCTCTACACTTTATGTCACCTCCACAGTGACAGGTGTTTTTGTTACAACCCACCTTGAACGTACTGTACATGCAATAATAGTCATGTAAGGTTGATTTGATGTGTTTTGAATAACAATGTACTTTTAAGTACATTAGATGGTTTATTGCAGTGACAGGTTACAGTTACCCTTATTTCTTCTCCAACAGATATCATGAGTGTATTGGTGTCCCTGAGTAAACAAAGCTATGATATTTATGGATGAACCAGACAAATTTAACAATTTAATCACTATCAAACTGATACATGGGATAAAAGGGGTTACAGTGCAAGGGGTTTGTAAATATATTTATTCAACTACAAAGTATGACTTTGCAGTGCATTCTACATTTGAGAATATCATAGTTTCTTTCCAAACCACCACAGTGACACAAACATCTTTATATTGGGAGACACTCTTTTGTCCTTCCATACTTCTTCTGGTGGACTCCTTCAAGTTGACCTTTGTTGAACTCCCCAAATCAAAACATAAACAACAGAAAATGTCTGCTTTCAGTCAGTGAGCACTCCACTTATAACATTTGGTCTCAGTCTTTATTACTTTCATGAATTAGGAAAAGATTTCTTCAGGTATGTACTTCAATGTTTATAGAATACAGCTGTTATTTTATTTTGAGGTATTTTATTGTAAAAATTTTGTTCTCTTACTTATGCCATAGCAGATTTTCAGGTGGTGCTCTTTACACATGGCAGCAGTTCCAAGGCAAATTTCAGTTTCCACACGTTCTATGTTTCATTCCAAGCATGTTGGTATATAATTTATTGGGGTTATTCATTTTGGGCCTTTTTTAGACTTGAAAGAAAATTACCTGAAATTTAACCAAAGTTAGGTTGGATGTCCCCTTTAGGGGCTATGTAAGTAATAGAATTTTGTTTATTTTGAAATTCTCACCTCTCATATTCCTTAAATTCAGATTAAATATACACAAATTATACATCAAAATGAAGGTTGGGATGTACAGAACACGAAAAACATATGTAATCAACTCATAGAGTTGACAGCAGGCACCACTGGTTCCTGGAAGTCTGCTATTGTATTCGCACCAGAACTGACAATAAATAATATTTCGCAAGAACAACTCGTGCCCGAACGTGCTTCAGATGTTCAATAACAAAGCTAGGCATTCAAAACGCTTTTGAGTGCAGCGATAGGACTGCATTTTGGAAAAGGACAACACTGTCTGCATTTTTTATTGAAGTTGGTTTCCATGCTCGACAGACATGCGCAAATTATTCGATACCACAAATTTCCATCGAGAAACAAAATCGTAATTCTAAGAAATTTCAACAGGTATCTTGATACCTTGCATTGAATATGGCAACTGTGCAATCTCTATCTAATAACAGTATACTGTATGAAGGCGATCTTTTTCATTATTTGATTTTAGACAGCGTTGTTTTTACATGCCTTTTCTGTCCGATGACGTCAACCGAAAATAAAAAGTATATTGAAACGTAAACAAAACCAAAGGCTTTGGAATTTACCCCCATGCAGCTCTGTTGCCGTGTTTTTTTTAGAATTTTGACCCCCTAGCTTTGTTCTTGGATATGTAAAGCACATTTGGCCACAAGTTGTTTTTGTGAAATATTATTAAATTATCAGTTCTGGAGCGAATACAGGAATACAGCAGACTTCCAGGAACCAATGGTGCCTACAGTGGACTCTATGAGTTGATTACACATGTGTTTCGTGTTCTATACATCTCAATCTTCATTTTGATGTACATTTTGTGTATATTTAATTTGAATTGAAGGAATATCAGAGGTGAGTATTTTCAAAATAAACAAAATTTCATTACTTACATAGGCCCTTAATTTCACTTTTCATGTCTTGAGAATAGGTTTTTGCTACATAAAAATACAGATACAGATTGATCGGAGCAGTAGCGTACCGTGTTGTGGCTTGTACTGATTCTCGGTTCTGTCGATTACTCAATAGATTGAGTACTCGGGGTAGGCCAAATCGACTTTGCGCCTGGTAAACAGTAGCTATGGACATTTTCGTTTTGACCATACAAATTTCTACTCACAGGAATGGAGTAATTATGGTCATTCAAGGAGTTAACAACTTCACTGTAAAGCTTTTTGCCGACAGTGCTGGGGTTGCACATACCACTACCAGTACCCAAGATGCCGTAACTGCCGTGGGTGTCAATTTGTGAGATGGGCATTATGAATATGATTCTGATTCAACTTCCAAAAATCAAATTAATGAAGATGAAATTGGAATAGTTTTTTAAAAAATTATTTAAATTTCTTTTGTTCCACTAAATCTCTCACCGTTACAAAATTATTTTGCAATCAATGAATAGAATTTGTCAACTGAGTATCGAAAATTTTGTGTAAAAAACACGTCTTGTTCTGTTGATCAACAAATGTAGATGACAAAATTGATTCCAAAGAACGCAAATCACTTATTCCGTGGAACCTAGTTTGCTCCGACAACTGTGACACTGTCAAATGACGTCAGATTCTGTTAGGGTATAAAATGAACTATCAATTGCTGACCTTTATTTCACCAATCGCTCCTGGGTGATTCCATATGGTGTTGTATGGGACATTTCAAGATATTTTTGTTTCTTGATGTCTAAAGCAAATGAGAACTGATGCATTTTTTATTGCATGTCCTAGCAATCCATGCTAGGGAACCAAACATAGTTGTCAATTGTTGATTTTCATAAGCAACTGAACAAAAATCAAAAAATGGTATGGTGTTGTATGGGACAATTTTGTGACATGATACTGTGGGTAGTCCTATAAAAAGAAATAATTCTATTAGATAGCTGTCCGAAATGTCATGACTGCAACATCAAAAGGAAACCGAGATAATGAGCTTTAAATGGCTATACAATATTTGTTGATGACAAGAGTCATTACTAGTGGAATCCTAAATATGCAGGTGTTGTACAGGTCATGATAAAAAGTGTTGTATGGGACAGTTTTGTCGCCAATTTGAAGCTGTGCACTTTCTGCCAATGACACACAGAAGTTTATACCAAATACTAGTATTTAAATGTACAAGAAAGTTTTTGCCTAAATTTGTCTAAAATTATTGGCTGAAATAGAAATTCTGAGTATTTTAGCAGCACCAGTGTTGTACGGGACAAAGATGGGTGTTGTATGGGACATTTACTGTTACCTTGTTAAATATTAGGAAAAGTGGAAATAAGTTGATAAGCACTGTTGATTTTACCTTCTGTTGCTAATTCAAGCATTTAACAATTTCTTGTGATGTTCTCATGCTCTCCTTGAGAGCTTCTCCAGAAATATCAGTTGCTGGAAGTATCAACTTGTACTATAGACTTTGATATGTGGATATTTACTCAGCAGGGAGCATGGCGCCTCAGTAGGTAGAGATGCAGGCTGCAAGCCGAGAGGTTCTCTGTTCAAACCCCACCTGCGGCAACCACATTGTGTCCTTAGGAAAGACACTTCATCCCAATTGCCCGCATGGGGGCACGGTGGCATTGTGTCCTAAGGCATACTGCACATCGATGGTGTGCTTGTCTTCAGCCAATGCTAACCCTGTTTGTGTGAAGTTAGTACATATTGGAAGTCTGAAATTTTCCTGCCATTGCTCACTGGTTCTCTCCGGGTACTCCGGCTTCCTCCACCCATAAATCTGCCTCACACGAGAACACCCTGGCTGTCAAGAGTGTCGTTAAACCCCATTAAATAAATAAATTCATTCAGCAATTGAAAACTTTGCTGCAGTCTGCATTTCTAAGATGTCAGTTAACCACTGCACTGAATAAAGAGTCAATAATATTACAGACCACAAGGTCACCGCACTGACTTGTGTTGTACGCGACACAGTTTTGACACTTTATGTCTTCTAATCTGGTGGCGGTAAGGGACAGGTCTCTCTCTTATTGGCTTCCTCCCATCACGGAGTTGTGAGATCAAGCTAACTATTGTGTTTGGGTTCCTATAGTAATACATAGTCCTTATATTCACATGTAAGTTTGGTACGAGACACCATCAGCGAGTGGGTGAGTCTTTTATCAGTCAGAAATCTATGTGCACACTTAGTGTACTAGTACTTAATTATGTGTAAAATTTATTAAATAACCACAGTGACTTATACCCATCCACTAACTGCTAAATAAAGCTCATCCAGAGGTAGAGATATAATGTTTGGGAAACAGAGCATTTACAGTGTTGTACGGGACAAGTTCCGACAGAAATTATCATGGAAAATAAAAAAGATTGTGATCTATTTCTAATGGCATTCCTAAAGATCTATCATATAGTAAGAAATTCTATAGCAGATACTATTTTCTACAAATTTTCCTTTTGGTATGTAAACTTTTGTATCCAAACAGTGTTGTACGGGGCATTGGTAGTGGGTGGGACAGAAATCTTCATAAAAATTAACTAATCTGGATCTAATTGACACTTCATGAGTATAAAATTAATTCATTAGCTAATTTAGTTTCACTGCTCTTGTAGATGAAACAAACGTTGGCTAATTATTGGTTGCAAAACATGCTAACAAAAAGAGGAAATAAAAAGGTGATTAAACAAAAAAATAATGTATTTGGAAGTGTCCAATAATTTTTTGAAAACTTCAAGGTTCATACAGAAAAAAAATTACAAAAAAGGTGAATTGGATATACTAGGTCCCAAAAGAACACAAAGAATACAACATGAAATGAAATTATTTTGGGGGGTTTTATGTCGCATTTTCATGGAATCACCCTCCTGGGATTCCGACATACAAGTGATTTAAAATAAGGTACGTTTTGGCCCATTTTTAGCTCAACTTTGGCAAAGCCAAATTTGAGCTTATGCCATGGCCAGTCGTCCGTCTGTCCATCAACAATTCAATACTGCTCGGACTACAGGCCGTATTTATGAACCGTTCTTAACGAAACTTCTTGGGTACCTTTGTTATGACTGTGGGACAAGAACTAGTGTTTTGGGGTGCTGTCTGAAATTCAAGATGGCCGATGGCAGCCATTTTGTTCAAAATTAGGTGCAATCAGATTTTTGCACAGAACTTCCATATGAAAGCGCTGATTTGAAAATTGTTTTGTGTGAATGTTTAGTACCATGGGATACATCACATATAATACAGGTTTTTTTCTCGTGCAGAAATTATGCAAATTAGATTAACTTTGATTTTTTCAGTGCTACTTACACACAGTAAGTACACATGTCAATACGGCTTGGGCTAGAGGCTGTATTTATCAACCGATCTTCACAAAACTTCTTGGGTACCTCTGTTATCACCTTGGGATGCGAACGAGTGCAGTCCAAAATTCAAGATGGCTGCCAGTAGCCATTTTGTATCGAAATTCGGTCTAATCAGTTTTTTGTACACAACTTTTATACGGCTTAGGCAAGAGGCTGTATTTATGAACCGATCTTTACAAAACTTCTTGGGTACCTTTGTTATCATCATGGGATGAAAACGAGTGTTTTTGGGTGTGGTCCGAAATTCAAGATGGTCACCACAGCCATTTTGTACCAAAATTAGTGCAATCAGTCTTTTGTACAGAACTTCTGTATGAAAGTTCTGATTTGAATAAATTTTTGTAATAATGTTTAGTAAAATGGAATACATCACATACAGTACAGGTTTTTTTCTCTTGCAGAAATTTTGCAAATTAGATGAATTTTGATTTATTTAGTGCTACTTATACACTGTAAGTGCACATGTCAATACGGCTCGGGCTAGAGGCTGTATTTATCAACCGATCTCACGAAACTTTTTGGGTACCTTTGTTATCACCTTGGGACGAGAACGAGTGTTTCTGAGTGCGGTCCAAAATTCAAGATGGCTGCCAGTGGCCATTTTGTACCAAATCAGGTCCAATCAGTTTTTAGCTCAACTTTGACGAAGTCAAATTTGAGCTATTGTCATGGCCCGTCTTCCGTCTGTCCGTCCGTCTGTCCGTACGTCAACAATTGGCTATGGCTCGGGCTAGAGGTCGTATTTATGAACCGATCTTTACGAAACTTCTTGTGTACCTTTGTTATGACCCTGGGACGGGAACGAGTGTTTTTAGGTGTGGTCCGAAATTCAAGATGGCTGCCAGTGGCCATTTTGTACCGATGATGCAAAAATCAGTTTTTTGTACAGAACTTCTGTATGAAAGTTCTGATTTGAATAAAGTTTTGTATAAATGTTTAGTACCATGGGATACATCACATATAATACGGGTTTTTTTCTCATGCGTAAATTATGCAAATTAGACTGACTTTGATTTATTTAGTGTTACTTTCAGAGCTGTAAGTGCCAAGCTGCTATGGCTCGGGCTAGAGGCCGTATTTATGAACCGATCTTTACGATCCTTCTTGGGTACCTTTGTTATGACCGTGGGACGAGAACGAGTGTTTTTGGGTGCGGTCCAAAATTCAAGATGGCTGCCAGCTGCCATTTTGTACCGACGATGCAGAAATCTGTTTTTTGTACAGAACTTCCATATGAAAGCTCTGATTTGAATAATTTTTTGTATGAATGTTTAGTACCATGGGATACATCACATATAATACGGGTTTTTTTCTCGTACGTAAATTGTGCAAATTAGACTAATTTTGATGTTTTTTGGGGTTACTTTGAGCACTGTAAGTGCAAATGCCAATACGGCTCGGGCTAGAGGCCGTATTTATGAACCGATCTTTACGAAAGTTCTTGGGTACCTTTGGTATCACCGTGGGACGAGAACGAGTGTTTTGGGGTCCGGTCCGAAATTCAAGATGGCCGATGGCAGCCATTTTGTACAAAATTAGGTGCAATCAGATTTTTGCACAGAACTTCCATATGAAAGCCCTGATTTGAATAATTTTTTGTGTGAATGTTTAGTACCATGGGATGCATCACATATAATACAGGTTTTTTTCTCGTGCAGAAATTATGCAAATTAGATGAACTTTGATTTTTTCAGTGCGACTTACACACAGTAAGTACACATGTCAATACGGCTCAGACTAGAGTCTGTATTTATGAACTGATCTTCACGAAATGTCTTGGGTACCTTTGTTATCACCTTGGGACGAGAACGAGTGTTTCTGGGTGCGGTCTAAAATTCAAGATGGCTGCCAGTGGCCATTTTGTACCGAAATTAGGTCTAATCAGTTTTTTGTACACATCTTCTATACAGCTCAGACTAGAGGCCATATTTATGAACCAATCTTTACGAAACTTCTTGGGTACCTTTGTTATCACCGTGGGATGAGAGCGAGTGTTTTGGGGTGTGGTCCGAAATTCAAGATGGCCACCAGCAGCCATTTTGTACCAAAATTAGTGCAATCAGTCTTTTGTATAGAACTTCTGTATGAAAGTTCTGATTTGAATAAATTTTTGTATGAATGTTTAGTAACATGGAATACATCACATATTGTAAGGGTTTTTTTTTCGTGCAGAAATTATGCAAATTAGATGAACTTTGATTTATTCAGTGCTACTTACACAATGTAAGCACACATGTCAATACGGCTCAGGGTAGAGGCTGTATTTATGAACCGATCTTCACAAAACTTCTTGGGTACCTTTGTTATCTCCTTGGGATGAGAATGAGTGTTTCTGGGTACGGTCCAAAATTCAAGATGGCTGCCAGTGGCCATTTTGTACCGAAATTAGTTTTTTTTGTCACAAGTTCTATACAGCTCGTATTTATGAACTGATCTTCACAAAACTTCTTGAGTACTTTTGTTTTCACCTTGGGACAGGAACGAGTGTGTTTTGGGGTGCCTTTGTTATCACTGTGCTATGAGAACAAATATTTTGGGGTTCAGTCAGACCCACTCTGGGACTCATTTATATGTACCTTTGTTATCAAGTCATTACCTAGATGTTTGTCATTGTTGTGTCACATACTATACATGTACATGTCTTGGTCTTGACAAGTTGAGCTACAGTGTCATTGACACTTTCATTTGTCACAACTTCTATACAGCTCGTATTTATGAACTGATCTTCACAAAACTTCTTGGGTACCTTTGTTTTCACCTTGGGACAGGAATGAGTGTGTTTTGGGTGCCTTTGTTATCACTGTGCTATGAGAACAAATATTTTGGGGTTCAGTCAGACCCACTCTGGGACTCAAAGATTTCTTTTCTAGTTTAACATCTGACTGTCACCCACCTTTACAATACTTTACCTATACATTTGTTACAGGCTACGGTCAGTATTTATGTACAGACCGTTACAATA
Organism: Pictodentalium vernedei; assembly: GCA_031216915.1. Taxonomy (NCBI): domain Eukaryota; kingdom Metazoa; phylum Mollusca; class Scaphopoda; order Dentaliida; family Dentaliidae; genus Pictodentalium; species Pictodentalium vernedei. The sequence goes on from CM062295.1 coordinate 378,398,346, forward strand.
CTTTGTTTGTACATTTGTTATTAGGTCATTACCCAGGCTTGGCAATTTCAGGAGAGCCATTTTTTAGCTCTCCTTACTGCCTTCCTGAAAGAATTAAGGAGAGCGAAAAATTGCCCTCCTAAATATTTTGGTCTGGGATGATTGAGATTACATGTATTATGCTCACATTAAATTTTTGTTGTAAAGCAAAAATGTAATTTAACTTCGAAGTCACATAACATCACGTAATTTCATTTTGAAAGTGGTTTAGTGGTAAAAGGTAATGGCTGCAACCATACCCAAACACAGTTGCAATCATTTGAAGCAAAATGGGTCACAGCAATATTTTTTTTTTCTGTCAGTTTCAAGTTCAACAACTGACATCACAGTTTGACGGGTAATTATTCAAGGAATATTGACACTATAATATACTACCATTACTACTATCCTGTCACTTGAAGCACTTGCACCAGGATGTGACTGTAGATTCAAGCAGACCTGTTGTCCAAGAAAGTCATACGCCTACCACTACCACCTTCAACCCCCCTTGAAGGTGGTAGTGGTAGGCGTATGACTTTCTTGGACAACAGGTCTGGGTACACACACAGGTCTTGTCAAGTGTGTGTTCGTTGTTGAGTGAGACATCTAGATGTCTAAGAGATTTCGCTTTACCTTAGTAAAGTTAATAAAATCACTGATGTAGTCTGTTGGTTTCAGTTTCAATGAGTTCGTTCTACTGGATACTTAAAATGCTGTGTAAAGCTAATTGCTCTCCTAAGCTGATTGAGGAGAGCGATTTTTTGCCCTCCTGCATTTTTCAGAATGCCAGGCCTGATTACCTAGATGTTTGTCATTGCTGTGTCACATACTATACATGTACATGTCTTGACAAGTTGAACTACAGTGTCATTGACCCTTTCATTTTTAAAATTTTAACCCTTTCAATCAATTTTTATTAGACATATTTTGACGTTTGCGTTTGCGTGCAGGTTTTGATGCGTTTCCTTTCTTCCAAGTGAAGATTTACCTTGTAGCATATGCCCATGCTTTCTATTGTATGTAAAAATGCATCTTAGGGCTATGTTTGTATTATTTAACCCTTTTCCTGCTGAATTACTTCAATTTTGGACTTTTATGTACAGCTTTTGGACTTAGGCTTACAGCTTCTTACTTTTATGTACAGGTTGTGATAAAAAAAAAAACAATTTCAAATGAGGTTGACCTCACTGCATATTGCAGTGGTGGTTATTATAACATTGATATCTTTCCAGTGCATTTTAAAAAATTTTTTTTAACCCTTTGAATAGATTTTTAGACTTATTCTGACGTTTGCAGGCAGGTTTTCATGGTTTTTTTTCCCTCCTTTCTACCAGGTGTAGATTTACCTTGTAGCATATGACCATGCTTTCTATTGAATGTGAACATGCATCTTAGCACTACGTTGTATTCTTTAACCCTTTTCCTGCTTAATTACTTCAATTTTGGACTTCTTTTGTTTACAGGTTTGGATTTTTGTGCTTTTAAAAAAAAATTTTTCTTCTTTGCATTTTGCTATGGGGGTTCATGATAACATTTAACTCTTTTCCAGGGTATTTTGTCTTAATTTTAATCCTTTGGATCAAAGTTTGTACTTATTTTGACGTTTGTGTGCAGGTTTTGATGGTTTTTTTTCCTTTCCTTGCAGCATATGACCATGCCTTCTATTGTATGTAAACATGCATCTTAGGGCTAGGTTTGTATTATTTAACCCTTTTCCTGCTTAATTATTTCAATTTTGGACTTTTGTGTAAAGGTTTCAATTTTTGTGTTTTTTTTTTTATTTTTCTCCTTTTTTGGCTCACCAATGATAGTTGTGTGAGCCTATGGCATAGCCCTCATGTTGCCGGAGTCGGTGTCTGGATTCATTCATTTTGAACTTTTCTGTAGAGGTTTTGATTTTTTTTTTTTTTGCTTTTTTTTTTATGTCTGCATGCTTTTCAGGGATAGTCGTATTTTATTCAACCCCTTCCATGCTTAGTTACTTGAATTTTTGACTTTTCTGTGCAGGTTTTTGACTTTTGTGCACGTTTTGAAATTTTGTCTTCAAATGGAGTTTCACCTTACTGGCATATTGCCGTGATGGTTTCCTTAACATTTCAGTGTATTTTTCTCAATTTTAACCCATTGAAACAAATGTGATACTTTTTTGACTTTTATGTGCAGGTTTTGAGGTTTGTCTTTCTTTTCTTCCAAGTGGATATTTTTCAAGTAGAGTTTCACCTTACTGGCATATTGCCATTGTGGTTCTGTGACAGGGTATTTTTCTCAATTTTAACCCCTTGAAACAAATGTGATACTTTTTTTTACTTTCATGTGCAGGTTTTGAGGTTTGTCTTTCTTTTCTTCCAAGTGGCGACTTACCTTGTAGCATATTGCCATGGTTCCTATTTTATGTTAGGATGCTTTTTGGGGCTATTTTTATATTATTTATTGCTTATTTACTTTAATTTTGGACTTTTGTGTGCAGGTTTTGTACTTTTGTGTGCAGGTTTTGATATTTTTTTAAGTGGAGTTTTACCTCACTGGCATATTACCATGGTGATTATTGTAACATTTTCAGGGTATTTGTCTAAATTTTAACCCTTTGAAACAAATGTGATACTTTTTTGACTTTTATGTGCAGGTTTTGAGGTTTTTCTTTGTTTTCTTCCAAGTGGATATTTTTCAGGTAGGGTTTCACCTTACTGGCATATTGCCATGGTGGTTGCTGTGATATTATCAGGGTGTTTTTCTCAATTTTAACCTATTGAAACAAATATGATACTTTTTTTTTTACTTTATATGTGCAGGTTTTAAGGTTTGTCTTTTCTTCAAAGTGGAGACTTACCTTGTAGCATATTGCCATGGTTCCTATTTTATGTTAGCATGCTTCTTTGGGGTTATTATTATATCATTTAACCCTTTAGCTGCTTATTTTCTTTAATTTTGGACTTTTGTGTGCAGGTTTTGAACTTTTTTTTTTTTACTCCAACCACTCCTTTACATTGGCCACCTGTTGGTGAGCCATGGGGTACTGATACCCCTCTAGTTTTTTTTCATTGTCATGGAGATGCTTCATTTTTCTAACCCCTCCCATACTTTTCAGAAAAGAATTCGTCTGGGCTCAGGTGTTATTAATTTATTCCAAAACTACCTATTTTTGAGCGTTTCCATGGTTACCAACGAAATTCATCGAAAATGACATAGACGGTGCATTAGAAGACATCAAGCTTATACCCGTGTTCAAATTTCATCACGCTGTTGTATACAGTTTCTGAGAACAATCGCCAACAAGTTTGGGGTGGAATAATAATAATAATAATAAAGAAAAATGATGAAACAGTACAATGACAATAAGTAATACACTCTGTGTATACTTAACTAGACTTTATGATTCTGGAGAATCATGGCTTTTCCAGATGAGATTCCATGATTTTTCATGACCCCAGAGTGTCTGATGAATTGTTTTTAATTGTCTCACTGAAGTTCCTTGATTGATGCTATGAGAAAGGTGAGTATAGTAGTCTCAAATGACTCAGTTTGATAAAAAAATGTTTAGGCAAAAAACATCATTAATGGTGGAGAGGGTTAATATCAGTATCATTGTCTGACAAGTTAATGACCGACAAACTGAGTTATGGCTATTTGAAAATGGTCCATTTATTCTCAAATGTATCCAAAATATTTATATCTGGCAGTTTGTAGAGGGTTAACAGGAATATTATTTTTCCATGCAACTTGTAATGTCACACCAAGAACTGCGGATGGCCATTTTTTTAGCTCAACTTTGGCGAAGCCAAATTTGAGCTTATGCCATGGCCAGTCGTATGTCTGTCCGTCAACAATTCAATACGGCTCGGACTAGAGGCCGTATTTATGAACCGATTTTTACAAAACTTCTTGGGTACCTTTGTTATGACTGTGGGACGAGAACAAGTGTTTTTGGGTCCGGTCCGAAATTCAAGATGGCTGCCAGCCGCCAATTTGTACCGATGATGCAGAAATCTGTTTTTTGCACAGAACTTCCATATGAAAGCCCTGATTTGAAAAATTTTTTCTATGAATCTTTTGTACCATGGGATACATCACATATAATACGGGTTTTTTTCTCGTACGTAAATTATGCAAATTAGACTAACTTTGATGTATTTAGTGTTACTTTCAGCACTTTCAGTGCAAATGCCAATACGGCTCGGGCTAGAGGCCGCATTTATGAACCGATCTTTACGAAACTTCTTTGGTACCTTTGGTATCACCGTGGGACGAGAATGAGTGTTTTGGGGTGCGGTCCGAAATTCAAGATGGCCGCTGGCAACCATTTTGTTCAAAATTACGGGCAATCAGATTTTTGCGCAGAACTTCCACATGAAAGCTCTGATTTGAATAATTTTTTGTGTGAATGTTTAGTACCATGGGATACATCACATATAATACAGGTTTTTTTCTCGTGCAGAAGTTATGCAAATTAGATGAACTTTGATTTTTTAAGTGCTACTTACACACAGTAAGTACACATGTCAATACGGCTCAGGCTAGAGGCTGTATTTATCAATCGATCTTCATGAAACTTCTTGGGTACCTCTGCTACCACCTTGGGATGAGAACAAGTGTTTCTGAGTGCGGTCCGAAATTCAAGATGGCTGCCAGTGGCCATTTTGTATTGAAATTAGGTCTAGTCAGTTTTTTGTACACAACTTCTATACGACTCAGGCTAGAGGCCGTATTTATCAATCGATCTTTACGAAACGTCTTAGGTACCTTTGTTATCACCGTGAGATGAGAACGGGTGTTTTTGGGTGTGTTCCGAAATTCAACATGGCCACCAGCAGCCATTTTGTACCAAAATTAGTGCAATAAGTCTTTTGTACAGAACTTCTGTATGAAAGTTCTGATTTGAATAAATTTTTGTATGAATGTTTAATAAAATGGAATACATCACATACAGTATGGGTTTTTTCTCGTGCAGAAATTATGCAAATTAGATGAATTTTGATTTATTTAGTGCTACTTATACACTGTAAGTGCACATGTCAATACTGCTCGGGCTAGAGGCGGTATTTATCAACCGATCTTCACGAAACTTCTTGGGTACCTTTGTTATCACCTTGGGACGAGAACGAGTGTTTCTGAGTGCTGTCCAAAATTCAAGATGGCTGCCAATGGCCATTTTGTACCGAAATTAGGTCCAATCAGTTTTTTGTCACAACTTCTATACAGCTCGTATTTATGAACTGATCTTCACGAAACTTCTTGGGTACCTTTGTTTTCATCTTGGGACAGGAATGAGTGTGTTTTGGGGTGCCTTTGTTATCACTGTGCTATGAGAACAAATATTTTGGGGTTCAGTCAGACCCACTCTGGGACTCAAAGATTTCGTTTCTAGTTTAGCATCTGACTGTCACCCACCTTTACAATACTTTACCTATACATTTGTTACAGGCTACGGTCAGTATTTATGTACAGGCCGTTAAACAATACTTTATATGTACCTTTGTTATCAGGTCTTTACCTAGATGTTTGTCATTGCTGTATCACATACTATACATGTACATGTCTTGACAAGTTGAGCTACAGTGTCATTGACACTTTCATCTTTAAAATCTGCAACATGTTTTCAGAGAAATCCAAACACAGCCCGTTTTATAAAAATTTTGATGTTTGAGAACCTGCATAGGGTTAACAAATGCTTACTGGAATATTTTGTACATGCAACTGGTACTGTCACACTAAGATCTGAGATCTGGCCAATTTTTCTTGAAAATCTACGAGATGTTTTTAGAGAAATCCTCAGATAACATTAATTTTTAACCTTTTGAGGGGTATCGCTCTGTAACCAACCCTAAACGGGTTAATGCTTGATTTTGTGAATACCTTCATTACTTAAAAAAATGATCCACTGTGAATTCCACTTCCAATGAAGGAGGTTATGTTTATCTCGCAGGTACACATTGGGTGTTATGGGTGCCCAAGAATGGCCCATTTTCCCCAAATGTCTATGCTTGGCAGCCTCTGGAGGGTTAACAAACGCTTACCGAAATAGTTTGTCCATGCAACTTGTCATGTTACTCCAAGAACTGTGAATGATCAATTTTTCTTGAATTTTTTTGAGAAATCCACCAAAAACTGGAATTTTAAGCTTTTAGGGGGTATATCTCCTTAACCAGTCAAAAATGGGTTAAGGCCTTGATATTTGAATACCCTTACTACTTACAAAAATGTTTCCCTATCAGTTTTGTGTCCGGTAAAAGACGTTATGTTCCTTTGTGACATTCCCATTTGATGTTGGTGTCCAAAAACAGACTATTTTTTCAAAATTTTGACATTTAGCAGTCCATGGAAGGTTAACAAATGCTAAATAATTTATCCATGCAACTGGTAATGTGACACCAAGAACTATCAATGGCCATTTTTTAAGCTGTTGATGGGAATAGCTATTAACCACCACCAAAGGGGTCAACGCTTGGTTTTTTGAATACCCTTATTACTTACAAAAATAGTCCTCAGTGAATTCCACTTCCAACAAAGGAGATTATGTTTATTTCTTGGGTATACATTGGGTGCTGTGCGTGTCCGAAAACAGCCCATTTCAACAAAGTTACGATGCTTGGCAGCCTATAGAGGGTTAATAAATGCTCACCGGAATATTTTGTCCATGCAACTTGTAATGTCACAGAAGGACCTGCGAGTAGTCAATTTTTCTTGAAAACCTACAAGATGTTTTTAGAGAAATCCACAGAAAATAGGAATTTTAAGATTTGAAGGGGTCTCTCTCTTTAGCCTTCCCAAGATGGGTTAAGACTTCAACTTTTGAATACCCTTACTACTTTCAAAAATGCTTCCGTATAAATTGTGCACTCGATAAAAGAAGGCACTTTTCTTTGTGGCGTACCCATTGGGTGCTGTTGGTATTCAAAAACAGCCCATTTTATCACAATTTTGACTTTTAGCAGGTCGTGGAGGGTTAACAAATGCTCATCGGAGTATTTTGCCCATGCAACTTCTATTGCCACACCAAGACTTGGGAGTGACCAATTTTCTTGAAAATCTTCAAGACTTGTTTAGAGAAATCCACGGAAAACATGAATTTTTTAGCTTTAGGGGGTATTGCCGTTTAACCAGCCCAAAACAGGTTAACGCTTGGTTTTTTGAACACCCTTATTACTTACAAAAATGATCCTCGATGAATTCCACTTCCAATAAAGTAAGTTATGTTTATCTCTCGTGTATCGTTGGGGTGCTGCGGGGGCCCAAAAACTACCCATTTCATCAAAATTTTGATGTTTGGCAGCCTCTGGTGGGTTACCATATGCATTGCTTAATATGTCTTGTGTATCAATAGTCGTGTCACAGGCAGGTCTAGCAATGATGAATGTTTAAAAAAAAACTACAAGACGTGTTTCGAGAAAGTGCCGATAAACCCCAATTTTGGCAATTTTTTGCCAATTCTTATGAAATAAGGGTTAAATTGAAAATTCTGATTTGGTACATTTTTAGCTCAACTTTGGCGAAGCCAGATTTGAGCTTTTGCCATGGCCCGTCGTCCGTCTGTCTGTACGTCAACAATTGGATATGGCTCGGGCTAGAGGCCGTATTTATGAACTGATCTTTACGAAACTTTTTGGGTACCTTTGTTTAGGGCTGGGCGATATTTCGATATACCGGTAAATACTGGTATTGACATCGGTACCGGTTAAATATCGTCTATTTTTTGGCAATACCAGTATATCGTCTGTAACGATATTGGTTTGGGTCACATGATAATAAAATTTCAACATGTGTTTTTTTCGTAAAATCGCACAGAAAGTTGCTTTGAAAATACAGGAAGTTTATCTTTCCTCATTTCGTGAACAAATGATAAATGGTGAGAGATGACGAGAGTAAAGTTCTATCTCGTTTATCGTCACCGACATGCAAGCATTCATGGAGAAATTATGAAAAAAAAATTTAATACTTGTTTGCTAAATTTGTTTGACTATTTTTAATTAGTGAATAATTAAAGTAGCATATATCACACAAATAGTTTGTTGGTACACAGAAAACACACCCGACTGTCATGCTTAATTCGTTGTCAGCAATCTGACACAAAATTTCTTGTGTACCTTTATTATCACCGTGGGACGAGAACGAGTGTTTTTGGGTCCGGTCCGAAATTCAAGATGGCCACTGGCAGCCATTTTGTTCAAAATTAGGGGCAATCAGATTTTTGAGCAGAACTTCCACATGAAAACTCTGATTTGAATAATTTTTTGTATGAATGTTTAGTACCATGGGATACATCACACAAAATACAGGTTTTTTTCTTGTGCAGAAATTATGCAAATTAGATGAACTTTGATTTTTTCAGTGCTTCTTACACACAGTAAGTACACATGTCAATACGGCTCGGGCTAGAAGATGTATTTATCAACCGATCTTCATGAAACTTCTTGGGTACCTCTGTTATCACCTAGGGACGAGAATGAGTGTTTCTGAGTGCGGCCCAAAATTCAAGATGGCTGCCAGTGGCCATTTTATACCAAAATTAGGTCGAATCAGTTTTTTGCACACAACTTCTATACGGCTCAGGCTAGAGGCCGTATTTATGAACCGATCTTTACAAAACTTCTTGGGTACCTTTGTTATCACCGTGGGATGAGAACGAGTGTTTTTGGGTGTGGTTCGAAATTCAAGATGGCCACCAGCAGCCATTTTGAACCAAAATTAGTGCAATCAGTCTTGTACAGAACTTCTTATGAAAGTTCTGATTTGAATAAATTTTTGTATGAATGTTTAGTAAAATGGAATACATCACATATAGTATGGGTTTTTTTCTCGTGCAGAAATTATGCAAATTAGATGAATTTTGATTTATTTAGTGCTACTTATACACTGTAAGTGCACATGTCAATACGGCTCGGGCTAGAGGCTGTATTTATGAACCTATCTTCACGAAACTTCTTGGGTACCTTTGTTATCACCTTGGGACGAGAAGGAGTGTTTCTGAGCGCGGTCCAAAATTCAAGATGGCTGCCAGTGGCCATTTTGTACTGAAATTAGGTCCAATCAGTTTTTTGTCACAACTTCTATACAGCTCGTATTTATGAACTGATCTTCATGAAACTTCTTGGGTACCTTTGTTTTCACCTTGGGACAGGAATGAGTGTGTTTTGGGGTGCCTTTGTTATCACTGCGCTATGAGAACAAATATTTTGGGGTTCCGTCAGACCCTCTCTGGGACTCAAAGATTTCTTTTCTAGTTTAGCATCTGACTGTCACCCACCTTTACAATACTTTACCTATACATTTGTTACAGGCTACGGTCAGTATTTATGTACAGACCGTTACAATACTTTATATGTACCTTTGTTATCAGGTCATTACCTAGATGTTTGTCATTGCTGTGTCACATACTATACATGTACATGTCTTGACAAGTAGAGCTACAGTGTCATTGACCTGTGGTAAACACTCTGTTTCACTGGTAAAATAGGACCCAGTCACTAATGCTTGGGGTGCAAGTCCTCTAAAAGAGGCAACATGGGGGATAAACGATTGACTGACCTTGACTTTATCTCCAGGTTGTGGTCATGATTCACCATTGTGCAGAAGTATGTGACCTTAAACAACATTAAATAAATAGTGTCATTGACACTTTCATTTTTAAGAATCAAGGAAATTTTTTTAAAAATAACCTTTTCTGATATTATTGGTTTTCTGTGAAGGGTTAAAATCAATTGGGGTGGGGGAGAATCTTGCAGGATGTCAAAATTTATTTTAATTATTGTTTTTTTATTTTAAATTTTTTTTTAGTAAAACCATATCATGTGACCCCCCGCATTGGAACGAGCTCAATGAGCTCATTCCAATGATGGGTCACATGATATGATTTTGTTAAAACTTTTTAAAAAATATATTTTTTTCAACTGTCAAATTTGAAATTTGCGCGTGTGGAATTGGTTGATTCGTTAGGTAAATGGTTAATTCAGTGCGAACATAAAAATGTGAACACGACATCATGAATTATAAGACTTTAAACTAATTACTTTCACAGAATTGTATCACAGGGTATAAACCGTATAAACCTTTAGCCGGAAGTGGAGATAAGCGAGGCGAGAGATTTCTATTTTTATCTCAAAGTTTCAGTCGCAGCGTATCAAAGATCACCGAAAACAAGATTTTTTTAATAAAAGGAATGACCGAAGAATGCAAAATCAGTAAGTATGTTATATAAAACAATATTTAACAATGAAACGACACAACTTAATGGGAAAATCGACTCTTGTAGTATGAAAAAACACGTGCTGATCATCTCAGAAAATGAATTTCTCGGGCAAATTTCTCCTTCAAATATCGTTTTTCACATGTTCGCACAAATGTAACATGTTAAAATCATTTATCAACAGATTCGGCGTTAAATTCCACACCAGAAACTATCAACTATAACAACGAAGGAGGTTCGGTGCTACTGAAACTGTTCAAAATATAATGTCACCTTATCGATTTTTTTATACGCCCAGTTGGTAAAATCGTTGATCGGGAGTTGGTGATAATTATACGTCCAGTTGAGATTATTCGATTTCCCATATGATCGTTCCAATGCCCATATTTGTGCATGTACGAAGGTCTAATCAGTTAACAAACCATATGAACAGACTCGAATGCACAACGTTGACGTCACACCTTTCAACTGAAACACTACTGACTGAACCACCGAACCTGCAACCACGGGGGAGGGGGCGAGAGGACCACTCCTCCCCGAAGAACTTTCGCCCCCCCCACCCAAAAGATTTCAGACCATGTTTTTCAATCGGCATTCATTTTTTAAATTTACCTATGCATTAGGGTAAATTATAGTTCAGTTACACCTGTAACACTTCATTTTGCTCCCCCCCCCCCCCCCAAGTTGAAATGTGGGTGACAAATTGAAAAGAGTGGTGGATAAGTTCGCTGGTCTCTCGTGCCAGAAAAATGAGGGCCAAAACTCACATGCTCAGTGATTCCGAGGCTGCTGTGACTGACTCCTCAGATGAGGACTGTTGAACACTGCAAATTCGAATTCTCTGCTCCTTTCATTATTAGATTCGCTTCTAAATTCATTCGATTGGTTTACCCATTCGTTTGTGTATTTTTTTTTTCTTCTTTTTTTTGGGGAGCATGTATTCCCTCTAGATCATACTAGCATGCCCAACACTCTGTAAAAGTGCGCACGCGCACGCGCGTGTCTGGGTGGGTAGGGGGGGGGTGGGGGTAATGCAGAAACCTTAGATATATTGCCCCTCCCCCCTCCCCACACACACTTTCAAATTGCTCCCCCGGCGGGTTTTCAAGTTATACATGTATACAGTAGGTTTAATATGTATTCCCATATATTTAGTATCCCGTTTGTATCTCATTCATAGTTTTGGGGGTTTTGGGTTTTTTTTTTTAAATATCTCGAAGCAAATTCTCAGTTCAATACTGAGTCTTATATTCGTCGTTCTGTCATTTACACTCCATGCCGGCATTTACCGGCTCTGGAAGTGTGAAATCTTACCAATATTTCTCCATTAAAAACCCCAAAATATCCACTCAGGTGCAAGGAAACGAGGGTTTGGGGACCCTGAAATTCACAATTTTCCTACCCCGGGCCCAACTATGGTCAGCCATTAGTAGCGAAGGCCCTGCTTCACCCCATAATAGATCAATAGCCACCCTCTTTGCAAATTTGTGGGTCTGCTATTTAGCTACATGCCTGCCCCTTCCAGAGCGTATTTAGTTGCAAAAATGGTGGGGAGGGGGGGTGTAACGTCTGCTTTTACGTGGGGGGATTATGTGCGGGTTGTCTCCCCCCCCCCCCCCCCTACACGGCTTTTTGCTACCTTTCCCACTCCCACTCCGAAGATCGACCCTGGTTGCAGGCCTTTATAGATTCATCTCTTTCGAGAACTGCGACAAATCAGTGGCTGGCCAAAAAGTTATTATTGTTACTATATATAAAAGAGTGTGTCTGTCTGTTTGTCTGTTTATGTATGCAAGCAGCCGCTGTATGAATTCAGATGAAATTCGTCATCAGTGTTCCTTGGATCACTGGGAAGGTTATGAGTGGGTTCGGAAATGCGCCGTTCTTAAAGTTGTTTTTTTTTTCATTTTTTTACTCATTTTTTTTGTTTTTTTTTTGTTTTTGTTTTTCTATAGTAATAAATGAGGATAGAATGACCGGAGTGTCCCGCCTTCTAGGTGGGCTGGGTCGAAAAATGCGGTGTCCCAATGTTTTTGTTTTTTTTTTCTGTATTTATTTTTTTATACCATCCCGTCTGCAGGTGGACGGGCACTTCACCTGTAGTTTTGAATAACGCCTTGAAGTTTTCTGCTATACAAAACGCATGTTACTTGTCTCAATATTTCGTCCCCTGGGTGCTAGAATGTTCTATGTCCTTCAGGGGCATAGAAAGTTCTAGCCCTTCGGCGACAATTTCTTGCCAGTTTTTTTTTTTTTTTTTCTGTTTGTGTGGGGGGGGGGGGGGGGCATTTTACGTGACAATATTCTGATGCGTCTTCATTTACAAAGTTAATCTGGAGCTGAGCCACGTCATTTTTGTTGAACGAAAAATAGAATTGAATTAGGCCTCATCAGTTACTTATAATTATACTTACTTACTAAACATTTGCGAGAACACAACTAAAAATTGGGTAAGTTAGCTATAGTTGCAGAAAGATACCCTTAAACTACAGTAAATAAGTTCAGCATGAATTTTTCTTTGGAGTCCGCTAGATATTTGGTCTGCCTGTTGCAGTCCATTGAAATTTAGGGACCGACAAAAGTTAAGAACTCAACAAATTGTTATCATGTAAAGAAGCAAAGTACAAGAGGCTATTTAAATATAGCCGTGAGTTTATGTTATACCTTTTGTAGTTCACTGAAATTTACAGACCCGATGATTTAAGAACTTAACAAATTGGTGCTTGAGCCTAAAAATTCATAAAATTATAATTACGTGCTATCTATACTGCCATATGCGTACGGGAATTTTTATTTTCTGGGTGGGGTGGGGGAGGATGTGGAGCTGAGGTCCACTTCATCCGAAAGAATCCTGAGTGCCAGAAAAAATCCTGACTGCCTCCCAAAAAATTATTTCACCCCCAGAACGTGTTTTGGAACAAATTGTGTTTGAAAGAGTCAACTTACAGTAAATAATGCGGTCCAACTTGATCTGACATTGTTACGCTATGACATAAAACCAGTCTCATCTTCATATAGTTCACCGCCTATCGTTAGATTCTGTAATGCAGTAAAATGGGCTATTTCTCTGCGTTCAAAAAGGTCGCTTTTTCAACGCAATGCAATGTTGCATTCAACCAGGCTTGTGCGCATATAGGCCTATCTTGCTTTCGGAACTTACAGACTCCAAATTTACCAGATTCTCACATCGAAAGGGTTACATGACAAGCATAAAAAATGTATGCGACTCATCAACTGAAGATACGAGCGTATACAACTGGGCGTATAAAAAAATCGATAAGGTGACATTATATTTTGAACAGTTTTAGTAGCACCGGACCGTCTTCGTTGTTATGGTTGATAGTTTCTGGTGTGGAATTGAATGCCGAATCTGTCGATCTATGATTTTAACATGTTACATTTGTGCGAACATGTGAAAAACGATATTTGAAGGAGAAATTTGCCCGAGAAATTAATTTTCCGAGATGATCAGCAGATGTTTTTTCATACTACAAGAGTCGATTTTTCCATTAAGTTGTGTCGTTTCATTGTTAAATATTGTTTTATATAACGTACTTACTGATTTTGCTTTCTTTGGTCATTCCTTTTATTAAAAAAATCTTGTTTTCGGTGATCTTTGATACGCTGCGACTGAAACTTTGAGATAAAAATAGAAATCTCTCGCCTCTCTTATCTCCACTTCCGGCTAAAGGTTTATACGGTTTATACCCTGTGTGTATGCTACATAATTCAACAAACAAAAGACCAGTAATGCTACTCTCTGGCTTTTCGCTCACTCATTCCATGGAGAATCGTCTGATTGACTTATGAATGCTCCATCGAAGTTGCTTTTCATTTATTATACCGATCTCAAATAAATTTGATTGCTGCGAAAAGCTTATTTGAAAAATCAGGGAATATTTTTGGAATCCCTACATAATGTGCATCAGTGGAGTAAATGGTGTGAAAATGTTCATTGATGGTTTTATTGGAAACATTTTCCTGATACAGTGGAATCCTGTTAATTGAATCGCCACTTTGCCAGTGAAAATTATTCAATTACCGGTAACAGAAGTATTCAATCAAAAGGGATTGTTTCACTTTCCTATATTCTAGAGATAAACATAGCATTTATTCTATTATATCTTGTTTGACAGAGCTCCATGAGCTCTGTCAAACAAGATATAATAGATTAAATATCTGTATTGGATGTACTGAGGCCAAATAGGTCAATCTGGGGTGCAAAAATTGCACGAACGACCGTTTCGTTTGTGCAAACTGCAATTGGCAAAACCGTGTTTCCGTTCTTCTTCAAATTTGGCCTACCCACTTTGATGTGACCGGAAATAAATCGTGCATGTTGTTATTTGCATTCAATAAAAAGTGTCTGCATTTACATGATTTTAATGAAATAAAAATTCTCCAAGTTCGGGTGTTTCGTTATTATTTATCAGTTAAAAGCAATGTGCATCGACCACAGTCGGATTGAGTCGACAAGCCGAGCCTGGGTTTCATTGTTTTTCGATGTGGCTGGGTTGTCATGACAAATAAACAAGTGATCTAATTTCACACGATACGCATCGCCGATTGGTCAATAGGTATATACTATTTCTACAATCGTGTTTTGCGATCCACATAAAAGTGGTTATCAAAGAAAACATGATTGTATAAACAGAATATACCCGGCTTTTATAGTAAATAAAAAAACATGTGTACCGCGAATTTTCAAAATGGCAAATAAGCAAGAGTCTGTGAACGAAAATACTTATAAAAAGTGGTCAAGTTCCGAACAATTTTTATATGATCTCAATGAGAACGGGAAAATTGAAAACTTACATTGTACAATATGCAGCGAAATGTGGGATTATATACAGAAGGAAGCAAAATTAAGAGGGTTGAAAGGCAGTGCCCTGAACAATGTGAAAACGTACATTGACGGCGTGAATTATGTGCATCGCGCAAATGTTTCAAGGCACTGCAAACCTGGTTGATTACATGAATTTGCATTGATCCTGAAGAACAAACTCTCCAGCCATTGAATGGCGAAAACACATTTCTTAGCAGTTTCATGTTTGTCAATTTCAAAGCTTGTTTAAAAAATAAAATTTCCAAGTTAGTGCATGTAACAATCATGAAAATTTGAAACATGCTGTTTAAAAAAGGTGATTTTGGTGACCAAAAAATAAAGTGAATTTTCAGCCCCAAAGCCACCAGCAGGCTTCATTTGATAGCACATTTCAAAATCCAGACGCCCCGAATATGCTCGTGCCTTCGGCACTTGCTGTAGATGCCTTCGGCATCTACAATGGCTTATGCAAAAAAAATTGGGTAATGTAAAAAAGAATTTGCATAACCGGTTTTCAGGTTATGCTAAATTTGAATTTCTGCACCCCTGTCAATAAACAAAGGAACTGGGGACAGTCCGGGTAATTTCTCGACAGAGGTTACACGATTTTTTATTCAATTAACAGGTGTTTTCTCTTTAACCTATATTCAATTAGCAGGTGAAATTTGTACTGGAGGTATGGTAAATAGTTTTGTGTTGGGAAATTATATTCAATTAACAGGGTTATTCAGTTAAGAGATATCCAATTAAGTGGGCTCCACTCTATTGGGACTCAACAATAGTGTGCTTCATATCAAATGGCAACGAGCAGTATACAGCGTGCCTCCCATTTTCAAAATCGAAAGACTGGCCCAGTTTGCAAATTATGCTGGTGGATGTAGCCGATTCGTTAGCTAAACGATTAACCCTTTACCCATAATGAAAAGCAGACGACTCTTGTAAAAAAAATTCTTGAATAATTAATTTTTTTCATTTTTTGTCTCAAAAACATAGGTTATGACCCCTCATTGGAACGAGCTCGGCGAGTTCTGCTTTACTGTTAAAATAGAACACGGAACCAATATCTGGAGTGGAAGTACCTGAAAGTAGACTGCATTGATATAATTGATTGACTATAATTTGATTTCAAACCTATAATGCAGTCGTGATATAGTCAAAGTTGCTGGAAATGATGAACACCAATAAACAGATAAATACATAGCCATTATTGTATAATAGGGGGTTAGGCCCCAGCCATTTTTTGGGGGGGTGGGTGTGGGAGGGGCAAACATACTGTTTGGAAGGCTATTGTGGGTGTTTGGGGACTCCCCCACAAGAAAAGTCTACAAAATTTTGTCTTCTGAGAACAAATCTGAGGTATTTGTAGCATGTGTAGCCTTATACTGGAGACCATTTTGAGGCCCTGTGTTATATTAAGGGGGGGGGGGCAAAAATTTTAAACAGGGGAGGTCAAGGCCCTTCCCAGCAATGCCACTGGTAACAGAACAGGTACCCTGGCATGCTGTCTTTGGGTAAACTCAAGATTTATGTTCTAAGTACCTTGATAGTAATGTTGTTTCTGGGAATGCCAAATCTGCAGGAGGTAGACATCCAAAGCCATTGGAGGTAGATGGCCAAAGCCACAGGAGGTAAATAGCCAATGTCGTGATAGGTAGACGGCCAAATCCACAAGAGGTAGATGGGCAAAGTCACAGGAGGTAGACCACCAAACTCACAGGAGATAGACTGCCAAAGCCATGGGAGGTAGACAGCCAAATCCACAGGAGGTAGATGGCAAAAGCCACGGGAGGCAGATGGCCAAATCCACAGGAGGTAGATGGTCAAAGACAGCCAAAGCCACAGGTGGTAGAAAGCCAAATCCACAGGAGGTAGATGACCAAAGCCACAGGAGATAGATGGCCAAACCCAAGGGAGTTGGACGGTTTCTAGGAATGCCAAAGCCTCAGGAGTTAGATGGTTTCTAGGAATGCCAAAGCCACGGGTGATAAACAGTTTTCAGGAATGCCAAAGCCATGGGAGGTAGATAGTTTGTAGGAATGCCAAAGTCACACGAGGTAGATGGTTTCTAGGAAATATGCCAAAGCCACATGAGGTAGACGGTTTCTAGGAATGCCAGTTGCCAAAGCCATGGGAGGTGGTAGATGTTTTCTAGGAATGACAATGTCATGGGAGGTTCACGGTTTCTAGGAGTGCCAAAGCCATGGGAGGTAGATGGTTTCTAGGAATGCCAAAGCCATGGGAGGTAGACAGTTTCTAGGAATGCCTAAGCTATGGGAGGTAGACAGTTTCTAGGAATGCCAAAGAAACAGGAGGTAGACAGTTTCTCGGAATGCCAAAGCCATGGGAGGTAGACAGTTTCAAGGAATGCCAAAGTCATGCAAAGTAAATGGTCAAAGTGCAGTAAAAATGTATAAAAATCTTCAGCCCTTTGAGGGTTAAGGATACGGTGTTAATCTAAGGATTGTTTGCATGATCCTGGATTGCTGGGAGTTCTTGGCTTAGGGATAGTTAATTATTACCCTGCTGCAGTGATGATGAAAAATATGTGGGGGCTTTCATTTACTTAACAAGTACAGACAGAGACAAACACACAATTGTATTGCATATTTGTGTGGTCTTTTAGAAATATAGAGAGAAAAAAGATTAATCAATACAGAATATGTCAGTGGAGGAAGATCTGTCAATGCCATTGCTTCCTCATCATTTTGTGCTGTAAGACTCTAATCAGCAGTATTGTCAGCATGTCTGCATTGTGCCATTCACTGATGTTATTGTCTTATGGTTAATATCATATTGGGGGGGGGGGGGGGGGGGGGGGGGGGCAATGGCTCAGGAGGTAGAGGTCCAAATGTTTCAAGGCACTGCAAACCTGGTTGATTGCATGAATTTGCATTGACCCTGAAGAACAAACTCTCCAGCCATTGAATGGCGAAAACACATTTCTTAGCAGTTTTATGTTTGTCAATTTCAGCTTGTTTGAAAAATAAAATTTCCAAGTTAGTGCATGTAACATTCATGAAAATTTGAAACATGCTGTTTAAAAAAGGTGATTTTGGTGACCAAAAAATAAAGTGAATTTTCAGCCCCAAAGCCACCAGCAGGCTTCATTTGATAGCACATTTCAAAATCCAGACGCCCCGAATATGCTCGTGCCTTCGGCACTTGCTGTAGATGCCTTCGGCATCTACAATGGGTTATGCAAAAAAAATTGGGTTATGCAAAAAAGAATTTGCATAACCGGTTTTCAGGTTATGCTAAATTTGAATTTCTGCACCCCTGTCAATAAACAAAGGAAAACTGGGGACAGTCCGGGTAATTTCTCGACAGAGGTTACACGATTTTTTATTCAATTAACAGGTGTTTTCTCTGTAACCTATATTCAATTAGCAGGTGAAATTTGTACTGGAGGTATGGTAAATAGTTTTCTGTTGGGAAATTATATTCAATTAACAGGGTTATTCAGTTAAGAGATATCCAGTTAAGTGGGCTCCACTCTATTGGGACTCAACAATAGTGTGCTTCATATCAAATGGCAACGAGCAGTATACAGCGTGCCTCCCATTTTCAAAATCGAAAGACTGGCCCAGTTTGCAAATTATGCTGGTGGATGTAGCCGATTCGTTAGCTAAACGATTAACCCTTTACCCATAATGAAAGGCAGACGACTCTTGTAAAAAAAATTCTTGAATAATTAATTTTTTTCATTTTTTGTCTCAAAAACATAGGTTATGACCCCTCATTGGAACGACCTCGGCGAGTTCTGCTTTACTGTTAAAATAGAACACGGAACCAATATCTGGAGTGGAAGTACCTGAAAGTAGACTGCATTGATATAATTGATTGACTATAATTTGATTTCAAACCTATAATGCAGTCGTGATATAGTCAAAGTTGCTGGAAATGATGAACACCAATAAACAGATAAATACATAGCCATTATTGTATAATAGGGGGTTAGGCTCCAGCCATTGTTTGGGGGGTGGGTGTGGGAGGGGCAAACATACTGTTTGGAAGGCTATTGTGGGTGTTTGGGGACTCCCCCACAAGAAAAGTCTACAAAATTTTGTCTTCTAAGAACAAATCTGAGGTATTTGTAGCATGTGTTACCCTATACTGAGACCATTTTGAGGCTCTGAGTTATATTGGGGGGGGGGGGGGGGGGCAAAAATTTTAAACGGGGGAGGTCAAGGCCCTTCCCAGCAATGCCACTGGTAACAGAACAGGTACCCTGGCATGCAGTCTTTGGGTAAACTCAAGATTTATGTTCTAAGTACCTTGATAGTAATGTTGTTTCTGGGAATGCCAAATCTACAGGAGGTAGACATCCAAAGCCATTGGATGTAGATGGCCAAAGCCACAGGAGGTAAATAGCCAATGCCGTGATAGGTAGACGGCCAAATCCACAAGAGGTAGATGGGCAAAGTCACAGGAGGTAGACCGCCAAACTCACAGGAGATAGACTGCCAAAGCCATGGGAGGTAGACAGCCAAATCCACAAGAGGTAGATGGCAAAAGCCACGGGAAGCAGATGGCCAAATCCACAGGAGGTAGATGGTCAAAGACATGGGAGGTAGATGGCCAAAGACAGCCAAAGCCACAGGTGGTAGAAAGCCAAATCCACAGGAGGTAGATGACCAAAGCCACAGGAGATAGATGGCCAAACCCAAGGGAGTTGGACTGTTTCTAGGAATGCCAAAGCCACAGGAGTTAGATGGTTTCTAGGAATGCCAAAGCCACGGGTGATAAACAGTTTTCAGGAATGCCAAAGCCATGGGAGGTAGATAGTTTGTAGGAATGGCAAAGCCACATGAGGTAGATGGTTTCTAGGAAATATGCCAAAGCCACATGGGGTAGATGTTTTCAAGGAATGACAATGTCATGGGAGGTTCACGGTTTCTAGGAGTGCCAAAGCCATGGGAGGTAGACGGTTTCTAGGAATGCCAAAGCCATGGGAGGTAGACAGTTTCTAGGAATGCCTAAGCTATGGGAGGTAGACAGTTTCTAGGAATGCCAAAGAAACAGGAGATAGACAGTTTCTCGGAATGCCAAAGCCATGGAAGGTAGACAGTTTCAAGGAATGCCAAAGTCATGCGAAGTAAACGGTCAAAGTGCAGTAAAAATGTATAAAAATCTTCAGCCCTTTGAGGGTTAAGGATACGGTGTTAATCTAAGGATTGTTTGCATGATCCTGTATTGCTGGGAGTTCTTGGCTTAGGGATAGTTAATTATTACCCTGCTGCAGTGATGATGAAAAATATGTGGGGGCTTTCATTTACTTAACAAGTACAGACAGAGACAAACACACAATTGTATTGCATATTTGTGTGGTCTTTTAGAAATATAGAAATATGGAGAGAAAAAAGATTAATCAATACAGAATATGTCAGTGGAGGAAGATCTGTCAATGCCATTGCTTCCTCGTCATTTTGTGCTGTAAGACTGATCAGCAGTATTGTCAGCATGTCTGCATTGTGCCACTCACTGATGTTATTGTCTTATGGTTAATATCATATTGGGGAGGGGGGGGGGGGGGCAGTGGCTCAGGAGGTAGAGGTACAGACTGCAAGCCGTGAGGTCCTGGGTTCGAATCCCACCTGGGACAACCACGTTGTGTCCTTGGGCAAGACACTTCACCCCGATAGCTCATCTGGGGGCACGTTGACATCGTGTACTAAAGGCGTACTGCACGTCGATGGGTCACTTGTCTTCAACCGGTGCTAACCCTGCTTGTGTGGAGTTAGTATGTTGGGGAGCTGACAGTTACTCGCCGTTGCTCGGTGGTTCTCTCCGGGTACTCCAGCTTCCTCCACCCGTAAAACTGTCATGGTCATGATTAGCCATTGTGCAGAAATATGTGACCTTAAACCCCAATAAATAAATAATATCATATTGCCCTTCCCTGTGGGAAGCCGCATAATTGAAGCAGTGGAGTTTTACTGGTCAGAGCATTGGACTTACCTCTTAATCCGCTGAGTATTTTAAAAATATTTTTCATTAAATCTATTCATGGCTGCTGTGAAGCAGCCATGACTAGATTTAATGAAGAATTCATGAAAATTGAACTCATGAAATCACTGGTCACAAGGTCGAGATAATTTGCGGTTGAAATGTTTGTTAAAATACGCTCAAATTCTTCTTACTTTTGTGGCAAAGGATTTCCTGTCCGTGGCAGGAATATCTGCCAGCACCATTCAAGGAGTTGAAGTTTGAAAGAGTGACAGTTTAGTTCTTACCTGTGTCGTGTATGTTGTTTTCTTGGGTGATACCCATCATTCTGATTGCTCAGATGGTTGCGCTATGTTCTGTGCAGTACTAAGGCATAGGTCAGGACAATTGTACACTTTCCTTCAATGGGTGCAAATACTCTTCATGTTGGGTTGGTGAATTGGAGAGTAACCGAACATTTTTTTATAAAATTTCTTAAACTTTAACGTATGCATATTTCCAAATTTTCAGTCTCCGGTTTTAAGTTACCAATTAAGCACTTGAATTTTTTTAAAAAAAATGTCACAAAACCATATTTGCGCTTATATGGCTGATTCGTTCGGTAACAGACTAATCAAGTGCTTTAGAGTGGACATATTTATTTATTTATTAAGGTTTAATGACACTTTAACAGCCAAGGTCATATTGTGTCGGTGACAGTTTTACAGGTGGAGGAAGCTGGAGTACCCGGAGAGAACCACAGAGCAGCGACAAGCAGTTTCCAGCTCCCCAACATCGCAACTCTGCATTGCAGCACAGGCAGGGTTAGATTGGTTGAAGACATGCAAACCATCAACGTGCAGTACGCCTTAGTACACGGCATCATCGTGCCCCCATGTGGACAATCGAGGTTAAGTGCCATGCCCAAGGACATAACACGGGAATCGGAATTGATTTGCTCAGACGGTCACCCATCCATGGACTAACCAGGCTCGATGTTGCTAAACTTCAATGATGAGTGATCTGGCGAGAAGTGGATATATAGGGATCCTCCTGTCCATCAGTGCATCTGTATGTTCATCCAAACTTTTATCCACAGGCAGTTTCACACTTTGCATCAGACAAGTTGGATATTTTTTATGCCGAATAACCATGCTTGAACTTGTGCATATGCATGATTATTTCCAAATGAAGCAAAATACTGCGTTTTGGTTGTCTGATAGGTACGGTGTAACTTGCAATCCATAGTACTTTTTTTTACACTGTGTAATAACAAGAATACACAAAAGCAGGCTATATGGTTAAAAAAAGTACCCATTTTTAATTTTTAATTCATACCTTCTGCTCCTTTATGTTAGAACAGAAATAAAAATACAGGAAATTGAATATTTATGTGCAATAAAATATATATATTAGATATGAATGTCATTCAGTCCTCGGAATTAGGAAAATATTGCAACGGCACAACATTGCCGTCGCCAAAAATTCTGCAACGGCAAATTTTTATCAGCGACGGCACATTTGAATTGAATTGTTTGGATGACAGTATTGTGACACTAAGTCAATAATAATCATTAATCAGAACAGCTGACTTCAAATGGACAAGAGATCTCTGGTGGGTGGTCAGTTGGACAATCTGTAGTTTGATTAAGTGATCAATTGATTGACTGGTTGCCTAATTTTAGGGGCTGGTTGTAACTCGCATCCATGCATTATTATTAGCCTATTAGCCCAAGAACATTGGGTTTCACTAGGGAAAAAAATCGGAGAAAGCTGATTTTTTTCAGGGAATGTCGAGTACATGTCACTGAACGATTAGACAAAAGTCCCCTAAAATCCCAGTTGAGCTTTTTTTTCTACAGCCTTTTTTCGAAAACGCGTTTGAAAAAAATAAAAAAAAATCGCACGAACTTTGTAACCTCGAATTGATCCAACTGTATTTTTTGTTTACGCGTATTTCGAGCTACATAATGTCTAATATACATTTACCTAGAGGAAAATGTGCATTCTGTGACAATTTCTGCGAAAAATTATTGAAAATTCACAAAAAAGTATCGGATTTACGCAAAAAATGACGATTTTCCTAACGGATTTGCCCAAAGGGTCGTAGTACAGAACGGGATGTTAGTTGGACAGACGATAAAAAATCCACCACCATTTGAAGACTTTTATCATTGCTTACAAAATAGACATTATGGAAGACCCCATCTGCTTCTGGCCAAGTTCCCCTTTTGGCATAAAATTCGTCAGCATGAGAACTCAACTATTTTCGGGCTTGGGACCGAACAGACACGTTTGTGTCTGGCAGCATTAGATCAATAAATAATATTTACAGAATGTACAAAAATCAATAAATAATATTTACAGAATGTACAAATCAATCAACATGGATTAAGTTACATTGACTATTATCAACGCTATATACAGAAATGACATGACCTATATACATATTATTCATCGAACTCAGAAATTTCCGACAGGACAGTGTTTGTGTGGTTGTTACAAGAATCCGAACTGCAATTACACAAACCTGAGCAAGAGAGTCCTGCCTTCTTACACCCACACCTTTTTTGTACAAGCACTCTTGCAACCACAACTGATCAGATTCAGTAGGTTATCGGGGGCACATGGCTTTGTGGCTGCAGTCGGTACAAGAAGTCCATTGTCTAGCGACCACCCCCAATCCGTCGGAGGAAGCGAAGTGCCCAGCCATTGTTGGACCTGGAGATAACATCTGTAGACATGTTGTTGTGCAGCATCGCTGCTTGGTGGGAGTGAGGCTAGGTCGATGGGTTTATTCAGTTTAGATTTTGCTACATAACGCTTGTAAGTGACATATCTGTATTGGTCGAGAGAGGAAACAGTTTTACTCCCAGGAGAAGTTGTTCCCCGGCAGCGGCTACTGCACTTGGTGTACTGTCATCCGCCAAAATTGTGTTGACATACTGTTGTGAGTCGCTAGTAACATCGGAGACAATTGTACTGAATACTTTCTTCTTACCAACTCGAAAGAGTGCAGAAGTAGTGTCACAACCACTTATAGAATGTGCTACAAGGAGGTTGCTTCTGTGGTCATCCATTTTGGTTGCTATTTCACTAACTGAAACTAGTCAGTTTGGGGTAATGGAATACATCATGTGAATATTACATCCCGGTTGAACTCGAGAGGTAAGAATGGCTAACAAGTCTGTGTCCGTTCCCACAACGACAACATTGTTGTCATCTTGAGCGATGTCAAGTGCAGTTTCGGCTATCAGTACATCAGCATCAGCCTCGGCCTGCTTGGACTGAATATTGATAGCAGATAGCTCCTGCATTAGAAGATCGATCAGTTGGGTTTTGTTCTTGGCATTTGCAAGGAAATCGGATTGGGGTGTGGTGGCCGGTAACTCGGGTGAGATATTGATATCAATGGAATACCTGTCTTTAGATCTACGGGCTTGCTCCATGCCCTTTGTCGACATTGTACAAGCATAACCATCAAAAACAACCACGACGTTCGCCCCAAAATGTCTCACTAGATAATTGGAATATGATGTACATATGTCCTTATATGACGACTGTTCAGGCCATACAACTGCCCTCAATAAATATCCACCATCTACAACAAACAGAGAATGTTCTGGGATTTTAGTTTGCTCGGAACCGTATGTTTTGAGGATCTTACCGAGCGTGCTTTTCCGTGTCTTCCTCATTCCAGCAGAATCAAACAATGCTGGTGGTTTCGGGGCGAGTTCATATTTGAGATACTCTTCCATCTCTGCTTGTGACTGAATAACACATGTGATGCGGTTGAACAGAATTGTGGGGTCAATCACTACCTTACTTCCACGGACTTTGATGCTATTTGCCATCGATGCGAAAGACTTCACAGTGTCAACACGTCGTAGTTTGATGCTGTTGAACGTTTTGCTTACAACATTCGATACGCAACATTCACCAATTTTGCGAACTTGGTCACAGTTTCGTCGGCCACAAGCCCGGTCGCTATAGAGACTAATTGTAGTGGATCTCTATTCTGAAAGGGGGATGCACTCTGAGCCAGTTCAATAATTTGGTGATATCATTGGCATCAGTCAATTGTGAACTTTGACGGAGATCCCGATGTTGTTCGCCATGACCAGTGTGAACATGAACAAAATTTTCCAGAGCATTACATATCGGAAGGCAAAGAGGTAGTCCATATACCCATTTCGCAACAGTGCTATCGGTTATTCCCCTGCCATGTGTGAGACCACCAGGGAGCTTGAACATTCTCATTAAACACTGTTCTATGGTCTGATCAGAATATATCCCGTCCCAGAATTTATCTGAGCGCCTTATGGTAAAGTAACCTTTCTCAGTGAACAACTTCAGATCATCCTGTTGCATTTTTTCTGTTAGCTCATTCATCTGCTGCAAATAGAGATGAGAACTTTTTGCGTATGCAAAATGACCACCTGCGGGAAATACTGGAATCATATTGCGAACACAATATGTGTGGAGTTCCCAGTCACCTGTGCGCTCTGCTCTCAAGAACAACTGGAGAAGACCTATTTGCTCGTAGTATTGTACCCAAAGCTTTCCTGTGCGTCCTATGGACGCATTCTGGAGCAGTTCGTGTAATTTTGACAGTAGATGGTTGACACTTTCTTGATTGACAGCGTCAGCTGTTGTACAGTCACCTCTGGCAAGTCCACAGAATATTTCATTGACTTCTGTGCAGTCTATGTTATCTAGTCTTCGGCTTTCTTCAAACACAAGTTTTGTAATAGCAATTTGTGTTAGCAAATGGGCACGAACTGCTCTTGAATATGCATGACCACTGATCAAATGATGGATTGACCCACCAGCATTTGTTTATGAGTACACATCAAGGGCGTGCACACATTACATGCCAATGCATCTTGAGTGTAGGCGAACACCACATTATGTGATTTAATCGAACATGGAAATTGAAACAATGATGCTATAATACGGTATTTGAATGAGAAAAGTCGATGCCGTTTGAATTTGAGTTTAGGGGGTATGGTTAATATTTCACACGTTTCACCAGTTCATTATGGAATAAATGACTATTGTTATATATCATTATAAAGCCACTGCTTTTCTGCAATTGTTGATATATAATTTAACTCCCAAAGTAGTCGTAGATTTGATTTAATGGACGTTGTGTACCGTTGTGTGTATGAAAACAATAATTTTTTTTTCGTAATTTTGTACATTTTCGTGAATATTTCACCATTGAGTGTGAGGATTGGTACAAAGTTGGCATTTTCTGTTGGGGATATGTATTCTCAATATAATTCAGCACGATATTTATGATTCTCACCTTACTAAGGCGAATGAGAAATATGGAGCTGGGTCGAATTTTTTTTTCATCAAAAAAACGCTATAACTAAAAAAGCTCAACTCGGATTCGCGGGGACTTTTCACACTTTATCCGCAATGTGTGTCCCGGAAACATATAAAAAAAATCAGCTTTCTCCGATTTTTTTCCTTACTTTCTCATTTTTATGTCTAATGACTAGTAATGTGCCTGGACTATATCGGTTTTGACAGCAACTGTTAGAGACAGAAATATTTGCATTGCGCATCAACCCGGGATGAGTTGACTCTGACCCGATAAACACAACCAGAATTATTTTCCAACTCACCCTTGTTTTGTGCTCAATGCGTTTATTTTTTTATTGAACCGATTGATTGTTTTCCAATTCAGTTTGTTTGAGATTGTACGGTTTACATTATGCCACAAGTGGAGAATGCTAAGATTAAAATGGAACATGACCACGTGCTCTGTTGAGATTACATCAGTGACCAATAGAACTGCCGCATTGTCCCAGTACACCAATTTAGCATACTTTCATGAAACAAAGAATTCGATTGGTTGTATTTATGTAAGGTGTGACGTCAAAAGGGAATTGCCCAGGAATTCCTGGGTTATTTTAAGCGTGCATCACAGTCAACAAGGGGGTTCTTTCGAAAAAACACATTAAACGAAAAACAACTGGTTATGAACAGTATTTCAACCACATACATTTTGTACAAACTTACTTTCAAATTAATTAATATTAGATATTTCCACAAATATTGATTTTATACACCAGTTACGCCTATAAAACATATGTTATGTAGGGTTGGATGATCAGTTCTGACGGACTTCAGGTAAGTGGGACCACAGGCGTCTGGGGACCTGATCTAGAGCGATAAATAGCACCTAGAAGGTCTAAAAGCACCCAACATCAAAATACCCCTCCTGTATTATAAATATACACGTGTATATTTACAATACAGGAGGGGTATTTTGATGTTGGGTGATTTTAGACCTTCTAGGTGCTATTTATCACTCTAGATCAGGTCCCCAGACGCCTGTGGTGGGACAAGTAAAAAAATATTATGGCTGCCAATTTGCGACGGAAAGAAAATGCTGCCATCATGCCCCACGGCGGCGGCGTTTGCGACGGCATTCCGCAATGCCGTCGCTAATTCCGAGGACTGGTCATTGGAACTGGTTCATTAAGCCAGTTCTAATGACATCCATATTTGTCTGGTTTAAAAGTGGTTTTATTAAGAAACTTACAAAAGTACAAATTTTCTGTCAGTTTTTGCCAACAATGTAGGTTAAAGTATAAAGTTCACCCAAATTCTTGGAAATAAATCCGTTATCCTTGTGTTTTCCAGGGTCAATGGGAGTTTACACCAGTCTGGGAAATCATACACCCTGGGGCTTTGCCTCAGGGTGTATGAGTTCCCAAACGGGTGTAAATTCCCATACACCCTGGAAAACACAAGGATAACCAGGGTATTTGATGACTGTATTCACATCGCAAAATGCTATACAAAAATGTCCAAATACTATAACCATTTTTCTTTCATATTGGCCTAATATTTCACTATTTTTTATCACTTTTTGAAACCAAGATGGAAACTGCGAAACAAAGTTTTAAAAACAAAAAATACAATGATAACTAATATTATGCAGTGTTGCTGCAACTTAATTTTCAAAAGTTATTTATGATCAGATCACTTTGAAACCTGGTATGCTTGTTTAGAGTGACCTTGAGATGGGAGACCTCTAGATGGGAGCTATCGATTTTCTTCAATTTCGGTCAAAAAATGTTGCCGCGGTCAACGTTCTTAGAACGTAGGTTAGTCAGAAGACCTCAGTATTTCTCTTTGGCACACACTACAGGGCACATTTATGATTGGATTGGATTGCTTTGAAACCTGGCATGCTTGTTTGGGGTGATCTCTAGATGGGAGCTATCGATTTTCTTCAATTTCCATCAAAAAATGTTGCCACGGCCAACGTTCTTAGAACTTAGTTTAGTCAGACCTCAATATTTCCCTTTGGCACACCCTACAGAGCACATTTATGATTGGATTGCTTTGAAACCTGGTATGCTTATTTAGGGTGACCTTGAGATGGGAGCTGTCGATTTTCTTCAATTTCCGTCAAATAATGTTGCCACGGCCAATGTTCTTAAAACTTGGTTTAGCGAGACCTCACTATTTCCCTTTGGCACACCCTACAGGGCACATTTATGATTGGATTGCTTTGAAACCTGGTATGCTTGTTTGGGCTGACCTCTAGATGGGAGCTATCGATTTTTTTCCATTTTCGTCAAAAAATGTTGCCACGACCAACCTTCTTAGAACATAGTTTAGTCAGAAGACCTCGATATTTCTCTTTGACACACCCTACAGGGCACATTTATTATCGGATTGCTTTGAAACCTGGCATGCTTGTTTGGGGTGACCTCTAGATGACAGCTATCGATTTTCTTCCATTTCCGTCAAAAAGTGTTGCCAAGACCAACGTTCTTAGAACTTAGTTTAGTCAGAAGACCTCAATATTTCCCTTTGGCACACCCTACAGGGCACATTTATGATCGGATTGCTTTGAAACCTGGTATGCTTGTTTGGGGAGACCTCTAGATGGTAGCTATCGATTTTCTTCTGTTTCCGTCGAAAAATGTTGCCGCTGCCAACATTCTTAGAACTTAGTTTAGTCAGACCTCAATATTTCTCTTTGGCACACCCTACAGGGCACAATTATGATTGGATTGCTTTGAAACCTGGTATGCTTGTTTAACTTGGTGTGCTCATTAGACAAGACCTTTCGATAAGAACTATTGATTAGCATTCATTTCTGTGAAAAAATTTGCCATTTACAGTAACTTCTGAACATACTGCATTTGTGTATCAACATTCTTCCTTTAGCCAGTCTTACAGTTTACATTTAAAAATTGATGGATTACTCTGATCTTCAATTTTGCCATTTCATTTATAACTTACCAAGTTCAAGTTTGTCAAGTTGAGCTACAGTGTCACTGACACTTTCATTATACCCCCACCAAACAAAGTTTTAGGGGGGTATATAGGAGTCAAATTGTCCATCGGTCGGTCGGTCTGTCGTCAGTCATTGCACATGTAAATTTGTTGAGCGAACTACTTCCACAGTTTTAGCCACATTTTCAAGAAACTTCACGAAAATTATCAACATGATGAGGGGAAGTGTGTGACATAATTTTTTCCCCACTCGTTTCAAGATGGCTGACTGGTGGCCATACTGGATTTTGCAAAATACTTGTGGAGTAAACTACTTAGCTACAGTTTTTACTGCATTGTCATAAAACTCAATATAAATGATCGACATGATGAGGAGCAGTGCGTGACATAATTTTTTTTCCCTGATCGGATTCAAGATGGCTGACTGGCGGCCATATTGGATTTTGCAAAATACTTATGGAGCAGACTATTTCTACAGTTTTTGCTGCACTGTCATGAAAAATGTAAATGATCGACATGATGAGGAGCAGTGCGTCACGTAATTTTTTTCTTGATGGCCATGTTGGATTTTTTTTAGCTCATCTTGACAAAGTCAAGCTGAGCTAATCTCATCGCTTCCCGTCCGTCAACACCATGTTTTGGTCTTCTCCTCCAAAGCCACTGGGCCAATTCAAGTGAAAGTTTGCGTGAGTGATGGTCCCAAAGGGGCATTTCATTTTTGTTCAACTCAGCATGCCCAGCCCCATAGGGAGAGAGTGGGGGAAAATGCTCCAAAATATTTCTTCTCAAGAACCAGTGTGTACAATGACTTGATCTTTGCTATGGAGCTTCCATATGAGGTGTAGAATCAAGTTTGTTCAAACGAAGTTCGTAAAGTAATATTTGGCTTTGTAATAGGAGGGGTAAGATTTTTGGCCCCGCCTCAAATTTCTATTTTCTGAACCGATGGTCCGGTATGAACCAAATTTGGTTTGTGGTAGTATTGGGACATAAGTACTTGACCCATGCAAAAAAAAAAATTCCCGCATCCCCATGGGAACCCTGGGAGCTAAAAATAGAAATATTTTCAAACGCCCATATTTCCCAAACCCCACGGAACAGAGAGCTTTTATTTGGTATGAAGTATCCTTATGACCAGTAGAATTGAATGGTATAAGAAAATTGCCATCATTTATGTTGGTGTTCTGTAATGGGCATCGAAAAAATGCTGAGTCAGCATATTTGCAAAAATTTAAAAAAATCTTTTCTCCAAAACCAATCATCAGAATCTTTTGATATTTGGTATACAGCATTCATAGGGGGGGGGGGGGGGGGGGGGGGGGGGTCAGATAAAAGTTTGTTGAAATAAAGCTCATTGGTTCATATTTGGGCTCTCTACAGGAGCCCGAAGTTTTAACATAGGGTAATATGGGGAATATTCTTTAAAAATCTTCTTCTTCAGAACCACCAGTCAGAATCTTTTAATATTTGGTATACATCATTGTTATGAGGGTCAGATTCTAGATTGTTCAAACCAAGTCCCTAGTTTAATATTTGGGCTTCCTACGGAAGCCGGAATTTTATCTTTGTTCAATATGGAGGGTAATTTAAAAAAATCTTCTTCTTCAGATCCGTCAGTCAGAATACTTTGATATTTGGTATGCAACATCTCTATGGGGGTCAGATTCAAGTTTGTTCAAATCAAATCGCTAGGTATATATTTGGGCTCACTATGTTAGCCCAAATTTTTACTTAGTGCAATATGAGAAAATTTCTTTAAAAATCTTCTTCAGATCCACCAGTCGGAATGCTTTTATATTTGGTATACAATATCTCTAGGGGGGTCAGATTCCAGGTTGTTCAATTCGAGTGCCTAGGTTAATATTTGGGCTCCATATGATATGGGAACATGAAATTTAACTTGGTACAATATGAGGGAATTTCTTCAAAAATCTTCTTCAGATTTACTTGTCAGAATGCTTTCACATTTGGTATACAACATCTCTAGGGGGGTCAGATTCAAGTTTGTTCAAATTGGATCCATAGATCAATATTTGGGCTCGCTATGGTAGCCCAAATTTGAACTCGGTGCAATTCGAAGAAATTTCTTTACAATTTCTCTTCTTCAGATCCAACAGTCAGAATGCTTTCATATTCGGTACACAATATCTCTAGGGAAGTCAGATTTAACTGTGTTCAAATCAAGAGCCTGGGTTAATATTTGGGCTCTCTATGGGAGCCGGAATTGGCCATTTTGCTGAAGAATTAAAAATTTTGTATTCAGTACCCTCTAGAGGTACTAAGATTAATCCACATAGGTTGTATCAAGGGCCTTCATAGGGGAGCTCTACATTTTACTTATGATCAACTGAAGAAAAGGCATGATGCCCAGATTATTTTTGTCACTCCTGAGGGACTCAAGGATTGACAGTGTAGCCTTTGGAGATGGCTTGCTTAATGTAGACTCATTCTTGGACTCTGTTTAAATTGTGTTCTGTACAAGATGAGCGCTTCAGGCCCCGTGGGGCCTCTTGTTATTTACAGAATTTGAATGCCTCTTTCAGTCACCCACCCTAGGCGGTATGCCACAGTGGGGGGTATATGCCTCTTTCAGTCACCCATCCTAGGTGGTATGCCACAGTGGGGGTATAGCAGGTGACAGACCATCTCTAGTTCCCATAGATACCCCAGGACAGTGCCACAAATGCCATGCTGTGTCAATATCTGCATGAGAATACCATGGTTGACAGTGTTGAATGCTGCTGACAAATCCAAGAGAACAAGCAGTACAGCCTTACCCTCAGACACTGATTTAACTATGTCATTGTTGACTCGTAGTAAGGCTGTTTCTGTACTGTGGTTGGCTTTATATGCAGACTGGAAGGGCTCTAAAAGATCATTTTCATGCAGATGATTTTTGAGTTGTAAAGCAACAACCCTTTCCAACAATTTAGACAGGAAAGAGAGGTTCGATACTGGTTGATAATTCTTCAGGTTGTCAGGATCAAGAGATGGTTTCTTGATGAGTGGAGTAACAAGTGCTTTTTTCAATGCATTTGAAACAAACCCCCTCATGTAGGGATGCAGATATAATAGATGTTATGGCTGGCAGAAGATAATCAATTGTCTCTTTTAAAAGGAATGTTGGAATTTGATCTAGATCATTAGATTTATTGGATGATGATAAAATCATTTTTCGAATGTCGTCTTCTGAGACAGAGTGAAAATTAGAAAAATCACTTTTTATGTCAAGATGATCAAACTCTGGTGGTTGACGTGATGGTATACTATCCAGAAGTACTTGAATTTTAGTTATGAAATAGTCACTGAATTTTTCCAGAATTTCTTCAGTATTTAGATGATCTGGAAGAATGACTTTTTGTTCTTTACCAAGGAGACTATTGGTTAGCAAGAACTGCACCCTTGTATTAGATGACAACTATAAGAGAATTGTAGTACTCCCTCTTCGCCTTTTTGATGATCTTATTAGTTGTATTTCTTTGGTAGCAGAACATTTGCCGGTGAATCTCAAGCTTCGTTTTATTGTAAAGACGCTCAAGTCTGCGGCGCTGTTGTTTAGCAGCCCTAACATCTTCTGAAAACCACTCCACTTTTTCCCTATTAGTTATAATTTTTGACTTGGGTGGTGCATGTTCAGCCATGATGCCCTTAAGAGTTTCTTCAAATAAAGATAGCCATTGCTCAGGTAATTTATGACTACAACAAAAATAGTTCAAACACAGAATTGATGAACTGATATCCATTTTCAAGGCATCAGTGTTTATGGATTTATATTTTCGATAAGTAATTTTCTTGGGAGGGATTTTTGAAGTTGCTAGTGTCAATTCGGCCAAGACTGCATAGTGATCAGACAATGCTGGTCTGTGACATGGACATTTTGTACTGACGTGCTGTTACTTTGATGAACAAGAATTAGATCCAAGGTGTGTCCTCTCTTGTGGGTAGGTTTTGAGACCAGTTGTGAATAGCCAAATGATTCAAACAAATTTATGAATTGCTTGGCAAAAGTGTCATGTAAATTGTCAACATGGATGTTGAAATCACCGGCAATAGCTATATCACATCCATACAGGCATAGAAGGACAGACATTCAGAAAATTCATTTAGAAACTGTGCTGATGTAAGTTTGTTCCTTTTTGATGGTGGTGGTCGGTAAACTACGAGTAATCGAAGTGAACGGTTGCTCGACACGAGGCAGTCAATCATTTCAAAAGATGGTGGAGATTTGTATAAATCCGGATGCTGTTTTATGTTTAAGGCATCAGTGTGGATGACAGCTACACCACCACCTCTACTTCCCTGTGAATTGTTTAAGATGGAGAAACCCAGTGGTAATAGTTGTCCAATGGAAAAACTGTCACTATCATTTTCTTTCAACCACGTTTCAGTTAGAGCCAAAACACCGAGATTGTTATCTAGTATGAAGTCCTTTATATCATGTTCCTTCCCAGAAAGAGATTTTATATTAAGTAATCCAAAGTTCAAATTAGGTACTTTGTTCCTCACAGATCTGGCATTGACCGTTGAAAATATTATATTGGAGGTAGTTTTGTAATCAGCTGTATCTTTGTGGATTAAACTAATGTTACTGAAATTCACACCAGAATTAGTGTGTTTTTTGACAGCCTGCCTGTGTTGTAATTTGACAGTTTCTATTTGGTATACTTTGTGTGATCTGTTGATGGGATGACAAAACTCTGGTTTCAATAATCTTTCTTTTTTCAAGGTTTTAAAAACACTAGCTTTGGGTCTATGCTTAATATGGTTCATTGTTTTGTTGATGGAATTAAGATCATCTGTGGTGTAACTGATCAAACACATTTTTCTTGTCCACAATTTAGAACTCAAGTCTCTTGTAACATCAGGTGTGAAACTAGACTTTATGATTTTGGAGAATCATGGCTTTTCCCGATGAGATTCCATGATTTTTCATGACCCCACATGAGTCTGATGAATTGTTTTTAACTGTCTCACTGAAGTTCCTTCATTGATGTTATGAGAAAGGTGAGTATAGTAGTCTCAAATGACACAGTTTGATAAAAAATTGTTTAGGTAAAAACCATTATTAACAGTGGAGTGGGTTAATGTCAGTATCGTCGTCCAACAAGTCAATGACCGACAAAAGAAGTTATGTTTGTTTCACACATACCCACTGAGTGCTGTGTCAATTTAAAAATGGTCCATTTTATCGCAAATGTATCCAAAATATTGATGTCTTGCAGCTTGAAGAGAGTTAACAAGTGGTAACAGGAATATTTTTTTAAGCAACTTATAATTTCGCACCAAAAACTGCGAATGGACATTTCTTCTTAAAAATCTACAGGACGTTTTCAGAGAAATCCAGGGAGAACATGAATTTTAAGCTTTTGATGGGTATCATTGTTTATCCAGCCCAAAACGGGTTAAGGGTTGTTTTTTGAATACCCTTATTACTTACAAAAATAATTCTCAGTGAATTCTACATCCACTTATGTTGATCTCTCCTCTTAACTCCGGGTGCTCTGGGTACGCAAACAGAGCTCATTTTACCAAAGTGGTGATGTTTGAGAACCTCTATAGGGTTAACAAATGCTTACTGGAATATCTTGTTCATGGAACTTGTAATATCACACTAAGATCTGAGAATGGCCATTTTTTCTTGAAAATCTATGAGATGTTTTTAGAGAAATCCTCAGATAACATGAATATTTAACCTTTTGAGGGGTATCGCTCTGTAACCATCCCTAAACAGGTTAATGCTTGGTTTTGTGAATACCTCCATTACTTACAAAAATGATCGACGGTGAATTGCACTTCCAATGAAGGAGGTTATGTTTATCTCGCAGGTATACATTTGGTGTTATGGTTGCCCAAGAACAGCTCATTTTCTCCAAATGTCTATGCTTGGCAGCCTCTGGAGGGTTAACAAATGCTTACCGAAATATTTTGTTCATGCAACTTGTAATGTCACTCGAAGACCTGCAAATGGTCAATTGCTCTTGAAAATTTTTTTTGGAGAAAACTGAAATTTTAAGCTTTTAAGGGGTATATCTCCTTAACTAGTCAAAAATGGGTTAAGACCTCGATTTTTGAATACACTTACTACTTACAAAAATATTTCCCTGTCAGTTTTGCGTCCGGTAAAAGAAGTTACGTTTCTCTGTTGCATTCCCATTTGATGTTGTTGGTGTTCAAAAGCAGACTATTTTTTTTCAAAATTTTGACATTTAGCAGCCCATGGAGGGTTAACAAATGCTTACTGGAATAATTTATCCAATCAACTGGTTCCAGACACCCTGGTTCTTCTACTATACCACCCCAAGGACAGCTGAAAACAGAACATTATGGTTCCCACCCCGGGCACAGACCTCATTGAAGTCACCATTGCGGCCGTGAACAGGCTATTAAGACCGATGTTTGGTGCCTTGGCTATGCCCTCACAGTCCACTCAAGTCAGGGTCTCACTTTCCACAACCCATAGAAGGTTTGGATCATAGACGACTTCCTACAATGGTCCAACCTCGCTGTTTTTCACATGGAGTATATGCAGCAGCTCGAACGAGTGCCCTGTCCATCAGATGAGGGTACTGAGGTCAGGCAGCCCACAGAGCAGCAGCTCCGCAAAAACATTGCAAGGAAGCTTGTCACCCACAAGCGCCAGGACCAGGTCAAAGGACTCCCAGGATTCAATTTGAAGGCCAACTACTTGCCGTGGCTCAAGGAGAACCAACAAAACCACTGTGCGACATGCAACATCGAGATGCTGTGGGTCTACCAGCCCAAAGAAACACAGCAGTTCAGTGTCGACCGGCTGGACAACAGCAGGGGCACTGCCAGGAGAACGTGCTATTGACCTGTTTAGAGTGTAACTGAAGAAGAGGTGTTGCAGTAGTGCAAAGAGGCACAATACACCTTGTGTCTAGTCCGAAGGACTCCCTGTTCTGAAGGAACATCGGGAGGTAGCTGGGTGTCGGGAGGCATCACAAGCAGCTCTTCCCGGACCAAGGCACGAGCTGGTCCCTCCAGCAAATAGTAGAGGACAGGTTTGCTGGGCTTGGTGTGACCGAGCGTCCAAGCTGGTACACTTGGAGGGACCACACAGGGTCAGTTGCACGACGGCGACCCTCCTCGAGCTCATCTGTCTGGTAGAGATATCGAACACCCACATTTTAGGGGAATTGCTGCTCCTTGAGGCCAACAGGGCAGCCAGAAACCACAGAGGAGGGCTTTTGTGTCACAACCTTGTCCTTGACGGTGTCAGATGGCCTCTTTTTAGTTAAGCGAGTCATCTCACCATTCAGCGCTGCAACAACGGCGGGCAGCCGAGCGACCATTCACTTGATCTCTCACCTGACGGTAACCTCATCTTCTGGGCGTATTGGTGCCTGAACAGTCGCCTTTCCAGGGTACAGTTGAACCGCTCCACAATTCCCTGGTCCCGGTGGACGTCCACACGGCCATGTTGGGCTTCTGTCCCGTGTTTTGCCAGCAGCTGTTTCACTGCGCCCATGAACTTGTGCCCGGGATCGACCTGAAGGAGCTTGGGCCATCGCAGTGGTCCACGCTTGTATATCTTTTCTAGGGTGGCCGCGACCTCTATGGCCTCTTTTGTGGCCAGGGGCACTGCCTCTTTATAGCGGGAGGCTACATCAATGACTGTGAGCACATACTTTTAGGTTTTGCGGGCCATCCAGTCGTGTGGCAGAAAGAGCAGGTCGGCCTGGTGGACCTCATTCGGCGTCCGCACATTGAACTTGGGCCATGGTATGTGTGTGCTTCGCACTGCTGGAAGGTGTATCTGCCAGATGGCCTGCTTCTTAAGCAATACCCGAGCCAAATCTTCAGTGACCTTGGCCGTGGAAGCAAGGTTTTTGATGGCCATGAGTCCCTTCCAGTACCCCTTGGGGCTGTAGTAGATTGAAGCCAACTTTGTTGCAAGCTTGCTGTCCATTCTTGGGTATTCCTGCATCCTTTGGGCCTCTAAAAGTGATATTAGAGGAGTTTTATAATGATAATATACAATAATGTACGTGACACTATCCGGCGTTCAAATCGTGGACCTACCAACGGCGCTACCTGCCAGAGAGCAATTTAAGTGCGCCCTTGCTGAAGTAACCTACTACCCTCTTTGGTACAACATTTAAGTTTGAGGGTAGGCAGCAATTTTATTGGCATCATGGATGAGAAAAGTGACTCGGTTGATCAGAAGATAAAGATGTCAGACGGCTATTACAATGTATACAAGCTAAATGATGAGGTGTTTAGTCAGGTTGGGGGCTATACTGGATCTTCACAAACCTTCGGGTCATCTGCGACTCAAGACAGATAAGTCTCTGAGACTAGGAGGATTGGCACGCACCTTGGGATTTGCAACAAACAAAATCCCTCGGGGAGGGAAGCAGCTGATGGGGGATGAGTTACCTGAACTTGCGACCCTCCGTGAACTTTACGTTCATCTGTCAGAAGTCAGCACCGCGGACAATGTTCACAACGGGCTACCAGCACACTACTCAGAACATTACCTGTAGTAAATGAAAAATGTGCCAGTGGCAGAACAGTAGCTTTCTCTCATTTGCAATACAAAAGGTTTGTCTCAGGCCCTATAGGCAATGTTACAGTCCATGTTTTAGATAGCATGGGTGGCCCTATTGAATTACAGCACCTATCCGTAACATTACATATTCGAAATATATCTGTTCCTACGGAACAACAGCAACAACTGCAACAAGTGTAAAGACATGGTGAATAGCAGAGGACCAGGAGCACATGATGCATTGCTTTGCACGACCCTTCAGCTGGCTGATCTCGGGGACATGCAGGGTTTTGGAGAACCAGGGATGACGGACAAATCGTAGGTATTTGTGCTCTCCGAGGGGCTATACAAGAGAATAGAGCTGCCCGTTGTTGTTCCTTCGGAACGGGAACAACTGCAATAAGCTACATTTACCAAGCTGGTTCGAACCTGGAAGGCTCAGCCCCGTGGATGAGCTACAAACTTATCCAAAATAATTCCAGTCAGTGATCTCTGTACAGGCATCCTGTTCGCGGTGGGTGGGAACTTGACTTCAGGGTCATCCAACCTCACATCCAATTAGGCCGCGGCCACATGCTCCGTAAACTCCAGAGCAGTGACCATGTGTTGGCTTCTCATGCCCCGAAAGGTGTTATTTATGTTCACGAAAGCAATGCCGGATATGTGTTGGGTGGGATAAAAGGATGTGCGATGATGAAGCTCTTTTGGGAATTTGATCGTCTTACACCTGGCACGGGTACCACTACAATTATACAGATAGTCCTGGGTATACCATCCAACAACTTCATACCAGTGCTACATGGGCTTGACCTAAAATGGGGTCAGCGGCATAATGGCAAAGAACTTGTCATCATTATCCATGGCAAAGATGTGTTGTTCTCATTAAGTGGTGTCGAGTACAAGGTCACAGATGCTAGGTTTCCAACCGACACATTCAATACCCTATATCTTGGCCCAGCTAAGCTCAAGCGCCTGCAGCTTACCAGAGAGATACTCACAGACGACGATTTAAAGGTATTAGAACATGGTCTATAATACCAATAAGAATGGGCTTGTATCCAGTGACGCGAATACTTTCCTCATCCAGGAGATTAGTGATCTAATAGCCGTCTCCTGACCGAACGAGACCACAGGCATTCTCTCGGTAAGAAATACCAGCGAGGGGTCAATATTGCAGATGCCATCAAAACATTTCTATCCGCAACCGGTGTAGGGATTGGCATTGGTGGAAACGGGTTGTTGCCAAACGTAGTCACAATTCCTATTGTTATAGCACTAGAGGATGCAGCAGGGGCCTGTGTATTGGCAGATGTTTTGGGGGAGTTTGTAAGCTGAAGGCTCACAAAGAAGGCAAAAAAGCACAACACCTTCCTCATCTTAGCGGAGGCCAAGCTTTCGAACATCGCAGATCTGTATTCAAAGGCTGTTGGCGATGGCCAGATATCCGAGGAGGAATTCAGTCGTATTCTCGCGAGGAAGAGAAATTCAACCAACTCCAGTTTGATATCTGTAAGGCATCTCGCCAAGAGAGCCCGCAGCAGGGCACAAAAAACGAGATGCTGCTGCTGATATGCCAAGAACTCGCCAGGCAGAGACAGGGACCCCCTGCACCCGCTGTTGTTCCTGTTCCAAAATAACAACGTGAACGGTTGAGACCAGAGCCCATTCTACCCGCCGACCCGTAGTTGCTGTGCAACTCTCATGGTCTTTTAGGATTACTTTACAGCATAGCTAGGTGGCATTCTGTTCCGATAGAACAGACCAACTTCCATTTAAACCCTCCCCACTCATCCCCCCCCCCCCCCCCCCAAAAGAAAACAACATTTTTTTTACACGCGGAGCGAATCACTGGACAAGTTTGTAGCTAACAAGCCCAACCACA
The DNA here is from genome assembly GCA_031216915.1 of Pictodentalium vernedei. NCBI lineage: Eukaryota > Metazoa > Mollusca > Scaphopoda > Dentaliida > Dentaliidae > Pictodentalium > Pictodentalium vernedei. The sequence continues at coordinate 378,437,956 of CM062295.1, forward strand.
CCCAACCCTAGTATAATGAAGGCGATCTCACGGTCCTTCTGCCCGGCTGATGGTATGTAAAAAGTCTTCTAGTTGCGGTTCTGGGCCAAGACTTTAAACTGTTCCCAGTTACCTGGGCATTGGGCATACTTGTGAATCGCAGCATCAACATCCTGGAATGTGCGCAAGACATGGCCTTGGCGATGTAGTTCTTCGTTGATCCAATCCAGGTGTTCTGTTCGCTTACAGGACAATGCTACCTGGGCAGCCTGAAGCTTTTCTACGGCTTTATCATGTCGCACACATTCCACACCAGCATCGTTATCCTGAAACTTGGAGAAGAGGTTAAGTTGCTGCCAGAGAAGGCCACTGCATTAATAAGGGTGCCCCCAACTAGCATTGTGATCGAGGCCATCTTGTTATTTCATAATACGTGCTGGAATGATTCCTTGTTTAATTAGCATTTCCTTGGTTACCATCGCCAGCCCCACGTCAAGGACTACCATCCCGACGTCATAGCCGGTGAAGTCAAGTTTAGGGGTGGCTCCCTTCATTGCCATCTTACCTAAGTGGGCATACCCTATTGCGAGGACTGAGACCACGGCACTGTGATAGGCAGCATTGACCTCCATCTTTCCATCGGCTGAAGACATTGTATATATATGCATATACTACTCCATATAGAATGGGTCTGAGGATACCTTTAAATGCTTGTTCGGAGGTGACGTGCTGTGGTTAACCGAATCAACAACAGCAGCATTAGGCAGTGTCATTACTTGCTTTTTAGCCGACGCAAACTGCCGTTGCCTCGGCATTTTTTTTGCCGAGGCGAATTTTCTGAATTGCAAGGGCTGCATTAGATTGGCCGCCAACTTATTGTTGTTCCTACGGAACTGGAACCATAATGCCAAGCTAGCCAACCCAACCGCCCCAGCAATCCATGGGGACCAGTCATCTAATCAACTGCGTTCATGGTGCATTGCATTGGCAGCCCCTTGCTGCTGTCCATATTATTCCTGTTCCATTGGAACATCCTTCAGAACAGGTCCACCAGCCGCTTGGGCTGCTGCGGCATTGTTTACGATCATTCTATGGGAATTGGCCTTCTCTTCTTGCAACTGATCCAAGGCTTTTTGTTGTTTTGCATTCCTGGCGGCAGCCACTTTTTTAAGGTCTTTCTGTCGCTGTTCCTTCGGAACTGGAACAACGGGAACAACCGACGACTCAGTGGTTGGCACAGCTGTTTCTCTCTCCACCTGTTGCTGTTCTGTTCGAACAACAGTAATTATTGGCAGGTTTGGCTCTGTCATTGATGACATCATCTTGATTTGTTAAAGAGCAGGTGTGCACAAATTGGAAATGTTTAGCAGTGGTTAGCATCGTGGATAGTGGTGCTAAGTACATGCCATAGCGGTGATACAGCTTGCACATGGTATTGCTTAGCACATGCCCAACAAATGGATCTGCCTTAAGATCAGCAACCAACTTTAGTTGATTCTCTGGGGGTATGTGAAGAAACGTGCTGACCACCCATGTGTAGAGTTATAGGGCAGCGGTCCCCAGAGTTTTCGTCATTGCTGCGCTGAGCCATGCCTCATGTTGGGTATGGAGTTATCAATTTCCTTATTGGTCATGGCGTTGACCTAGTCAAGTGTGAGGTTTTTCCCCCAGATACAGCTTAGCCTATCCACCGGAAGCTACTGCAGCCAGCCTTTCGCATTTGGCCCCATCGGTCTGTTCTTCCGTCAGAAAAGAAACAGCAGGATCCACTGCCGTCTTGCCTTCTGTATTGCCTCCCTGTGGCGCGGCACCAATGCTCTTCCAGTAGTTGGTCAATGATATCACAATTTGTGATGGTCTGTACAGGCCTGGCATTCTTTAGGAGTGCAGGAGTGCTGCACACCTAGAAAAAAGTGGAGGGCAATTTTTTGCACCCCTTGATTTTCTGGAATGCCAGACCTGTTTGGGACTGCTTTTAAAATTTATTAGCTCACCGAAGGGAGCTAAACTTATCACTTGTCCGCCGTCATGAACATTTTTCAAACGACTTCTCCTCTGAAACCGCTATGTCGATTTGCACGAAACTTGGCATGGATGTTCATTACCATATGTCAATTCAAGTTTGTTCAAATGAAATGGGGCTCACCTGGGGCTCCATAGAGGGCATAACTCCAATAGCACCCTATGTGTATTAGAGAAATTACTAAAAAATCTTCTTCTCCAGCACAAGTGGGCAGAATCATTTGATATTGGTATACATCATTATGGGGTGTATCTGATTCAAGTTTATTCAAATCGGCCCCCTGGATTCATATTTGGGCTCACTATAGAAGCACAAATTCGAACTTAATGCATTTCAGGCAAATTTCTTAAAAACTCTTCTTCTCCTGATCCAGCAGGCAGAATCTTTTGATATTTGGTATGCAACATTATGGGGTGGATCTGATTCGAGTTTGTTCAAATTGGCCCCCTGGGTTCATATTTGGGCTCAGTATAGGATTCGAACTTAGTGCATTTCAGGCAAATTTCTTTAAAAATCTTCTCAAGATCCAGCAGGCAAAATCTTTTGATATCGGGTATGCAGCATGCTTGGTGGGGGGGGGGGGGGGGGGGGGGGGGGGGACATTCATGTTTGTTCAAGCCATGTCCCTAGGTCCATATTTGGGCTCACTGTGGGAGCTTGAATTGTAACTTAGTTCAAAATGAGGAATTTTCTTTAAAAATCTTCTTCAGATTCAGCTGTCAGAATGTTTTGGGCGATTCCATGAAAATGCGACATAAAATTAAAAAAATACATTTTGTACCAAGGTTTGTTGTTTGTGTTCTTTTCGTAGCTAATATACCTAATTTAGCTTTTTTCGAATTTTTTTTCTGAGTACTTCTGGAGTTTTTTGAAAAATTATCAGAGACTTAGGTCCTTCATTATTTGTTTTAAATTCACCTTTCTATTTCCTCTTTTTGCTGATGTGTTTTTCAGCCAGTAATATCAAGCCAAATGTTCAATCTTCATCTATCAGAGTAGTCTTGAGGTGATTAATTAATTTTATAATCCAAAGATCTCGACCTGGACTCTGATTAGCCAATTTTTATGAAGTTTTGGGTCCCAATGGTTCAAATGTCCCGTACAACACATGTCCCTAGGTCCATATTTGGGCTCACTGTGGGAGCTTGAATTGTAACTTAGTTCAAAATGAGGAATTTTCTTTAAAAATCTTCTTCAGATTCAGCTGTCAGAATGTTTTGGGCGAGTCCATGAAAATGCGACATAAAATTAAAAAAATACATTTTGTACCAAGGTTTGTTGTTTGTGTTCTTTTCGTAGCTAATATACCTAATTTAGCTTTTTTCGAATTTTTTTTCTGAGTACTTCTGGAGTTTTTTGAAAAATTATCAGAGACTTAGGTCCTTCATTATTTGTTTTAAATTCACCTTTCTATTTCCTCTTTTTGCTGATGTGTTTTTTCAGCCAGTAATATCAAGCCAAATGTTCAATCTTCATCTATCAGAGTAGTCTTGAGGTGATTAATTAATTTTATAATCCAAAGATCTCGACCTGGACTCTGATTAGCCAATTTTTATGAAGTTTTGGGTCCCAATGGTTCAAATGTCCCGTACAACACTGTCTGGGTATAAAAGTTTCCTTTCCAAAAGAAATATTTGTAGAAAATAGCAGCTGGTACAGATTTTCGTAAGTACTAGATGATGAAACTTTTGGAATATCATTATTAAAAAGTATCAGTCTTTTTTATTTTCCATGATGATTGGTGGTGAAACTTGTCCCATACAACACCATAAATGCTGAGTTTCCCGAAAGTTATAATTCCACCTCTGGATAAAATTTAATCAGCAGTTAGTGGTCGAGAATAACAATGATGGTTATTAAATGAATTTTACACATCAGTAAGTACAATAAGTATTCTCATATATTTTTGTCTGATAGAAGACTGACTCTATTGACCTGTGGGTGTCCAGTACAACACTTCCATGTTAATACAAGGACTATGTCAGGAAACCGTATATGGGCTTTTGTTTTTTTAGATCCACTGGTCAGCATCTTTGGATATTTGGTATAAGCTTTTCTTAGGAGGAGCAGATGCAACTTGTTGAGATCAATTCTCTGGGTTGATATTTAGGCTACCATGTCAGGTGAGCGCACTCAGGCCCCCTGGGGCCTCTTGTTATCATTTTGTCCCCCGAGTTCCAATGTGTTCTTTGTGCCAGCTGACACAGAGTACACATTGGAACTTAGGGGACGATTTGTCAATGTTGCATTGATTCGCAATAATTCATGACCCATTCTGTGCCGCATTTTAATACATTTTGAGTGTAGAAGACAGTCACATAAGAATTGAATGCAACATTTTGAATAATGAGAAGATGTGTGTGCCAATTTTTCCACTCTGTAGCTGAATGTAGTAAAAATATTTCAGTCACAACATTAATACCTTGAAGTGACTAACCAAAATAGCATACAAGTTTTTGCATTGAAAATTATTTCAGGTAATCTGAGGAAGGCAACTGTTTTGCACTCCTTGATTTTCTAGTTTGCCAGGCCTGTCTGTATATATGTTATCCACGGATATGTTATGGCGATACGCTGTTTGAGTCTAATATCCGAGTATGCCACCCACCCCAGCACGAATAAATGTAGTGCTTGGGTCACTAGAATGGCTGCTTCCCACATAACAGACGTTATAACAACACTTTATAAGTGGTTGGTTGGTCTGTTTTTAACACTAGCTGGGCATGCTTGCTCTCTGCCATTGCCTGGCTAACTGCTACACTTTCCTCGCGACTTCCAATCACATCATTCTCTCGTAGACAGTCCTCGACGCTGTCTCTGACACTCTGTCCTTACAGTGGAACAGGCAAGCCCAGCAGGTCTGCTCGCAGAGATCCTTTAAGACAGAGTTATACTTCTGAGTCAAAACCCAAACACTCGGCTGCGCATGACGACCTGAGAAGGCTAGCTCAGACAGCATGTCTTTCTTTTGTCTCAAAGCTTTCATAGCCGAGCAATCATCGATAATGTACAAGGTTGGCTCCCCCTGGAACGTCTGATAGAAGGCCCGTAAATCCTGGTGGAGGCACTCACCAGGATTAACTATGTACACATCGGGATCCTCCAAGTCCATGTACGATCGTGGTATATTTTGTTGTATTTGATTGTGGGACACTCAGCACCACATTATGTGCCAAAACACACCCCAGTAAGGACCCTCCAGCAAGTCCAGAGCGAAAACTGACTTGCCACAACCTGCTGACTGCAAATAATGGCTGTGTGGGGCTCCATTAGGAAAAGGTCATTAATAGACTATCGGTGAGCCGGCCATCTTCAATGTTAAGCTGCGCGTCCATGAGAACGTACAGTTATATGTTCAATGCACCACTCGCCTCTGCTTCTTTGTGATCTTGATAAAGATACCTTCACTGGCATTTTCTACATGCTGGCCACTGCCATGTAGCTCGCCAACATCCGTGGTCCTCAGGTCAAGCCATATAGTGCATACTTGTTGGTCAAGAACTTTCCCAATGACATCAGCCAGAGATAGTTCCTTTGCGACCAGAGCCACCTCAGGATCTTTTTTTCTGCTGGGGCAAGCTCCAAAGTGCCAAGTGGCATCGTTCCATTTCTGGTAGGCATGCAATCCCTGGGAGTACAGCTGGTTGGGCACCCCTTCGATGATAACCTCAACTTTGGTGATCTTGAGGTTATAAAAGACCTTGGGTTTCCTACTGAAAGCTGCACCAGCCGTAGTAGAGTCCTCGAACAGCAACAGGATCCATTTAATGCTCTTTGCAGCAACATTGAGGTTGATGTTCCACAGAGAGTTGCTTTTGTCTTTGGTCATTTTGCGGAGGCGAAGGTCGCGATCGTATAGGATGGCAAGACGACCAGCATACTGAGCAAGTTCAGGTTGGGTGACCATTTCATATTCCAGGCTGATATTATCAATGGTGTAACTGGCAGTGGCATCGCCTGTGGTCGGAACCACTCGATTGAAATCATTGAATGTCAGCTCGTACTCAAGCTGATCCCCAAGCGCACTCTGGTAGAAAGGTATATGAGCCTCGAGGAGTTCAAAGTCCAGTGGGATACAGAACTGATTGCCATAGGCTTCAGTGATAGCCTTGTCTAAAACAACACTGTCAACCTTATCTTCTGTACCAACCCACGACTTAGTAGCATTTCTTGTTGCTGAGCAGTCCTTCGTGTGATTAAATTTTACGGGTGTAAAAAAGTGCACTCGCAAATTGTGTTGCGAGTGCGATTGCACTCACAAAATTCCCCAAACTAAAAAGTTTCACAACTGTGTTTGTTTGAGACAGATGTGTTTAAACACAGCTACCGTACTCACTTGTGTCGAAGCCCATATTCGTGATTAGGCCCACCCTCGCTTTTTCAGATTTATGAACCAGAGTGCCCTACTCGAGTCAACCCCCCCCCCCCCCCCCCCTCAGGTTTCAAATAGGACGAAAGTTGTTTGAGACGTCAAATTTAATACAGCCATTACAGGCATCAAATGGAAAAACAGGTGACTTGTTGCAACACTGTACTTACTCCGGTATCAAATAGAACTGTAATACTGTATTATGTATATTTTTGGGAGTTGGGGTTTTTGTGTTGTTAAATTCGTCCTTTGTGTAATACATTATGTCTGTGTTCAGTGTAATAAGTCTTTATTAAAAAATTATATATCCCAAGCAAAATTGACTTGTTTATATTTTGTCAACCTCGTTTTGGAAGCTGTGACTTGTTTCAAATAAGTGTGCAGACTGCTGTCAATAGTTGTCTGAAACATGCCCATAACATATAGTTTTCACAGTGGTCGAACATCATCACAAAGATACTGATTGAACACTGCCACTTTCGAGGGGTGCACCACTCATTGTGAAAGAACACTGCCACTTTCGAGCGTGCACAACTCACTGTGAAAACGGGTGTTCAGAAATTAATGAGAAAGTGGTAATTAAAAATAAAAAATAATTACAACTCTGGTATTTGAGAATTATATAACAATTTAACCAGCGATATGATGTATGACTTATTGGTTTAATAAAACATGCTCATTTATCATTCCATCATGCTCTGCAACATGTGAAATTATGACTTTCAGTGTAAAATCAATTTTTTGAATTTTTCCAAGGGAGGCAACTATTTTGTTATTCATATTCCGATGTGTAAATTTTATCTGGTCTTCATATTATGATTTTTTTTTATTGATTTTGTGTGAAGCTATATTTTGTTTATTCGTAATAAATGTACATATTTAAAAAAAAAAAAAACGCTATTTTTAAACAGACTATGTTTGTCTGTTTTCAAGGGGGTGGTTTGCAGTGTTGATTGACATACTTAACTTACGTCCATTTCTAGCTTCGAGAGTAACCTGTACAAAAAATGAAAACAACACCTCATGGTTTTCTGTTTGTTTTATTCATTAAATTGAGAATTAAAACCCGAAATCTGAAAATGAAACGTATGTACAAGATAATTATGAGAATTTTTAAAGCAAATTCTGATTAAATTAGCGCTGTACTTTCGGTTTCATTTACTGGATGAATGGGGATGGAAAATGACATGCGCAGTGAACAAAGGAAACTGGAAATGTTTCAGTTTTCACTGACAATATCGATTCTGACCTCTTGTGGAGCAGATGGTGATATGAAGGTGGATGGGTGGGGTGCGGGGGGGAGGGCATATAACAGCAGTTTTAATTTTGTTTTTGTTTTTCTATTAACCAATGGACAATAACAAAATAGATGTCCATTCTGACTTGAAGCGTGACAATGCTTGTGAGTTGAGTGCAATTTAAGTGAAGTTGAACTGTTCGATGACGGGTGCGATTTTTTGCGCTCGTCTTTTTTTAAATTACGGGCACTTGCGAGCGCAATAGCGCCCGTCTCATGCGAAGGACTGGCTGAGGTATCAATACCCTGATAGTGCTCATATTTGCGCTCGGAGGCTGTCTTCTAGAAATCAAGGTAGCAGTGGTACATGTCTGCATCGTCGACCGACATCACCTCGTTCCTGCTAATCTTGATTGCCATTTTCTTGACGATGACGGGGCCAAGATTCTGAATGACTGATCTGTTATCTGTTGAGATCAGGGTGAATGGAAAGGCTAGGCGCACTGTACCCGCTACGATAAGGTCATGGGGCCCGAGGCTCGGGAGCCAGATATTGAGCTGTTGGTTTGGGCTAATCGTACTGTGATTGTGCGTGATCACAACTGACTGCCAAACTTCCTTTACCCAAAGAGGCTCTCATAGTCTACAGTATGGGTTAAGCTTACGTCCAGTTTGGAAGTCGACAGGGCAATGATGATGCAATGGAGTTGCAAGATGAAACTAGCTTTGGATGTTCCTTCGGAACAGGAACAAGAGACGGGTGCTTATTGCAGCTTGAGCTCTTGGAGGAGGCTGTCAATGGCTACTACCAGAATCTATGCTGAGAAAGGGATGGTGCCCTATCTACGTGACTATTCCAAGTTTGAACTCGGCAAAAATGAGCAGCTGAGGCTGAAGGCCCATCCAAATATTGACATTGTTAGTAAATCAGGAGCACCCCATGCTCTCTCAATAATTGCTGGCAAGCGTGGCGGTGGTGAGATCATCTGGAATGAGCTGGGGTTTACGGACTGGACCCGAGGGGGCAAGGCACTTAAGCCAAAGGCGCTTGAAACACTGCAGGTCAATGACATTGAGTTGGGTGAATCAGCTGCTTGGATGGGATCGGATACTACAGAACTGCAAGACTTGGGACAGGTGGCTTAAATATTTAGCTGCATCAAATTCCACTCAAAACGTGGTAGAAAGTCTTACCGAGGAGGAAGAAACTGCACTTAAAACCTTACCTGACCCTCCACTTGATACTGTGGGATTGGAGTACAGCATCCGAGAACTCCGCGGACTCGACGGCAATGCAGACCACCTGAGGTGAGCTAATAAACAACCTGGCCAGACTGTCCAAGCTGGATGAGCACATCGCTTTGGAAAACAGAAAGCTCGATGAAGCTCAAGATGATCAGTTTAGTAAGCGCCGGATAGCAGAACGTTTGCACAACCTGGAAGATGAAAGAGCTTCCCGCCTGGAGGCAGCCACAACGAATAAAGAAGCTCTTCGATCTCAAATCAACTGAATCAGAGAGATGATCAATCGGATCCTCAATGAGGACACGACGCTCGATGAGCACATTCACACCCTTTTCCGGGAACAAGGGATTACGATCGCATCTATCCTCACAGTGATTGGGATGGCAATCTTGACCCTAGTACTTGCGCTGACCGGCAGGGGTGAAAGTACCCCCGCTCCTGCTCCACCACCATCTGATAAGGGTGGCCTCAAAGAGTTTTTGAAAAAGCATGTACAGGCTCTTGGGCACATCCTGGCCAAGCTAGCTGTGAAGGCGGCGGCTGCACTACCTGGAATTATAGGCTCCATTGTTTCGTGACTGTTCAAGCTACTCACAAAAACTGCAGGCTGGCTAGCCAAAAACCTGTGGGCCGTGGTCCTTGCTGTTGGGGTCTGCTTCTTGTGGCAGCTCGTCAGTGGCTATCATCGAAGAAACCAAAGCGCAAGTAAGCCAACTGTAACCCCACCAACAATAACGCCAGTTTTCTCGTCATCATGCTGGCGTGTTGCCGCAGCTCCAAGATGCTGCCGACTTGGCACCTCCGCTACGGGTCCCCACTTTCACAGTAGGCGCATCAATAGCCGTCAGGCCGACCGTGGGCTTGACCAGTCCCATCTCCCCGTAGACACGATGGGTGGGTTTGGTGCAGGGTTTACGTTTGTATTTAGTCCCAGGGTCTGGGTGGTTCTGGCAATAACGATCTCGTTGTTATACCCCACGAGGCCATGTGAAAGGCCACCTAGTTCCATATCAGAAGGCACCATGTAGAGGCCTTGACCGAATACGTAATCTGTTTTTGACTTGGCGTGAGACAACACGCCTTGATAGCATTTAATTCGACTCTCCTTGTCCACTGGGCAGGCAGTGGCATCTTCCACATTCACCTCAAACTGCTTTTGGATGTCGAACACTGTACCCGTTACGAGGATCGATGAACGGGTTTGAGTCTGGGACCCTATTATTGCCCAGACATATGTCCCTATGGGCTCATTGATTCTTTCGACCCCTGCCTTTGTAAACCCATTTGCCTTGTCAACTATAAGCATAGTAAAATCTGCATGCCATTGTCTGGTAAAGTCTGCATGAGGATGCCCGTGCTCTGAGTGTTCAGTGAATGTTACCGTATTGGTTTTATCTTCGACTCGGCGGGTGTAATGTCAGGGGATATCTGTAGTATGCAACGACTTGATATAAAGTGCCCAACCTATTGTTATAATCCCCCTTTTCTCTCCAAACTATCAGGTGACACACCAAATTCATTTGATAGTCTTTCAAAAGCGTGTCTGTCATATGAGTTATTGTATCTATACCATGCATGGTCCTGGGGTAAGGCAACTTTCATTGCAGCTAAAATCCGCTGTGTCTGGTAGTAGAGATGGAATTGCCAGAAACCTCTAGCGAAAAAGTCTGTGGTTTGGTTCAGGTGGTCGGCAGCCGAGACCCTACACGTTGTCGTCGCACACCATGCAGTGAAGTTCACCTGGTTTTGCCAGACGGCCATGGGCAAACTCTGCCATTGCTTGAAGACTGATCCAGAATTTATGTCTGGTTGTTTATACTTTGAGAAGATGTCCAAGTGATTGGTTTCAAAACTCTTGGTTTCTAAGCTATGTGGAGGGGTTAAAGCCACATGAATTTCGTTGATATCACTTAGTTTTTTGTTCTTGTAGAATCTGCCAGCCTTATATCTGGCACCGGCATCATAACTGAAGGAAAACCTTCCATATGCTTTTGGGCCGGTGGCTGGGTGTGTAGCTCTGGCAGCCTGCTGCCCTCTCACATCCATGGAGTGTCACTTATAGCTGTTGATCATTGGTACATTATAGCTATGGGCTGATACACTCTAGCAGTATCTACTGACCCAAGGCAGTGGGTCAAAGCATGTGGCCCATTAGTTTCGGTGCCCTAGTCCTGAGCTAGTACGGTCCACAACTGCGTGCCGGTTAGCTGATGGATGGAACCGCACCACACCTGACAAATTTTACATACCCACCACGGAATGACCAATCCCGCTAGGGGCAGATATATGGGGAACCCGCTGTACCCTGTACTAGTTATACAAAACAATTTGTGCTTATATAGAATGCTAAAATCTATTCAACACTCTAGTGGTGTTCAAGCGATAACTGTTTCTTGTCAGCTTGTTTACACACAGACTCCAAGGTAGTTGAGTTACTGCAAGATAACCTCTTGTCGGGCATGGGTGTGGGCCGTCCCTTATGGCTCTCTGGGTGGATTTACTTTTATCTACGCTGGGCCCGTTTGGTGTTGGGGTAGAAAGTGAATCTACGCTGGTGCCCCAATGTGGTATGATGGCCTCCCGGGCTGGCAAGTGTAGTGGGCTGCCTCTAGGTCCCAAAAGTTGTGCATTCGCCTCTGCAAAATGAGGTCCCAGAGGGTGAATTTGCACAGCAGGGAAGCATCACAAAATTTACCCTCTGTGAACCTCAGTCTGAGTCTCAAGGTCTCAAGCCAAAACAGAAAGATGTACCTACAGGATAAATTAGCCCGCTGTATGGATAGCATCAGCAAATTCACCCTCTGGGGACCCCATTTTGCAAATGACAGGTTGCTTATATTCAGGCTTGCAGCCACAAGTTGTTCTCGTGAAATATTGTTTAAACAATATTTATTCAATAGTTGATAAGTAAATACATTTCACAATAACAGTTGAGTAACAAAAAATCTGAACAACACCAGATACAGTATTAGTATTATACACGAAACAAGTAGAGGCAAGGAAATTTATTGCTGTCTAAAAGAGGGATCCGAAAGAAAGCTTAAAGCTTATGTAAGTCGTCTCCCTAACAATTTTAAAAATTACCCCTGTAGGTGGTACAAATCAGTGGAGCAGCTCGCATATCGTCGCCTGGAGGCCGAGACCCTCCCCCATTGTAGATAAGTTAAACTTAGTTGCTGCTATTGTACATCAAGTGGCCGATAAGTTAACTATCACATCAATTGATTAACAAAAACAACACAGACCATCACACAATATCTCTCTATCACACACGCACAACTCTCCCTCTCCCACACACAGCCTCTCACCATTTCCCACACCCTCACCCCTACACAATCACACTCAAGCGCAAGGATGCAGCCCCCAGATCTGGCGCAACAAAATAGATGGGAAACTTTAATGGCATTCAAATACAGAGTGCAGGAAGACAGCCTCGACCGCCAGGCAACAATATGCGAGATTGTTTAAACTTCAAATTGAATTAACAAGGAAAGGAAAAAGAAGGAAGAACTTCAGCACTGATAAATAGAAAAAAAGAAGAGAAAAAAAACCCCAAAAACTAAAGGGATCAGTTTGAATACATCATACATTGACTTTACACTAGAGAATCTTAAATAGGCAGCTTATTTGCTTTATTTCATTTTGTAAAGAATAAGTTGTAAATAAATAAGATTAGAATATCAGTGGTATTAAAATAAGCATCGGTGGTGTTGGGCATTGGAGGTCGTGAAGGGTTATTCCACTTTAGGCATTGGCCACTGGGACCTGTTATACCAGCTAAGCAGAACCTGTTTACCACATTGAACAGTCACTGCTTCAGTATCACATTTCCCACGAGGCGTGGGGGTGGGGATATCTGATTGGAATCGCTTACATGATAAAATGAAGTCATGTGCCAGTTTGAAAATAAGGCAGTTGTCCTTGTTGTTCAAAAATTCTGAGCCAAACAGGAGTGTGAATGTATCTACTACAAAAGGGAGTAAATTAATCGTATAATTACGAGCATTAGATAACAATGGACAACGAAAGAGAAAGTGATCAGTAGTTTTGCTCACCACACTGACAGGAAGGACTGGGTGATAAGTGATTGTTTTATAGGTGAGAATTAAGGCTACTACAATGCAACCGCAACCTACAATGGTATATTTGAGCCCTGCGAGATTTCACGTTACTATAGAACATTGGGGGTCTTTGGTTACCATCGTTCAGAAATGTTTTAAAGTTAATCAGTGATGAGTTCTCACGGACAGGTAAGGGCAACTTATTCCACTGGTCAGTAATGCTTGGGATAAACAAAGACTGATACAATTGCATTCGGCAAAAAGGCACTCCTGGTTTTGACCAGATCGGAGACTAAGTGAAGAATTCGACAAGGAGATGATAGGAAGGACTTTATTGGAGATGTATGGAGGTGATATATGATGATACATTTTGAAAAACTGAATTAGTTTATGTTTATGTCGCCTATCTTGCAGGGAGTCCCATCATGTTTCCGAATATAGCAAAGACTTACTGGCACTTACTGTTGCTCCCGTAATGATTCTTGCTGCTGCAATCTGTATTTTTTCAAGTTCATCTACATTGGTCACAGAACAATTATCCCATACAGTATCCACGTATTCAAGAAGAGACCTAATAACATCAAAATATATTTTTTCTAGGACACTGCAATCGAGATTAAATTTATGCCTCCTCAACAAGTCTAAACGTGACCAGGCTTTGGAGCAGATATTGTCAATGTGGTCGTTCCATGTACATGTGCTATTTTAGTATGACTTCTAAATGTTTAAGGTTAGAAACTTCCGATATCTGTGAGCCACCTAAATATAAGGGTGGGTGGGAGTTGGGATGGCTTTTATGTGACATACGCATACTTTCTGTTTTGTTGGGATTGAACTCAGCTAACCATGTTTTGGCCCAATGCTCGATTGTGGCCAAATCATGATTGATTATAGCCGAGGCTTGCTCAGGGTTCTCAATAACTAGATATAGGGAAGTGTCATCTGCAAAGAGGCGTATACTACTAAGTAAGTCGCTGGTTATATCGTTTATATATATCAGAAACAGTAAAGGTCCTAGTATAGACCCCTGAGGTACACCGGCATTAATGGGCCTCTGTGAAGATGCCACGGAGGCTATCAAAACTTGCTGCCACCTATCCACAAGATACGATTTTAAAAACAGAAGCAGTTCCCCTGAAACGCCAATAATCTCCAGCTTGTGGATGAGACCAACATGCCATACCTTGTCAAATGCCTTACTGACATCACAGAAAACTACCCTAACTTCTTTGCCTTCATCAAGTGCCCAACGCAATTCATCATATATATCAGTCAGTTGGAGGACAATTGAATCTATAGGTGTAAAACCTGACTGAAATTGACAAAGAACAATATTTTCAATCAAAAATTGCCACAAGCGTTTGAAAACACATTTTCCAAATATTTTACCAACACAGCTGATCAACGATATCAGGCGATAATTAGTGACTAAGTTTGAGGGTTGTTTTTTTACCTGCGTCGCCAGCGGCAGAGCAGGTCTAGTAACCGCTCGACTCCGTCCGTCAGTCCCTCAGTCCATCCGTCCGGCAGTCCGTCCGAAACACTTTTTCCGTCAAAGTTTTCTTGGCTTCTATGAAAGGGAATGATTTTATATTTGGTCTGCTGCTTCATAATGATGAGTTGTATCGTGTAAGCAATTTTCAGATCTGCCATGCAGCCACTTCCTGTTTGCCGATACTTTGAAATTTTACTGTACCCACTGAACATTGAAATTTTCCGTCAAGGTTTTCTCGGCTTCTATGCAAGCGATTGATTTTATATTTGGTCTGCTGCTTCATAATGATGAGTTGTATCGTGTAAGCAATTTTCAGATCTGCCGTGCAGCCACTTCCTGTTTGCTGATACTTTGAAATTTTACTGTACCCACTGAACATTGAAATTTTTCGTCAGACTTTTCTCGGCTTCTATGCAAGGGATTGATTTTATATTTCATCTGGAGCCTGATAATGATCAGTTGTATCGTGTATGCAATTTTGAGATCTGCCATGCAGCCACTTCCTGTTTGCCGATTCAATTGCATGCAGCGACGCAGGTCCAGACCCGGTATTGATTTTTTTTCGAATTGGGGAGACACTTGCCTTTTTCCATAATAAAGAAAAGTACGAATTATTCAGAGGTATATTGAATAAAATTGAGAGTGGTTCACAGAGAGAAGATTTACATTCTTTAAGGAGACGCAAGCTAATTTGGTCGGGACCAGATGCCTTCGACACCTTTATCGACTTCATTGCTGCGTATACTTCGCTGCAATGTAGGGTGATACTATCAATGCATTGGGAAACATGGGGTGGTGGATCTGGTCAACTGTCAAGATGGTCAACTGTCGAGATGGAACTGAAGTATTCATTGAACACGTCAGCTTTCTCAACAGTTGAAGAATATATACTACTCAAAGTTTGCTAAGCACCAAGTATATCCAACTCCTTGTTTTACGGTTTAGTTAAAATATTGTGATGAAAAGTGTATATATTTTTTATTTAATTATATCTTTAATGATTTAAGTACAGAAATTAAAATTTTATTTGTGTTTGACATTATTTTTTAGCTTTTGATTACGATAACCATGGAAAACGCATATTATTGGTAAAAGAGGAAATTTTTCAATTTGCCAAAGAGTTGACGGAGCGAACTAATATGGGTTTAATATCGAGTATGAGACCCATTACTGTTAATTACAGCTTGACAATACCTTCTCATTCTCCCAATCAGGTTCCTGGTGGTCCTTTGTGGGATGTTGTTCCATTCTTGGACCAGCATGGCACCAAGCTCCTGGACACTTCTTGGCTGGACTGGATGGGCTGAAATTGCAAGCTGCAACTCATTCCAGACATGTTCGATTGTATTGGGGTCAGGGGATCTTGCTGGCCAGTCCATATGCTCAATACCCTTCCTCTGTTGGTACTCCCCGATAGCATGGGCAACATGAGGATAGTACTGGCATTATCGTCCATCAGAATGAATCTGTCACCCACTGCGCCTGCAGACAATCTGACGGGGACATCCAGGATCTCATCAATATACCGCTGTGTAGTTAACGTACCATGTTCAAGGACACAGAGCTCTGTATGTCCATCCCTGCCGATGCCACCCCAGACCATGATTGACCCTCCACCATAGCGGTCATGCTTAGCAATGTTGGCCACATGGAATTGCTCTCCATGTCTTCTCCCTACCCTAGAATGCCTATCTGTGTGGTCTAGGCAGTACCTTGACTCATCTGTAAAAAGGACTGGTCGCAAATCTTCTCTGGTCCATCAAATGTGGTCCGTGGCCCATTCATATCGTGACTGGCGGTGGTTCTGGGACAGTGGAATGCGAATACATGGTCTTCTAGATCGGAGCCCACCTTCGTGCAACCTTGCCCAGATAGTATGCGTCAAAAGATATACCCCGGATGCATTCTGAAGGTCACTGCGAAGCTGAGTTGCTGTGGCAAAGCTGTTCCTACGCGCCGGAATAATCAAAAACCAGTCTTCAGCTGCTGATGTTGCCCTGTCTCTGCCACCACCATGCCGTCTTACTGGTGTGCCATACTGCTGAAATCTTGCCCAGGCTCTGGTGATCACCGTATGGTGCACACCAAGGGCTTCACCAACCGGACGATGGGTAGCCCCTTTCTCAACCATCCCTACATCCCGCCACATTTCTACTTCAGACATATGTCTTCTTAATTTGCATTTGCCATATTCAATCATTAAATCACAAGGGTTTGTGTTGAAATGAAGATTGAATACCTTACACATGTCATGTACATGTAGACAGTACACGAAAACATCATGAAAATCAAGGAGTACATGCTTTCCATGACTGTCACGAAAAGTCTGCCTGTCAAGAGAGCTAATGTAAACACTGGGCAAGACACTTCACCCCCATTGCTCACGTGGGGGCACGGTGACGTTGTGTACTAAGGTGTAGTGCACGTTGATGGTGCACTGTCTTCAACCAATGCTAACCCTGCTTGTTTGGAGTTAGTATGTTGGGGAGCTGACGGTTACTCGCTGTTGCTCGGTGGTTCTCTCTGGGTACTCCGGCTTTCTCCATCCGTAAAACTGTCGAGGTCATAATTAGCCATTGTGCAGAAATATGTGACCTTAAACACCAATAAATAAATAAATAAATAATGTAAACACTGGGGACCATCTCAATAAATTCCTCATTCATATCCACCAAAAGTATCGCAAGTATGTCACAACCAAATTTCACAATGATGTGTCAAATATTTGGTGCGTAGCACAGTTTGAGTAGTATATTTTGTTTAAATGAATCAGGGTAGGAATTCTTGTTGCATTACTGCTCCCGATGAGTGTTTTAGGGGTCTTCCAACACAGTGAGGGGCTGGGGTTACGTTGCTGCTCAATGTGTCCTGGACTTTTGACAGATACAGGGCTTTGGCCTTCCTGATAGCCGAAACAACCTCATTCCTTTTAAGTTTATATTTATTCCAGGTGTGCGAGAAATTAGTGCATTCAGCAACGCGATACAAATGTTTTCTCTCTCTAATCAGTAATCTTATTTCACTATGCATCCATTTCGGTTGGTCCATTCTCGAAGTAATTATTTTATTGGGGATATGTCTTGATGCAGTATCGAGTATTTTGTCGGTGAAATGGAAACTATTGTATTGAGACATAGAGTATCAAAGATAGAATTCCAGTCGGTGTTAGAAAAAGCCTTGTTCAGTACGTCATAGCTGCCCTGAGAATAAAGCCATATCCTCCTCTTGAAGGAAGGAGGGTTCGGTTTCAAAAATATTATTTACTTATCAGTTCTGGAACAAATATGGTTGCAGGCTTCCAGGAACCAGTTGTGCCTGTTGTCAACCCTATGAGTTGATTACATATGTGTTTCGTGTCCTATTCATCTCAACCTTCATTTTGATGTATAATGTGTGTGTATTTAATTTGAATTTAAGGAATATCAGAGGTGGGAATTTCAAAATAAACAAAATTCCATTACTTTATACAGCACCTTAATTGTAGTCTCCCCAAATACACGAAAAGAAATCCCCAAAAATTATTTTCCACACAAGTATACTTTGTGTGCACATTTTAATTTGTTCTTTCTGCATTTCATTTGCATCATTATTAGCTCACCAAAGGGAGCTTAACTTATCACTTGCCGTCCGTCGTCGTCGTCCGTCGTGAATTTTACATTATCGACTTCTCCTCACAAACTACTTGACCAAATTGAACCCAATTTTGAGTGCATGTTCCTTATCATATGTCAATTCAAATTTGTACAAATAAACATGCCACATCCACAGAGGGCACCAGAAGGGGCATAACTCTGATAGCACCCATAAATTTTTTCAAAAATTCAAAAATATCTTCTTCAGATCCACCAGTCAGAATCTTTTCATATTTCTTATACATCTCTAGGGGGGGTCAGATTCAAGTTTGTTCAAATCGAGTCCATGGGTTAAGATTTGGGCTCTCTATTGGAGCCCAAAGTTTAACTTGATGCAATATGAGAAAATTTCTTTAAAAATCTTCTTCAGATCGACCACTCAGAATCCTTTCATGTTTGGTATGCAACATTTTTAGGGGAGTCAGATTCAAGTTTTGTTTAAATCGAGTCTCTGAGTTTAACTTTATTCATTGCATGGAATATTATTTAAAAATCTTCTTCTTCAGATTCACCAGTCAGAATCCTCTCATATTTGGTATACATCATCTCTGGGGGGGCCAGATTCAAATTTGTTCAAATCGAGTTTCTCGGTTAATATTTGGGTTCCCTATGGGAGCCTGAATTTTAACTTAGTGCAATATGAGATAATTTCTTTAACCCCTAGCACACTAGTGCTGCACCCGAATATTCTTCAATCACTCTGTTTTTCTCTTGTTTCACTATCAATTTAACCAATTATATCTTGTTTGACAGAGCTCACTGAGCTCTGTCAAACAAGATATATTTGGTTAAATATCAAACTGCATTATGGGAAATATTTGCTGTTGAAATCTTTGCCGTTTTGACATCAGTGTGCAGAGGGTTAAAAATCTTTATCTTTTGATCCACCAGTCAGACTCCTTTAACATTTGGTATGCGTCATCTCTAGAAGGGGTCAGATTCAAGTTTGTTCAAATTGGGTCCCTGGGTTGAAAATTTTGAGTCTGGTTCGGACGTTGACGAAAATTTGAGAAAAAAAAAATTGTTTTGGATTTTTTATGCGTTTTGTTCAATTTTGAGACCAAAAACCCCAACCCCAAATTTTTAGTCTGGAAATTTTGGGTCCGGTTCAGACTTGGAAGTTTTGGACGAAAATTTGGAGAAAGAAAAATTGTTTTTTTTATGCAATTTTTGTTCATTCAATTTTGAGAGAAAAAACAATTTTTTAGCCTGAAAATTTTGAGTCCGGTTCAGACTTGGAAGTTTTGGACGAAAATTTGGAGAAAAAAAATTGTTTTTTTATGCGTTTTGTTCAATTTTGAGATGAAAAAAAAAATTGGGGTAAAGTTTGGACTCCGAAGTGCAGTATGAGGGAATTTCTTTTAAAATCTTCTTCTTCAGATCCACCAATAAGAACCCTTTCATATTCTAGGTGGGTCAGATTCAAGTTTGTTCAAATTGGGACCCTGGGTTAATATTTTGGCTCCCTATTTGAGCCCAAAGTTTAACTTAGTGCAATGTGAGGAGTTTTCTTTAAAAACCTTCTTCATATCCACCAGTCCGAATTCTTTCCTGTTTGGTATATGACATCTCAAGGGGGATCAGATTCAAGCTTGTTCAATTTGAGGGCTTGGCTTAATATTTGGGGTCTTTGGGCAGGTGGGGGGGGGGGGGGGGGGGGGGGGATGTTACGTTCAGGTTTGTTCAAATCCATTCCTTAGTGTTTTTTTCATAAAATTTGCCTCTCATGACTTCATTCCTTTGTAGTGTTGATGAACCATGTCTAACTGAATGTGACCCCAAATACTTCTTTGAACCACTTTGGCCGGCGAGCGATTGAGGCCCCTTGGGGCCTCTTGTTGTTTTTCATTTTCTTCCGTTTTAACTGTACTTTACTGAAATGAAAAAAAGGAAATAACAGGCCTATCATTCTTAAGTTCAGCGATCTGAACGTAGTGGCTACCCCTCTACGTTCAGATTTCACCTATTCAAATCTGTGGTCAAATTCCCAAACAAGTTTTATTGGGAACTCAAAACTCGAAAATAGGAATATATATCAAGCTTTCGCCCTTATCACCGGCTGCATTCGATAGTACCAGCCCTGGAAATGAGACAGTTGCGAGTGCAGTTGCTCCTGTCAGCACCAGTGTTTTCTATTTTATGGGGGCTAAAAATGCACTCATTGAAAAATATTGTGGCACACTAATATACAGTGAGGGCATATAAATGTGTGTTGTTTTGAAAAAACTGCACCCAGTGGACACTGGCAAGTAACTCATAGTTCAGCAGGTCCTTATACATTTAAAGTTTCTGGTGTTTCAGGTGACAGTATTCCCTCAAAATTCTTATACTAACATTTTACGGGTGCAATTTACTGCCATCTCTGATTTCACGGGAGCTTACAACTGCACCCCTCATTTTTTGTTCATTTCCAGCACTGTAGTACACGTATTTCCTTACATTTGTGCAGAGTAAATTGATCCAAACTATATGTTATCCTTTATTTATTGAGATTTGAGCATCGCGAAGCATCAACCATCACTTCGATATTGTCCATGTTTTTTGTGCAACCTGGAGTTGCTTCCAAAACAAATATCGATGCGGAAATGGTAACTCCTAATAAAATGCTCCCATGCAATGATCATAATTGACCTCCTCTGTGTGAATGCGATCATATTTCCATTTCCGCATCAATATTTGTTAAGGCGCAACTCTGGGTTATGATTTTAGAGCTGATACAGGCGAAAAGTTTCATAACCTGGAGTTGCGCCTTAACAAATATAATAAGATTTGTAATAATACTACAATTGAGGAGGGCAATTTTTTGCACCCCTTGATTTTGTGGAATGTCAGACCTGTTTGGGACTGCTTTTAAAATCTATTATCATTTGTCAATGTTGCACTGATTCACAATAGTTGATGACCCATTCTATTCATTTCGATACAGTGGGGGAGGGGGGGGCATTGCCTGAATAATTTCCAGACACAGGGAGGAGGTGGGTGGGTGTAGGTAAGTCCAAATCCATATAAATTCCATGCCTACCACTAATGCTGTCCACATCGTTATTGAGAAGTTGCTGGCAAATTTGCATCAGACAAATTGAAATACATGGCAAGTAAATTCAAATATCAACTTGAAACTACATGAAATTGTGATTTAATCAGTCTGATTTAGTGTTTAATAAGAAAAATAGCAGGTAGGGGGGCGGTGGGTGTCTGAGGGGCAGAAAAAAACATTTTTGACTTTGTGTCTGCAAATCTTTTTCAGACCCCCCCCCCTCTTCCCCTGATAAACCTTGGAAAAGTGTTAACTGTATCTCATACGGTTTGCATCAAACCCAATTGCCCCAGTACCAGTAATTGTTAGTCCAAATCGACTCCAGGCTGAAACAACTCTAGGCCAAATTGACCCTTTCCCATTACTTTCAGATTCCATCCATACAGATTATCAAGTTGAATATCAACAACGTTCAAAAGATTTCTGACTAGACATTTGGCAGCAAAAATTTGGACTACAGTATGCAGTTGTTACGGTGGTTCTGGGTCACTCTGTACATATTGGTGGCTACTGTTTCAATGAACTCATTTTGTGATAAGGCTTCAACATTTACGAATTTTTGTAAACAGTTAAGAGGAGCGATTTTATCGTTCGTCTGGTGCTTATCTAAATAAAAAGGCAGATGAACGACAAATCGTTCATCTGCAATTACAAACAGTTCATCCAGAAATGGCCTCTTATCTACCTTTCAAGGCCTGAGAGGGACATGGAGCCAACAACCGCACTTTACAGTGCTTAAACCTTAAAGCACGGCAGTTGGCTCCTTCTTGCTCCCAGGCCTTGATTTAGAATCTACATAACCCCTTGCCATCCCAGTCACTTAACTTGTGCCTGCAGTACACATGTGAGATATCTTCTAAAGGTATCTGATTTGGGAAAATTGTTCCTCTACGCAATAATAGCACTTGACACTAGTGAGATGAATGGAAAATAGGTTACCACAAAATCAAAAGTCCATACCCTGGAAGAGAATAGTTAAGCCCGCCATTCAATATTTCTGTGGTACGTGGTCGGACGTGCCCCTAGTTAAACAACTTGCCCCAACTTTTGAGACAACTCACTCCAACGTTTGAGGCAACTTGTCCCACCTTCAATGGAAATGGTTATAAAAAATAACAGAAGACTGGTTACCAAAACATGTTTTCATTCATTGATATCAAATGATATGGAATAGGTATAAAAATATGATTTTAAAACAAAATTATACGTGTTTACAAAAAGAATAGCATTTGTTATGTTCTAATATATTACATGTATCTGTAAACCAATGATCAGCACATGCCTCCAACCAGCTTGACACCAATGGAAAACAGCCTCTGAGTCCAACGTTCTCAAACATCTCATCAACGTTTTCCAAGCACCTTTTTTCGAAATCAGCTGCAAATTCTTTCAAAACTGGTGAACGCAAAACATCTAAAATGGCCTGAAAAACGTGAAAAAAACAAAAATAAAGGGGATTATTAATAAAAGTATTGATAAAGTGGAGTTCTTTAATACCTTCTTTAATTATAATTAATAATATAATTAATACTTATCAGTAGATCAACTTCACCCCGATTGTCTACATGGGGGCGCGATGACGCTGTGTACTGAGGCGTACTGCACGTCGATGGTGCGCATGTCTTCAACCAATCTAACCCTGCCTGTGCTGCGGTGCAGAGTTCAGAGTTACGATGTTGGAGAGCTGACAGCTGCTCGTCGTTGCTCGGTGGTTCTCTCCGGGTACTCCGGCTTCCTCCACCCGTAAAACTGTCACGGTCACGATTAGCCATTGTGCATAAGTATGTGACCTTAAACACCAATAAATAAATAATAATCAGTAGATCATTATAAACTGCCATGGCTCAATTACTGTTCATACATACTTTGCTTAATACCGTGAAAATGAACCGATGAAGAGTACATTTATAGAGTATATACTTAAAATACTGTGAGGATGAAGAGTGAACTCAATTACTGTACACACATACTTTACCTGATACTGTGAAGATGAATAGCGAACTCTTACCTTAAGTTACCTAACAATCTCACTAAACCAAACTTGGCTTGTGTTTGTGATTCTTGGATCATTCACTCATTGGGCAATGATCATTGATTACACATCGCCCACCTGTTGAAACGATGCCGACAAAAAGAACAACAGAGCTCTGTTAATCATATTTTAATAACTTTTAATAATGAAACGTCTGTGAAAACAGGGTTTGATAAACTGTTGGAACTCTTGATTCAATTGTGAAAAGTCATTGTTGTGGACAGTCATTAAAAATTATGTAATTGGAAAAATGTAAGTAAAAATACTTCTGCATTAAAAAATTGGGGGCGACTTGTCTCGGTGAAAAAACAGGTGGAGAAAAGATATAAAAAAATTGGTGCGAGTTGTCGCATTCAAAATTGGGGTGACTTGTCCCAGGGCATGTTGTCTCAGAGGTGAGTTGTCTATAGACCTATCAAATCGTTATGAATTTTGTTAAAAAATATGCCTGCCACCAGCCATCATGGATTGGCATTTGAATTGTCATCAAATTGATCATTTCCATTAGCACATCCAAAAGGCTGCACCTCTCACCCAGTCTTTTTCAAATTTTATTTGTAACTTTGGTATTATGTCGAGATGGAAGTTATCAAATTTTTCTGCATTCCATTGAAAAGATAGCCGCCACTGGCCATCTTAGATTTGACAAATAAATTGTCAACAATTACATTAGTACACCCAACAGGCCCCATCCCTCACCAAATTTTTTTTCAGATTTCATTTGTATCTTTGGTGGGATGTCTTCTCTTTAGAAACTTGAGTTAGTGACAAGGCATAATATTACTGGATCTTTCTATTTAGTTCTGTCCGTTCTTGGATAAGTTGAATGCAGTGTCATTGACACTTTCATTTACTTGTATCATCATTAGTTACCTTGAAAGCCATTGACGTGCCTGTCCAATATACAGTAGTCAATTCTCTGTAGTGTTAACTAACTAGAGATACAAATTAAATCCTTCTTTAAACAACTATTGTCAGGTGAGTTCCTGAGGCTTTCATTTGTTTTTCTCAATTCAGTCTTGATTTTACAATATTTATAATTTTTATTCAGAAAATCTCTTTCCAGTGGTGTAATTATGTCCAGACGATATCTGACTGTCACTTGGATTTGATTGAGAAAATGCCACTTTTGTGATCACAGTATATGTTCTGAAATGAGCAATGTGGTGAAGATTTACAACCCTTGTATGTTTTTTCATTCCAATAATAGGATTAATATATGTTATCACCATTATGTTTATATACAAAATGTTGTATCAGGAGTCATATTCTTGATTCTAAGGCTTCTGACTCATCGAGCTGTGGCCTTAGAAACAAGAGCGAGATGATGTTAGATTTTTCTTACAATTCTCCCTGTGGGAATTGTTCAAGTGTTAAACAAGCACTGTTTTAAGGGTAAAATAGGACCCACTTACCAACGCTTGTGGTGGCAGTCCTCCAAAAGGAAAGTGGACAATTTGCCCCTTTGACAACTTGCCATTGTACAACTCACACTCGGTTTGGATAATCTGCCCCAATGTTTGGACATCTCTCCTTGGAATTTTGGACAACTCATCCCATAGTCCTGTGGTCGATTGTACCTTATGTTGAGTCATTAATCTTGTATGCAGATGTCTAATGAAATGTGCACTTTGTTAACAACTTACTCCCAAAATATGTTCTTATCACCTATCTCACAAAAGTTTGTTTACAACAGGCTTGCACTTCAGTGGAAAAGTCCCTACAATTGTAACTCGGAAGTATACTCTCTATTTTGTTCTTTTCAAGCGATTTGGGAAAGAAAAAGTGGTGCAAAAGCATCAAGAAAAAAAAAGCCAACACTGGGCTGAGTGCAGCCGGCGCACACCCAGTAGCAGACCCTCTTCTCTATACCGGTACCAGTGTGCAGACATATAACAAACGTTTGAATTTTCTCTGAATTAGTGATACTTGGACTCGTTCTTCACAATGTTCCTGTTCTGAATTATGGATATTAGCTGTTGCTTTACCATTGAATAATACAGAGCTGCATTTTTATTGTATATTCTCTCGTTATTTACCACATTTTTTGTCATATTTACATTCTTTTCCGTGCCGTTTTTCCCATGTGATTTTCGTGTACCGTTCGGTTCGGTATTTGTTTTTTTCTGTATATGCTATCCTTTTGAATATTGCGTATACATGTACTGGAGTTGGGTGTCAGTGGGAGGCTGTTGTGGCAGCATTTCTCCCCTCTGTTGAGGGTAAAATGTCTGCCTGTTTGGTCCTTTGTGGCTGTTTAGGTTCTTTTGTGTTCCTGCGGAGCCTTTGTTTCCTGCCCCCTTCCTCTGGTAATTGGGGTGTTCTGCTTTTTATTTTCATTTTTTTTTATTTTTAGTTCACTATCCCGTCTATTGTTCTCTCGCCAGATATGCCCATGACAGCTCCTTGTGGGCAATGCTTGCTTCCGAAGCATGTTGAGGACTCTCATGCTTCATGCTCAACTTGTAATGGGTGTTCATCCGATCGACCCTGTGGGTCTTGGTCATCCACCTTTTGGGCTTCTGTGAACCATGTGGTGCATTCTTGTGGCCGTTCTTCCTGCACCTGCTGGAAAGGGGAACGCTGCCGTTTGGGCCTCATGGTCCATCGGCCAGTTTTAAGGGATGAGTACATTTTGTGCAACCTGGACCTTCTGTCCCTCAGAGGTCCGTGGTAACTCTCCTGAGTTCCCACACTCCAGATCCTCAGGGTATTTCATACCCCTATAAGCATCTGCCTTCAGATGCTTCGGCTGTCATCCGTCCTTCCACATTGGATATTCTTGAGGATCGAGACCCTTTGCTGGTTAAGATGATTTTCCGGCAGTGGATCTCCCACCTTTCGAATCATCAAGTCCTTCTGTTGTCCTACAATTCGACAGTGGTGGCTTGAGCTGTGTGGTTTTGAAAATTTAGGTCAGTTTCGGTTTGATTTTAGCTCCCCACATATTCAGTCAGGAGAGCTATAGTGATCACTCACTGTCCGTCATCGTCCGTCGTCCGTGAACATGGTGTTTGCGTCTTCTCCTCCCAAACGGCTGAGCCAATTTAATTGATATTTGAGATAATAGTTTGTTATGACATCGCAATTTGATTTTGTTCAAATGAAGTTGCCTCGCCCGCGGGTAGGGCCACACCCAAAAAGTGTGCTGAAATCTTAAAAAATCTTCTCATGAACCAGCAGTAGCAGAGACTTGATATTGGGTGTGCAGCTTCCTTTTGAGGTGTAGACTCAGATTTGTTCAAAGAGAAGTTTGTGGGGCTATACCTGGCGTCATAATGGGAGGGGAAAGAATATTTGCCCCTCCCAAAATTTTATTTTCCAAACCGAGAGGCAAATTTTGACCAAATTTGATATGAGGGCTTATTGGGTCATAAGTACTTATATGCAAAAAAGTTTTTTCCCGTTGCCCCATGGGGACCGCAGGAGCTAAAAATAGAAAAAAATTAAAACGCCCACATCTCCAAAACTACACAGCACTGAGAATTCTTATTTTTTGTGAAGCTTCCTTAGGACCAAGAGAATATGGTAAAAAAAAAATTGCCATCAGTTTTATCATGGGGTACTTTTTGGGGACTTTGAAAAAGTGCTTAGTCAGGATTTTTTAACACTGTGGGTAATGGGAAAAACATATAAGACTACTTTTCTCCCAAACCACTGCTCCAAAAGCTTTCAAATTTCACATATAACATCTTTAGAAGATTGTTTCACATGTTTATTGAAATCAATTGCCTGGGTCCATATTTGGGCTCTCTGTGTCAGCCCAAATGTTTAAATTAGTGCAGTATGAGGAGTAATTTTTAAAAATCTTCTTCAGATCTACCAATAAGAATCTTTTGATATTTGGTATGCAGCATCCTTAGAGGGGTGAGATTCAAGTTTGTTCAAGCCAAGTCCCTGGGTTCATATTTAGGCTGAAAATTTGGGGTCCCGTTGCAGACTTCGAAATTTTAGATCAAAATCTGGAATTTTTTTTTTTGTTTTTTTATGCGTTTTGGTCAATTTTAAGACAAAAAAAATTTTTTTTTTTTTACACTGAAAATTTGGGGGCCGGGTGGGACTTGCAAAATTTTGAACCATAATCCGGAAATTGTTTTTTTGTTTTTTATGCATTTCAGTCCATTTTAAGAGAAAAAAAATTATTTTTTTTACACTGAAAATTTGGGGTCCGGGTGGGACTTCGAAAATTTTGGACCAAAATCCGGAAATTAGTTTTTTATGCGTTTTAAGAAGAAAAAAAAAATTTAGGCTGAAAATATTTTGTTTGGGGAAAAAATTCTGTTTTTTATGCGTTTATCTCAATTTTGGAACGTAAAAGTGCAGGAACTGAAAATAGAAGGAAAATCCTGTGTATTGTGTGGGCACAATCGCTTCATCTAGTTGGTATATGCTTTTCTTAGGAGGGGCGTATGCAGCTTATTCAAGTCCCTGGTTTGATATTTAGACTACCATATCAGGTGAGTGCCCACAGGCCCCTGGGGCCTCTTGTTTAGCTCATCTGGCCGGAAGTCAGGGGGAGCTTAAGTGATCACTTTTTTCCATTGTCCGTCCGGCGTAAACTTTGTATCATCGACTTCTCGTAAACCACGGGCTGAATTGAACCAAATTTGATGTGCATGTTCCTTATCATATGCTAATTCAAGTTTGTTCAAATAAAGTTGCCATGCCCACAGGGGGCACCAGAGGGGCATTACTCTGATAGCACCCATAAATTGTTTTCCAAAATTAAAAAAATGCCGCTCAGGATCACAGATCCAATGTCGAGTTGTGACCTTGACCTTTGACCAGGCGAGTCCAAGGTCAATAGGGTTCTTCCTCGCACCAAGGCCAACACACCTATGAAGTTTCATGACTCTAGGTTGAACCACTATCAAGTTCTCATCCGGAAACCAATTGTTGCGATATACTATGTTCAAGGTCACTTTGACCTTGACCTTTGACCTGGTGAGTCCAACATCAATAGGGTTCTTCCTCGCACCAAGGCCAACACGCCTGTAAAGTTTCATGGCTCTAGGTTGAACCACTATCAAGTTATCATCCGGAAACCAATTGTTGCGATATACTATGTTCAAGGTCACTGTGACCTTGACCTTTGACCTGGTGAGTCCAAGATCAATAGGGTTCTTCCTCGCACCAAGGCCAACACACCTATAAAGTTTCATGACTCTAGGTTGAACCACTATCAAGTTATCATCCGGAAACCAATTGTTGCGATATACTATGTTCAAGGTCATTGTGACCTTGACCTTTGACCTGGTGAGTCCAAGATCAATAGGGTTCTTCCTCGCACTAAGGCCAACACACCTATGAAGTTTCATGACTCTAGGTTGAACCACTATCAAGTTATCATCCGGAAACCAATTGTTGCGATATACTATGTTAAAGGTCACTGTGACCTTGACCTTTGACGTAGCGAGTCAAAAATCAATAGGGTTCTTCCCCTCACCAAGGCCAATCTACCTATGAAGTTTCATGAATGTGAGTTGAACCATTATCAAGTTATCATCCGGAAACCAATTGTTTAAGATTTACTATGTTCAAGGTCACTGTGACCTTGACCGTCGACGTAGCATGTCCAAAATCAATAGGGTTCTTCCTCCCACCAAGACCAACCTATGTATGAAGTTTAATGAATGTGAGTTGAACCACTATCAAGTTATCATCCGGAAACCAATTGTTTACGCCCGCCCGCCCGCCCGCCCGCCCGCCCGCCCGCCCGCCCGCCCTCCCGCCCGCCCCGCCCGCCCGCCCGCCATTCACCAAACTATAAGTCGAGTTTGACTTCGTCACAACTCGACTAAAAATCTTCTCCAGAACCATGAATTAGAATCTTTAGATATTTGGTATATAGCATCTCTAGGGTGGTCAAATTCAAGTTTGTTCAAACCGAGTCCCTGGGGTAATAGTTGGGAGCATGTTGTAGGAGCATGAATTTTAACCAACCGGAATTGAAATATAAGGAAATTTCTTTAAAAATCTTCTTCAGATCCACCAGCCAGAATGCTTTCATATTTGGTATACAATATCTCTAGTGGGGGTCAGATTCAAGTTTGTTCACTTTGGGTCCCTGAGTTAGTATTTAGGCTCTCCCTGGGGTAATAATTGGGCGTAAATTTTAACCTACTGGTATTGAAATATGAGGAAATTTCTTCAAAAATCATCTTCTTCAGATCCACCAGTCAGAGTCCTTTCATATTTGGTATACAACATCTATAGGGGGTCAGATTCAAGTTTGTTCAAATCAAGTTTGTTCAAATCGAGTCCCTGGGTTTATATTTGGGCTCACTATGGTAGCCTGAATTTTAAATTAGTGCAATATGAGGGTATTTCTTTTAAAACCTTCTTCAGATCCACCAATTAGAATCCTTTCATATTTGGTATACAACATTTCCTGGTGGGTGAGATTGAAGTTTGTTCAAATTGGGTCCCTGGGTTAATATTTTGGCACCCTATTTGAGCCCAAAGTTTAACTTAGCGCAATGTGAGAGGGAATGTCTTTAAAAATCTTCTTCAGGTTCGCCATTCAGAATTTTCATATTTGATATACAACATCTCGAGGTGGGTCAGTTTCAGGTTTGTTCAAATCGGTTACCTGGGTAAATATTTGGTCTCCCTATGGGAATCGGAATATCAACTTAGTGCAAAATGAGGAATTTTTTTTAAAAATCTTCTTCTTTAGACCCTGTAATCAGAATGCTTTCATATTTGGTATACAACATCTCTAGGAGGGTCAAATTCATGTTTGTTCAAACCTAGTCCCTGGGCTGATATTTGGGCTCCCTATGGAAGCCCGAATTTTAACTTAGTTCAGTATGCGGAAATTTCTTTAAAAAATATTTTATCCAGAACCATCAATACGAATCGTCTGATATTTGATATCTCTAGAGGGGTCAGATTCAAATTTGTTGAAATCAGATCCCTGAGTTGATATTTAGGCTCCCTATTAGGGCTGGGCGGTTTTAAAATTTGCATTTCGGTTCGCTTAATTTTGTACAAAAACTCGGTTTTTGGTTTTTCAAAATATATTGTAGAAATCAACATTTTAGAGGGTAATTAATGTACACATAAAATGTGTCTGTATTTGTCATCCAAGTCATGAGGCTCCTAGTGCGTGTTGAGTCACTCAGGTTGCTCAGTGCTGACCCCTCTTCTCAGCTAATAGACATAGTGTGGTGGGCTACTGTAGGCATCTACAGTGGTGGAGCAATGGGGTATCTGGGACCCCCCCCCCCCCCCCCCCCAAAAAAAAAAAAAAATCCTACTTTCTCCTCCCATGCACAGATTTCAAAAGAATTTTTTTTTTTACTTCCTGCCCTCAGTACAAGTACACTACAAGTCAGAAGTAGTTGTAGCTAAACCGCAATTATCTCGAGGTTTTGTGCGCGGTTATAAACTATACAAAAACGCGAGTTTCGTTTCCGTGCCACTAATAAAAACGATAACTGCGGTTGCCGATCGTTTGCGACCGGAGTGCGAAACGTAAATAAACGATAGTGTTAGTCTTGTGGGAAGAAACAAGACGTGGGTTTTGATGAAACTGCATTGTGGCTTTCAGTCATAAACGCAAATAAACGATACCAACAATCATTTATGATACGATCTATACACATGTAAAGCAAAAATCCAAAATCTGTTGTTGGCGTTTGCAATGCTCAAGTCGAGCAATCAAAAATTTAGAACGTCATTCCATTCGAAATATTGTCCATTGTCTGCCTTTTAGTACAAAATTTCCAATTTCGCAAGTCATCCTGGAGACTGTCAAATATTTAATAAATAACGCGTGGACCTGATCACTCCGACAACGAGTGGCCGATATTATTTTGAAAAATCATCTGATGTGAATATAATGCATAATCCATTGTATATTTGAACAAGTTAAAAATCAAGTTGAAAATATTTATTTTTTCAGTGTTATTGTCGGTCGCGAGTTTTTAAGTTGGCCCACCAAAGGCAAAGAAAGCCTTCAAAATCCCAATACTGCTGCATCTGAATCACAACAAACTACAAATTCAACAACACTTTGTTGGACTTTATTTCTTGATGAAAAATTCTGTCCCACTACCCACTATTCTTTGCCCCTCATGCCCAATAATCTGTCATAGTTTAATGGAAGAGAATAACACGTTTTTCCAACACACGTAAAAAATTATCCTCTATCAAAACACCACTTTCACTTTCCAAAGCGTATCTGAGTGACTGATGAGTCATGAACAACACCCAAGCATAAAGCAGAAGTAATATGTTTCCTAATTTTTTACTGCCCATCCAGTGTTACCATACTAACCCGCACACATCTACTGTCTGACCCACATCCAAGAAAAATACAGAACTCCAAAATTAAACTGGTCTGTTGGCCAAAATTAACAGTTATTTAACTAAGAGTTTCCCAGGCATGGGTTAAGTTCACTGATTTAATGGTTCGTGAATCTCCACTACACGGGCAAACTTTTTACCAATACATTAATTGGCATGCCAGGTAACAAGGAAATTCAAATGAATAACGTGTGGGCTACTATGATTTTCAGCAGTGCAAAAGCCAAATATACTCGAATGAAATGTTCATGTGAGGCGGTTGTTTTGTGGTGAATAAACATTTGAAGAAATGTGCGAATGACCACTTAATCTAATGAAATATGTTTTGTTGGGATAATGCACGTTAAAAATAAAATGATCATCGAACAAAAAAGACAACGAAGAATGGTTCTAGCCTTAATTTGTTTATTTGTGTGGTAAACACGAAAATGCTAATTCTCGTCTGAACACGTGCTCTATACAAAACACGAGGCACCTTCTGCCCACCTAAGTTCGGACCTGCATGTAGTTGAAACCAAGTTCCAGTTAAAATACACCATCCCAAGAGAAACCTTAGAGGAGTACATACACAGTTACACACACCATGATTTTAAATAAATACACATCCTTGTCGGGAACCCTTGGAAGCAAAGAGTGCTGATCTACAGATGTAGACATTTATCTGTTGCACCAAAGAGATTGCAGGGTGAGAGTGGGCATACTGAAACTTACTCCACAGGCTCATTGTCGAGAGGGATGCAACATTTTTTTAGCTCATCTTGACAAAGTCAAGCTGAGCTAATCTCATCGCTTCCCGTCCGTCGTCTGTCGTCCATCGTCCGTCAACACCATGTTTTGGTCTTCTCCTCCAAAGCCACTGGGCCAATTCAAGTGAAAGTTTGTGTGAGTGATGGTCCCAAAGGGGCATTTCATTTTTGTTCAACTCAGCATGCCCAGCCCCATAGGGAGGGAGTGGGGGAAAATGCACCCAAATATTTTAAAAATCTTCTTCTCAAGAACCAGTGTGTACAATGACTTGATATTTGCTATGGAGCTTCCATATGAGGTGTAGAATCAAGTTTGTTCAAACGAAGTTCGTGAAGTAATATTTGGCTTTGTAATAGGAGGGGTAAGATTTTTGGCCCTGCCCAAAATTTCTATTTTCTGAACCGATGGTCCGGTATGAACCAAATTGGTTTGTGGTATTATTGGGTCATAAGTACATGACCCATGCAAAAAAAAAGATTCACGCATCCCCATGGGAACCCTGGGAGCTAAAAATAGAAATATTTTCAAACGCCCATATTTCCCAAACCCCACGGAACAGAGAGCTTTTATTTGGTATGAAGTATCCTTATGACCAGTAGAATTGAATGGTAAAAAAAAATTGCCACCGGTTATGTTAGGGTGTTCCGTAGAGGGCATCGAAAAAATGCTGAGTCAGCATATTTGCAAAAAATTTTTAAAATCTTTTCTCCAGAACCAATCATCAGAATCTTTTGATATTTGGTATACAGCATTCATAGGGGGGTCAGATAAAAGTTTGTTGAAATAAAGCTCATTGGTTCATATTTGGGCTCTCTACAGGAGCCCGAAGTTTTAACATAGGGTAATATGGGGAATTTTCTTTAAAAATCTTCTTCTTCAGAACCACCAGTCAGAATCTTTTAATATTTGGTATACATCATTGTTATGAGGGGCAGATTCTAGATTGTTCAAACCAAGTCCCTAGGTTAATATTTGGGCTTCCTACGGAAGCCCAAATTTTATCTTTGTTCAATATGGTGGGTAATTTAAAAAAAATCTTCTTCTTTAGATCCATCAGTCAGAATGCTTTGATATTTGGTATGCAATATCTCTATAGGGGTCAGATTCAAGTTTGTTCAAATCAGATCCCTAGGTATATATTTGGGCTCACTATGGTAGCCCAAATTTTTACTTAGTGCAATATGAGAAAATTTCTTTAAAAATCTTCTTCAGATCCACCAGTCGGAATACTTTTATATTTGGTATACAACATCTCTAGGGGGGGTCAGATTCCAGGTTGTTCAATTCGAGTGCCTAGGTTAATATTTGGGCTCCATATGGGAACATGAAATTTAACTTAGTACAATATGAGGGAATTTCTTCAAAAATCTTCTTCTTCAGATTCACTTGTCAGAATGCTTTCACATTTGGTATACAACATCTCTAGGGGGGTCAGATTCAAGTTTGTTCAAATCGGATCCATAGGTCAATATTTGGGCTCGCTATGGTAGCCCAAATGTGAACTTAGTGCAATTCGGAGAAATTTCTTTACAATTTCTCTTCTTCAGATCCAACAGTCAGAATGCTTTCATATTCGGTACACATCATCTCTAGGGAAGTCAGATTTAACTGTGTTCAAATCAAGAGCCTGGGTTAATATTTGGGCTCTCTATGGGAGCCGGAATTGGCCATTTTGCTGAAGAATTAAAAATTTTGTATTCAGTACCTTCTAGAGGTACTAAGATTAATCCACATAGGTTGTATCAAGGGGCTTCATAGGGGAGCTCTACATTTTACTTATGATCAACTGAAGAAAAGGCATGAGGCCCAGATTATTTTTGTCACTCCTGAGGGACTCAAGGATTGACAGTGTAGCCTATGGAGATGGCTTGCTTAATGTAGACTCATTCTTGGACTCTGTTTAAATTGTGTTCTGTACAAGATGAACGCTTCAGGCCCCGTGGGGCCTCTTGTTTTAAAATAATTTTTAAAAAATATTTCGTGAGGCCATTTCATTGGTGTAGCCAAGGGGGAGGGGGCCTTCACAACTTATAAATTATGGACACAAGCAGACTCAGTCAAGGAAGTTGAGTTTTTTTGTCTTGAATTTCACATTTGTTTCAGGGGCAACCCCCCCCCTCCCCATCCCCCCCCCCCCCCCACACCAAGTGAGGGGTGCTTCCTCTTGTGCTCACCCCCATCTCGTCGCTACCTGGATCGGGTAAAAGGCTCAAACGTGTTCTTCTTCCCGATGGCCTCCCCTTCTCTCACCACGCTCTTGCAAAATCCTTAGACTCGAAATGATAAGCATTCGTATTAAGATACAATGGAATTTCAATATTCAAATGAGTCATGAATTCAGAAAAAAGGTATGGCTGCTATTGAATGTGATGAGAATAAAATGTCACTGTAAGTTCACTGAACTGAAGAAATGCAGAGCGTCGGGAAACAATACACAAGTCGGGAATGGATTAATTAATGCCATTCTCAAAATATTTAATTCAATTGCATGAATACTTAATTACTTTTTGGGGTGCATTGTGAGATCCAGAGCATTGTTTTTTGTAAACAATAACTTCAGAAGGCCTGCACAATGAAGGGAAGCTGATTGATTTGTATGCCCGGCTTTTAATCCAATTTCAGTGAGTGTCTAATTGCCACCAGTTTAATTAAAAAACAAAAAACTAATTAACCACCTGTGGAAACACGAAAGAGGGACGGTTACTGCGATTCTAAGAGTGCTTTTTCCCATTGGGTTTTTTCTTTTTATATGAACTACCCACTATTTGCACTATTTGAATGGCAAAAGGAGATCTCCCAGCTGGAAATACAGTTCCTTTACAGCTCCCTTCACAGTACCAAATCAGTTCCCCACAAGAGCTTTACTCCAGTCCCTGATCAGTCCAGACTGAAATGGCGCTTCTGACAAAGGAGCACCGTATCAGTCCCCAAATGATCCAAAGTTATAATGGAAAATTTTTGTCTAAAATATGTTAATTAGTCTGAAAAAGGACTGCCTGTGAGCTGGAAAGGGACTGTTTTGTCAAAAATATGCTAATTAAGCTGAAAAGGGACTCCTTGTTATGGGAGCGCTATTTCAGTTCACATAGCTTATGATACAATTCAGTTCCTTTTCATTGCAATTTTCAGCCCCAAATCAGTCCCTCCTCCTGAGATTGTCAGTGTAGTCCCAAATCAGTACCATTGGGGTCTGAATTGGTACTTCTGACAAAGAAGCACCATATCAGTCCCACAGTGGCTTAATGCTAATGAAGCGGTGTACTGAAAAAGGACTGCTGTCCAGAATATTTCAAAAGATGCTTTAAAGAGACTTCTTACAAGCTGAAAAGGGACTGAAGAGTGTCAGTGTAGTCCCAAATCAGTACCATTGGGGGCTGAAATGGTACTTCTGACAAAGAAGCACCATTTCAGTCCCACAGTGGCCGGGAAATTCCTTGTTCAAATTATTCTGATGAAGCTGCGTACTGAAAAAGGACTGCCGTCCAAAAAGGCTACTAGTACAACCCTTTATCCAACACAGCTCTGTAAAAAAATAAACAAAATCTCATATTTTAGGGAAATTTTGATTAGTACTGTATATTTCAATGAAACCTTGCAAATATGGATAGCATTGGAACCGGACGAGTCAGCCGGTTTCAATGCTACTCATATTTGCATTGTTTTATTGAGAAAACTCCCAGATTTCTTAGTCTTTGGAAGTCTTATTAAAGTAAATTTTTTGGCCATTTTGTTTGGTAAAGGGTTAAAGGGACTTCTTACAAGCTGAAAAAAAGATGAAGAGAGTCAGTGTAGTCCTTAATCCACACTGTTGGGGGCTGAAATGTTGAGAAGACTAACCATGTAGACAATAATTTTGAAATTCTGCAGCTGGTAAAAAATATATCTTGAAGTACACATGTGTCATTGTTCCTGCTACGAAAAAATCTGTCCATTGGTAATTTTTGTATCACTGGTTTAGGTAATTGTCAGGCACTTACCAATCCCAATTGATACATAAATGCAGGCTGAAAGGAAGTCATCATGAACAAAACTATTTGGGTAAGAATGGCAGCAGAACATAAAAATGGGTGAGTCTTCTATTGAAGACACG
This sequence comes from Pictodentalium vernedei, assembly GCA_031216915.1. Classification (NCBI taxonomy): domain Eukaryota; kingdom Metazoa; phylum Mollusca; class Scaphopoda; order Dentaliida; family Dentaliidae; genus Pictodentalium; species Pictodentalium vernedei. The sequence continues at coordinate 378,474,216 of CM062295.1, forward strand.
ACCCTCATGAAAATCCTGTGCCTGAATTTAAGCTGAAACAAAAGCTGAACTTTTTTTGAATAAATGTTGAATTCTGGCTGAACATCCTTGAACATCTGTATTTCTTCAATAACTGAATTTTTGCTCGATTACGAACGCTTTCAGTTGAAGTTCAGTAAATGTTAGTCAAAATTCAGTTTGGCAAGTTAAGTCTTTTTTCAGACTCTCATCAGTTAAAATTACCACAATTAAGCATATATTCAGATGGTATTCAGTTATAATTCAGTTAAATTTCAGTCAAATTTCAGACAAAATAGTCACTTTTCAGCTTCTTTTCAGTCATATTTCAGTGTATATTATTCCAGATTTCAGACAGTGTTCAGTCTAAATTAAGACTTTCTTTCACTGTCTGAATTTTTGCTCGATTTCGCATGCTTTCAGTTGAAATTCAGTAAATGGTAGTCAAAGTTCGGTTTGGAAATTCACATCTTTTTTCAGACTTTCTTCAATAAGAATTCAACCACAATTAAGCTTAATTTCAGATGGAATTTGGTCATAATTCAGTTAAATTTCTGAGAAAAAAGTCTGCATTCAGCTTTATTTCAGTCAAATTTCAGTTTTTGTTGAACAAAAGCCAGTTAAACTTCAGACAAAATTCAACACTTTAAATAATTCAGAGTATGTTCAGCTCATATTTCAGACAAAATTAATCTTGAAATCAGTTGAAGTTCAGACAGTCTAGACAAAATACAGTTCAGACGGTAAAAAATAAATCCATTGCAAATCTGTTTTGGCAGTTTATTGGGTTCAAAATACAAAGCCGTTCAAAGATATTTTTAACCATCTCAATAAAGGTTCATACCAAATATCAATTACTTGTCTCATGTTGTTTAGGATAGCACAGATGCTTCGTATATTTTTTCCATTTTCAGCACATGCAGATAATCAAAGAATATACCCAATAATTCTGACGTCTGCCACAATACTGTTGACAAAGCCAAACTTTGTTCAAATGAAGGGTTCCGAAAACTTGAAAGTTGGACAGGACCCACACATCTCACACCTGCTTGCATGGGAAAACTCCTTTAATAATAAACCTTCACCTAAAAGATGGCATATTCACAAAAAACTTGCCAAATTTTTATTATTTTCTAAATTTTTGCCTCAAAAACATGGTTTGTGACCCCACAATGGAAGAAGCTTGTTGAGCCTAATCCAGTGAATGGTTACAAGCTGTGTTTTAGAGGCACAAAAATTAAATATTTAAGTTGTATATATTTACAATTTGTTTTTGCTGGTGTACAACTGTTATTCATGTTTGGGAAGGGTTAAATGCAAAACACCAGGTCAATGTAAACGACTTTTTATAATTTAAAGGATTGTCAAGCACATCCTCATGGGAGTAACCTACTGATTTTAACAAATCATTTTATCATATCAAAATTTATTGAAATCTGATGTTTACTTTTCAAGTAATCACTTATATATTAAAAATCCAAGTAGCACAAAACTAACAGTGGGCAATAATTCAATCAGTTTAAAAACAATATCTAGATTTTTCAACTTGTCTACGACATTGTTAATACGAACAGGGACGTGCTAGAGGTTTCCAATTGGGGATGCGTGTAGGGTAGTGAATTTCCAAATAGAGGGAGGGACTGGGAGGGGGGTTCTCCCTCTCAGTCCCTCTCTCTATTTGGAAATTCACTACCGAGAACAATTTTGAAAATAAAGCCATGAAAGGGTGCATAAAATTGATTCTAGAAACTGAAATGTCAACACATTTATGATAGAATTACCAGGCTGTTATTATTTGGTATTATTCTGGGAATTGAATATGTGCTAAACAAATGCTCAAGCTGAGAACTTTGAGCAATTCACACTCTCCTAACATTAAATCAGATCTTATTCAGGAATGATCAATTTTCGATGTTTCATCATTTTGTAACCGTGAATGATTGAATTAACTCAGGATAAGTTAACTATTTTCCATGATGTGATTCTCTTGAAGGCCATTTCAAGGATTTTTTTATTATGATAAGTAAACGTACTATAGAAATCTCGTACCAATTGACATTATGCATACTGATGAAGCTTGATATTGCGTACACTGAAGTTGTAAATAGTAACAGTTGGAATTTTGCCAATTTGAAACCGAGTTGGAATTTTGGAAGTAAAGAAGACATCAGCATCACCAAAGAAGCTCTCAACTCCACATAGATGGAATTTCCAACTACTCATGACTTGCCCTCGGAATTTCCAAGTATAGGAAATTTTTACCAGGATTGAGGGGGTGACCCAACCCCACCCACCCCGTCGCCACGTCCCTGAATACGAAGCATGATATAATAATTGCTTGTTTATGCAATATCCTGAACAGTAAACATTCGATTTCAATGTAAATTCGAGCAAAATTTAACAAAGAGCAATAACTTCCGGTTTTTGAGAAATAATTGTAGTTTTCAAACTTGTCCAAAACAATATTATTACAAAGGAGTCTATTGAATTTTATTGAAATCTGAGGTCTACTGTTCTTTATTGTTTAAATATTATTGGCGATTTGCCAGTGGTAAAATTCAACAATTGAAGAGCAATAATTCCCTTTATATTCATTGAATAATGGTTACCGAACTTGTCCAAAATTGTCAAAGTGAGGTAACACACCAAAGTAAATTGAAATCAGATAACTTCTGTTCCAGTTGCCCAAAAACAAACTTATGAACTGAGGGGCAGATGTATGGAGAGTCCTTTACTATAGCCTCTCAGCAAATGCAAAATGAAGTGTGTGGCCAGGTAAAGCTAGTGAATAAATATACATGAAATTAATTTCATAGAAACTATCAGTTCAGTTTTGTTATTTGTCTATTGCCTCATTACAGCCTTCAATCTTCTCAGTCTCACAGTCGGGACATTCATCAATGAGACATTAGCAGCTGGATTTTTCCAATTCTGAAAAGAGAAGAAATATACAGATTCATAAACTGACTGTCACATTGTCACATTCATAAATATATTGTAGTCTAAAACAGATTACAGAATGAAGACAATAAATATTCACTATTCAGGCCTGGCTTTCCATAAAATGTGCAAAAAATTTCCCTCCTCTAATTGCCTAGGAGTGCAATTTCCCTCCTAAATTTCAGTTGAAGAAATTTGATCTTCCTGCATTACTTCACCCGATACTTTTGCACATCCTATAAGACTCTACAAGGACTTTCCAGTTGTTGGTACCTTGCCCAACCCACATGTGATACAGTGACTGGCTATGCAATTACCTGACGATGATGACCCTAAGTTTACAGTCTATGCAGGTAATGCAACAATCAAGTTACCCACTTTGGGAAAGGAAATTCTGTGTTTATAATGTTTTTGTGTTGGCATCACAAAATATGAACTTAGCATGTATATCTTTTTTCATTTTCTTTTTGATTTCCGTTTGTTAACAGGTAACCACTACGTTGTTTGGTAGCTTAAACACTAAATCCTGAACAGTGAACATTACAGACAATTAAAAAAGAATTCTTGAATTTCCTGGAATTACTGGAAAATTTCCTCATTTTTTGCCTCTGAAACATAGGCTATAAAGTGTATTACCGATAATCTAATTCTAAATTTTTAATAAAGAGTCATGAGTTAGGTTTTGGAGAGTAAAAATGGAAAAAATAAACAAGGTGCCTTAGTTGCAGTTGCTCCCGCAAGATTTTTTTCAAAAAATTTCAACAAAACCATATAACATGAGAGCCCCTCATTGGAACAAGGTCAACAAGCTCATTCCAACAAGGGGCGACCTGATATGGTTCTCATGTATTGTTTTGAAAAATGTTTTTTTTCAACTGCTCAATTTGTAAGTTACGTGGTAAAGGGTTAAAGAAGGATCAAAAGTTTCATTCAACAATATTTGAAGGATGAAATTACAAAAAACAAGCCTTTTGCACAATGCCTATCCCTGTTGAGGTGCGTTAACTGGGAGGGGGGGGGGGATGTATCACTTGTGTTTTTCCAGCAATGCTTCCTTGAATGAAAGAAGAAATATTGCAGGAATTCATACCCCCACTGCATTTCTGGAACAATGAACAATAAATGAAATAAAAAAGAGCATGCTCAGCGTTGCAATATATGCCCGGTGAGCAGTTTAAATTGTACTTATTTGTGATTTGATAATATTATAAGGGGGGATATACAAAAAAGCTCAATTCACATCCCTATTTTTTTTTCTAGCTTGCACCCTTTTCAAAGGCTTCCATACCCTCAGTCACTAGGATAACACAAGGCATCTCACCCTTCCCCCACACATACATATACACAAAATTTGATTCTCTAGAGATGTATACAAAATATGAAAGGATTCTGACTGTGATCTGAAGAAGATTTTTTTAAAGAAGTCCCCTCTTCTTACACTAAGTTAAAATTTGGGCTCCCATTGAGAGCCCATATATTAACCCAGGCAAACAATTTGAAAAAAACTTAAATCTGACTTCCCCAAAGATATTGTATACCAAATATGAAGGCATTAGTAACTGGAGGATCTAAAGAAGAAAATCTTAAAGAAATTTCCTCATATTGCACCAAGGAAAAATTTAAGCACCAACAGAGAGCCCAAATATTAACCCAGGGACCCGATTTGAACAACCTTTTATACCAAATATTTAAGTATTCTGACTGGTGGATTTGAAGATTTTTAAAGACTATCCCCCATATTGCCATAAGGATAAGTTAAAAATTTGGGCTCCTGTGTTGAGCCCAAATATGAACCAAGGGAATTCATTTTAACAAACTTGTATCTGTACCAATTTCAAGGTCACCCACACGGACACCCTGATAAAGTCAAAATGATCAATGGGTCAATATACCCGTACATATGACATTTTAGCCCTATCGGCCCAGCCATTTTCAAAATAAAAGGTCAAGGTCACCATTCTCAAGGTTCAGGTCACCCCGCACAGGCACGCCGATAAAGTCAAAATGATCGATGGGTCAATATACCCGCACTAGGGCTGCACGGTATTTCGATATACTGGTAATACCGGTATTGAAATCTTAACCGGTTAAATATCGTCCATTTTTTTTTAATACCGGTATATCGTCTGTGACGATATTCATTTCGAGTCGCGTTTTTTAGTGACTGACATTTTCCGTAAAAGTTCTATTTAATCTCACAGCTGATTGAAAAAAAGTGTATATAAACAGAAACTGTGAAAGCAGTTTATTTGTTTTTTTATCAATACACTTCATATCCTGGTACTAGTAAAATATTCTCCCATAAGCTGTTTTATTTTTGTTTCTCCGATGACACAGGTAAGTACAGATTTTCCCCAAACAGTATGGCTTCGAACGTAAACCGTGAAGAATGATTACCGTATTTCCATTAATAATGGCTTTTCGGGAAATTTCTTGTTTACAAATACTAATAGTTCCTCCCACTTCATTGCACTTGTTCTCGCAATTCCAAGCACTGCAGTAATATTTTCAAAGTTTATTTTATTACCGGCACACTTGGAATGTGCTTTTCAATATGAACAAATCGCATATGTATTAATGAACCCACAATTCCAAGCGCTGCGGTAATGAATATTCATTTTTGTCAACACCAGTTCGCACGTGTTAATGTTTTGAAAAGTAGGTGAACGTTTTGATCTGACTTGTTTGCCACATCTTAAAAATTAGACAGATAGTCATCAAAACACTAATAGAAATATAAAGGGAATAATATTGTTTATTTTCACTTTGTTAAGAGTGATTTAATATTGAAATAGTATTTATACATCGCCAGCATTCACCCACTGCACGAGGTGGTTCACTGGTACATCAAAACGTACCTATCGAGCATGTGCGTTTCAGCTGTTTGTGATACCGCGTGACAAAACTGACTGCTTTCATTTGTGGAAAAGTGTACAAACTCCTAGCGCTCTAGCGGCATCCTGCTTAACCAGAACATGGCAAACGCCCTCTAGTGGTGATCTATTCACACGTTTTCGACAAAATGAAGGTTGAGCGTTTTTGTTTTGTAAAGCGATGGATCAACTCAAAATAAACGATATTTATTGTGCCATCATGAAGTTTATTTCCAAATATTTACACAAGAATAAATTAAGACAAGTTAGGCTTATTATTTCAATGCTTTTTAAAACGTAATTATTTGACTTCGAATGTCAAAAAAATATTGGGGCAATTTGGGTGAGAATTTTACATGTTTTGAACTTGACGTCACGATATACCGGTATATTGCAATATGTTTTAAAATAACGTTACCGGTATTGAAATCCGAATATCGTGCAGCCCTAACCCGCACATATGAAATTTTAGCCTGATCGGCCCAGCCATTTTCGAAATAAAAGGTCAAGGTCACAATTTCAAGGTCACCCCGCACGGGCACCCTGATAAAGTAAGAATGATCGATGGGCCAATATACCCGCACATATGAAATTTTAGCCCGATCGGCCCAGCCGTTTTTTTAAATAAAAGGTCAAGGTCACCAATTTCCAGGTCAAGGTCACCCCGATAAAGTCAAAATGATCGATGGGTCGATATATCCGCACATATGAAATTTTAGCCTGATCGGCCCAGCCGTTTTCGAAATAAAGGTCAAGGTCACCAATTTCAAGGCCAAGGTCTCCCCACACGGGCATCCTCGATAAAGTTAAAATGATCAATGGGTCAATATACCCGCACATATGAAATTATAGCCTGATTGACCCAGCCGTTTTCGAAATAAAAGGTCAAGGTCACCCCGCACGGGCACCCTGATAAGTAAAATGATCGATGGGCCAATCAATATACCTGCACATATGAAATTTTAGCCCGATCGGCCCAGCCGTTTTCAAAATAAAATGTCAAGGTCACCAATTTCCAGGTCAAGGTCACCCGATAAAAGTCAAAATGATCGATGGGTCAGTCAATATACCTGCACATATGAAATTTTAGCCCGATCAGCCCAGCCGTTTTCAAAATAAAATGTCAAGGTCACAATTTCAAGGTCAAGGTCACCCACACCGGCACCTCGACAAAGGCAAAATGATTGATGGGTCAATATACCCGCACATATGAAATTTTAGCCCAATCAACCCAGCCGTTTTTGAAATAAAAGGTCAAGGTCACCAATTTCAAGGTCAAGGTCACCCCCACGGGCATCCCCGATAAAGTCAAAATGATCGATGGGTCAGTATACCAGCACATATGAAATTTTAGACCGATCGGCCCAGCCATTTTCAAAATAAAAGCTCAAGGTCACAATTTCAAGGTCACCCCGCATGGGCACCCTGATAAAGTAAAAATGATCGATGGGCCAATATACCTGCACATATGAAATTTTAGCCCGATCGGCCCTGCCGTTTTCAAAATAAAAGGTTAAGGTCACCAATTTCCAGGTCAAGGTCACCCGATAAAAGTCAAAATGATCGATGGGTCAGTATACCCGCAAATAAGAAATTTTACCCCGCTCGGTCCAGCCATTTTCGAAATAAAAGGTCAAGGTCACAATTTCAAGGTCACCCCGATAAAGTCAAAATGATCGATGGCTCAATATACCCGCACATATGAAATTTTAGACCGATCGGCCCAGCCATTTTCAAAAAAAAAGCTCAAGGTCACAATTTCAAGGTCACCCCGCATGGGCACCCTGATAAAGTAAAAATGATCGATGGGCCAATATACCTGCACATATGAAATTTTAGCCCGATCGGCCCAGCCGTTTTCAAAATAAAAGGTCAAGGTCACCAATTTCCAGGTCAAGGTCACTGATAAAAGTCAAAATGATCGATGGGTCAGTATACCCGCAAATAAGAAATTTTAGCCCGCTCGGCCCAGCCATTTTCAAAATAAAAGGTCAAGGTCACAATTTCAAGGTAACCCTGCACGGCACCCTGATAAAGTAAAAATGATCGATGGGTCAATATACCCGCACATATGAAATTTTAGCCCGATCGGCCCAGCCGTTTTCGAAATAAATGGTCAAGGTCACCAATTTCAAGGTCAAGGTCACCCCGCACGGGCATCCCCCGGTAAAGTCAAAATGATCGATGGGTCAATATACCCACACATATGAAATTTTAGCCTGATCGGTCCAGCCATTTTCGAAATAAAAGGTCAAGGTCATCAATTTCAAGGTCAAGGTCACCCTGGACGGACACGGCACCCATCCCATGTTACTCGCAGGGACGAGTTACCCACGTGTAGAAAATTTGAGATCGAGCGATCGAGAAACGGAGGAGTTCACCCGGAACAAAGATAGATTCCTCTCGCACAGTTCATAAGTCTCTACTAACTTTTTATTTTAAACATATTTTCCCTAGTTTCACACTGAACTTGGATTTATTATCATATCTGGGTGGAATTTACACTCTGTGGGTGTTTTGAAATCTTCCAATATGGCATTTTACTTTGCAGAGTTTGCACCAGGCTGCTGGGATGGCCACCGTAAAAAATAGGTTGTCCACGCATATAGTATGATGTTTGATTCCATTTAACAAAATGGGTCGGTCTGCATAGGAGCGAAATATACTTGCACTAAACAGTACAGTAGAACGTCTCGAGCACGTGCTCGACATGTATGAAACACTTTGCACTCGTCCATAAAATACAGGCTGCTCAATGTTATTGCTGAATAAAAAATTGTAACTTACTTTCCTTGTTTTCCGCCCTTCAGATATGCGCATTCCTCAAACTTACCATTTAGCTTACAAAACGTGCGGGATAATCAGAATGTCAAATAACCCAAAAGGACCGTCTTTCAGGTGATTGGACGTACAAACACAGACTGAATGACTGATTTTTGGTCTAGGGATAAACAGCGTATTTTTTACATGTAGGCAAACAGTTTTACACCAGAATCACACGACTCGTGGAAACAGCTCTTTTTCAAAATGTACTTCTCTTTCTTAATTCTTGATTGATAACTTCTTTATCAACAGCAATCATTGTTATCAACACCAGTGACTGTGACATGCAGAAATAGAGGGGTTGGGTGCTGGAAGGGGGCACGACATCACCTGGTCCCATACCCCCCCCCCCCCCCAACACATCACACTGTTCAATACTACAGGTTTTTTCCAATAAATATTCAATTATTTTACCCTTGCCTCCTGCACATGTAATTGGAAGAATGTAGGCCAACACTCAATTGCAGGTACCGTGACGGCCTACACAAATTTACGAAATAGGCCTACATGAAATTTTTTTTTGGATTTCGAAAACATGGATTGACTCATTAACAAACGCTCGTTTCAATGTGGCCTAATAAGAATAAATATTGTTGAATGCAGGGGGCGGAGCGTGGATTCACAAATGAGGGGGGGGGGGGGGCAATATTAAGAGCAGCATGGCATACGATGCCTTTGTCATGTCCCAAGGAACCAAGTTCGCGCGGGCGGTGAGCCTGGGAGAGGGAGCTCCCTTCCCTAGAGTAGAGGTTCAGAGGCCCTCCCACAAAGGAACATTTTAAGCTATCTTGTGCAGTGGGTGTCTCGGGTAAAATTTGCTCACAAATGGAGGTAACAATCTGAACATTCATTAACCAAACCGAACACCGTAGAAACGTTTTGCCTCAATTTGGGTTTAACATGCGATAAATGAATAAAAGTAGTTAAAATAAGGTTTGAATTGGTGGTGGGGGGGGGGGGGGCTGCCCCCACTCCCGTAGCTCCACCACTTATTGAATGTGATTTTCATTTTCCAATTCCCCACATGCCATCTAGTTCGGAGAATATTCTTTTGACCGATTTCTTTTTCGCTTCAGACCAAACCTCCGACAAAAACAAACATGGATGACATCTGGTGCAGGGGAGCCACGGAAGTCAACTTCCTCCCGAATTTCTTCTCTTTTTTGTAAATATTATTGGGATGAATTCGCGGGTGGATGGTGCATTGTCTTCAACCAATGCTAACCACGCTTGTGTGAAGTTAGTAGGTGAGTAATGACAGTACCTAGCCTTTGCTCGGTGGTTCTCCTCGGGTACTCCGGCTTCCTCCACAGCTAAAACTGTCAGACACGAGGTTACCTTCGTGAATTTTGGACAACAAACTATTGTTAGAATTTGGAAGTATTTTGTTGGTGGAAAAAGCAGGTCGCGAGAAAATGATAAGTACGTGTGGGGGCTGGGGGGGGGGGGGGGGGGGGGGCTCACCGCGACTCACATATCAATTACTTTAAATTATCGATATCTGGCATTTCTTGCGCGAGTATATTGCAAGGAAGAATGCAACTGAGAACTGACAAACCTGTGCGCAATGGCGAGTTTGGTTTCAATGTTTTCAATGTTTTCATTGAAACTTTCGACGCGTTCAGTTTAATTTTATGTTTATATTTCGGCACAAAACATTACTTGAAGTTGAAATAATCGATGCATTAATTAACTACGGTGACATTAAGACAGAACAAGTGTGCGACTTCATAAAGTTAAAATATTATTAGTAATCTATCGGCGTGGCTTTTAATCCCCAACACGGAAATGTCCATGGAACGTATTAACGTCGTGGGCAGTTGTTAAAGTTTCCCACGCCGTATATTTTTTTCTGTCCACGGTCACTTTCCGTGGACAAATTTTTATGTCTTTTCACACGCTTGTTCAAGCCCACCGTTGGCACGTGGAAAAGTGCCATTCCACGGCGACCGTACTTTTTTGTAGTACTAAATTGGAAAAGCGAGCGGAAAATGCCGATTTGAGCGGGCTGAAGACAGGACCGTAAATTAGTTCACCATTTTTTTGGGGGGGGGGGGGGGGGTTAGCAGGACTTTGGTGCCCAAAGGATCGGTCATATCGCCCAACTATTTGGAACATACTGGGTTGCTTTTATCAAATACGTAACCCTTTACCTAACGAATCGCCCGCATCCGCCCGCGTAATATGCAAATAATGAAATTCAGCAGTTGAAAAAATATTATTTTTCAAAAAATTTCAACAAAAGTCAAAACCATATCATGTGATCCCTCGTTGGAACGAGCTCGTTCCAACGAGGAGTCACATGATATGGTTTTGTTGAAAGTTAACTTTTTGAAAAATTAAAAAAATTAATATTATTATTAAAATAATAAATTTTGATATCGTCTGCGTTGGGTAAAGGGTTAACAGTATGTTTTTGCACAATGGCTAATCGTGACCACAACATGGAGATAAAGTCAAGTTTTAATAATATCAACCCATGTTGCCCATTTTAGAGGACTTGTCACTTCGCCCGCAACTTATTAATTTTACCAGTATTGCTGTAAAACAGAGTCTGTTTACAAAGGAAATCCCCATCCAAGTGACTATGTGTGAGTCAGTGGGGGAGGGGGGTAAATATGTCATTGAACAGAGGAAACCAATCAGACACTTTGAAAAGTAAAACATGCTACCATTTAACACTATTTTAATTTAAAAAGCTACTTACCAGATATTTTCGGTTCCAACCATGCACTGACTATTCTGCTAGACTGCTTCATTGTCGCAATTTCCAAACTCGTTTCATCTTTGAAATTGAATCTGGATTATCTGGTTCGAACTTCCGATACATGTATTGCACTTTGACTTCATTTATGCCGTTGATGGCTCTCATAATCAAAATAATAAACCGTTTATTACCATGCCGAAGTACGCTCGTGTGTTGTGTTTAATTGTCGTAGTGATCAGATTTTTTCGCGCAAAACAAATTAAAAGGAATATTTACAATGGACGCGAATACTTTTGAAATCAATCGTCTGACGAAATCAGCACGCGAATCTTTACGTCACAAAACGTCACGCGTGTACAAGAGTGATATTTTTTGTTCTGTGGGTTGGACTATATTGGGGCGTCGTTGACCATACAGCATTATCAGCAACTTTATCAGAAAACATTCATTGGACAAGTTCAATTTACTAAAACAAAAGGATTTAAGCTACGTCTGTTTCGAGTCTATCCAAGCGTGTTTATCTGTAACTATAAGTGACATGTATGGTGTCTTTGAATCAAATAAACCTAAAGTTAGCAACGCGATCAGTAGACTTATAAATACAGAAATTCAGAATATGATCCACGAACACGGGTACTCAAACAACAATAATGATTGGGTTTTTTTCAAAACCTGTCATTTATGTGTAGCGGGGGAGGGGCATGCTGGTAGAATTAAAAAAAATCAAATGCAAAAAGTCAAAAATGCAATTCTGAACAATCACTTAGACACAAATGACGTACTAATGACATCATAATGTGGTAGTGACCAGATCTATTCACTGTCCTTGTTTCTGATCTATTATTCAGCCCTCGATCACTATATATATTGTATTAGGCAGGTAAGAGTAGGTTCAATTCCCATTTTATCACCGTTTTGCTGAGGGGAGGGGGGGGGGGGGGCTCGTTAAAATTGAATGCAGAGAGAAAACACATCAGCTACCAGAATGGCCATCCTCTATCATGATTCATATTGTTCTAAAAATAGCAATGACACTTGTCTGTAGTTTACAAGGAAGAATATCTGAACGATGATTCCGATTTTGATCATTTTTTTGGTATGGAAGACATTCAAGACAACTAGCATAATATACGCAACATAATACATGGGTTTTTCTCTCGTAGGCCAACTTCATTTATAAAAAAATAGTCGGCCCACTTTTGTTTTTTTTTTTAGGATGGTGGTGCGATCGGCACCAAACTTGTCACTATTTGCCACAGGTGATTTGAATTCATATCACTGCAGTAAAACCAAGAAAATGCCCCCTCCCCAAATGGCATAATTAATGTGTTTGTTCTATATCTGTCCCACATGAATGGTCCAGTCATCACCAGACTTCACTACTGGAAAGGGAGGGGATGAATATCCCTGCAGTAAAACAAAGACAATAACTTTGAATCTCCCATGTGGATTGTCCGATCATCACCATTCACTAACCATTGGTAAACGGTGTACTCTTTTTTACCCTTGCCAACAGGTGTTTATTCCCCCTGCTATAAAACAAGGACAATACCAATTCACATGTATACCGGTATGTTGGTTATTATGCCCCAACCTCCGGAGGATTATAGGGATACCTTGAGCAGACCTCCATCCAGCCATCTGTCTTTCTATTTGTCCATCCAGGCTAAGCAGAGGTACATTGTGGGGTTTACAGTTTAGGGCCAGTGGCAGTTGTGGTGTTGGGTTAGTACAGTGGTCACTTGTGGGGTTATTTTTTACACTGTGGGGTTAATGTTTCGACCTTGTGGGGTTAGGGTTTAACATGGGAAAAACTCCACAAGTAAGAACGTGTAAGAATGTCCAACCGTCTGTCCATACAAAAGTTTTGGATTGTAATTTCAAAGCCATCAGTTGGATTTGGATCTCCTTTGGTATGCTGATACTATAGACCCACATGGGTGGTGGTGGGGGGGGGGGGGGGGGATATGCACAAGGAACAGGTTCCGTCCGATAATTTTCCCAGAGTTATGGCACTTTTCACTCTTTTCGACTTGGACAATTTTTCTGTCCCACAATACCTTTAAGGCTACTTCGATCATGCCTAACGTTCGGGGGCAGTGGCCCAGGCTTTGCATATCCCTTGTTTAAAATATGTTCATCTTGGCATTATGGGTGAGGGCATACTGGAATGCCATGTTTGGAGTTCTCAATGTGACCTCAAGTTCTTTAAACTAATTTCTCAAATCTTCGATGGTGTGGTCTATTGGACAGATATTTTTATACCGCCCGCAAGGAGTTGTGGGGCTGGAGGGTATTAGGGCTGCAACGATACGCCTCACTCACAATACAGTGCGTATCGCGATTTGTTTTCATGATACAATTTTTTCACGATACATTACATGCAGTACATTGAGAGCGAATTATCAGTAATAAAAGGCCCACAAACTGACAAGAGTCCAACTTTCATTTGACCAGAAACTTCCAATTTCTTGTTTAGCGCCTGAGAAAGACAAGCAAGTTTCAGCCAATGGAACTCTGGGAGTCGGGGTTCAACTCAGAGGGGAACTTGGTATGAATGTTCACCACCATGGGAACCTGTACACCTGTGATTATTGTTGCGGTTGGAATATTTTTACCAGATTTATGCCCCTTTTCGTTTTGAAAAAGCAGGCCTAGAATATTGTCTGGAGATTTTCTCAGACATTTATGGGTCGATTCCTTTGAAACTCAGTACTGTGCAGATCTCTACTACCATGGGAACCTGTGCACCTGCAATTATAGTTACGATCGGATGTTTATTGCTAGAATTATGTCCCTTTTTTATCTTAGAATGTCTGAATTTTGTTCGGAGATTTTCTCAGATGTTTATGGGTCGATTCCTTTGAAACTTGGTATGGATGTTCACTATCAAGGTATCGTGTGCACCTGCAATTATAGTTTCGATCAAACTTTTTTTGCCAGAGTTATGCCCCTTTTCGTTTTAGAATGCCTGAATTGCCTAGAATTTTGACCAGGGATTTCCTCGAATGTTTGTGGGTCGATTCCATTGAAACTTGTTATGGACGTGCACTACTATGGGAACCTGTGCACCTGTGATTATAGTTTTGAGATATTTCCTCCCCTGCTTGTTTTGTTATTAGTCGAGTTGTGACAAAGTCAAACTCGACTTATAGTTTGATGAATGGTGGGCAGACGAGTGGGCGTAAACAATTGGTTTCCAGACAATAACCCGATAATGGTTCAACCCACGTTCATGACACTTCAAAGGTAGGTTGGCATCCGTGAGAGGAAGAACTCTATTTATTTTGAACTCGCTAGGTCAAATGTCAAGGTCACAGTGACCATGAACATAGTAAATCATAAACAATTGGTTTCAAGATAACTTGACTATGGTTAAACCCACATCATGAAACTTCATATGTAGGTTGGCCTTCATGAGGGAATGAACCCTATTTATTTTGGACTCACTAGGTCAAAGGTCAAGGTCACAGTGACCCTGAACATAGTAAATAAAAACATTTGGTTTCCCGGCGATGACTTGATAATGGTTCGACCCACGTTCATGAAACTTCATAGGTAGGTTGGCATCAATGAGAATAACCCTATTTATTTTGGACTCGCTAGGTGAAAGGTCAAGGTCACAATGACCTTCAACATAGTAAATCGTAAACAATTGGTTTCCCGATGATAACTTGATAATGGTTCATGACACTGCATATGTAGGTTGGCCTTAGTGAGTGGAAGACCCCTATTTATTTTTGACTCACTAGGTCAAAGTCAAGGTCACAGTGACCTAGAACATAATAAATCGTAAACAATTAGTTTCCAGATGATAATTTGACAATAGTTCCACCCACGTTCACGAAACTTCATAGGTAGGTTGGCATTGGTGCAAGAAAGAGCCCTATTTATTTTGAAATCATTAGGTCAAAGGTCAAGGTCACAGTGACCCTTCACATGGTAAATTGTAAATAATTGGTATCCGGACAATAAATTGATAATGATTAAACCACTTTTGTGCTGTCACAGCTCGACATTGGATCGGTGATCCTATCAGCATTTTTTAAACAAGATTTGAAGGATTTTGCATGTTTCATGTTATGTACATTTTTGGTTTAAGCTGAATTCTGAAGGATTTTGAGTGATTTAAAAAAAAAATTCCACTCCCCACCACCACCCAATATAAATTTGATCAATTCTTTTTATATGCCCATTTTTAAAGATGGTGCATTATGTTATGGCATTGTTTGGGTATCCTTTCTTCCATCCATTCGTCTGTCCATCTGGACATTCACTTTTTCATGTCTGGGCCCTAACTTTTTACTGTTGGGGACATCACAATGAAACATACACAACATATGTACCATCACAAGATGATGTGTCATGTACAGAATTCAGGCCCAGCCCACCAAGGCCAAGGTCAGAGGGAGGGGTCAACACATGGAATCAGCATGCACATCAACTTTTTGTGTCCAGAACATAACCATGGATGGTGATATCACAATTAATCATGCACAATATATGTACCACCACTAGACAGTGTGTTGCATAAAACAATCATGACTGCCATGGTCAAGGTCACGAATAGAGGCCAACACACTTAATCAGCATGCACATCAACTTTCTTTCATGTCCAGGACAAACCGTTTAGTGGATGATGATGTCACAATGAAACACACACAACATGTGTACCACCTCTAGATAGTGTTGCATATACAGACTTCATTACTGGCTCATCAAGGTCAAGGTAACAGATATGGAGGCCAACACATGGAATCAGCATGAACATTAACGTTTACGTGTCCAAAACATAATGTTTTCATGAAAGGAGACTTCACAATAAAACTTACACAGTATATGTATCATTACTTGTTGGTGTGTCATGCAGGTATAAAATTTATGGCTGTTTGGCCAAGGTCAAGGTCACATATACCGGTAAAGGACAACACATACAGAATCGCCATGCAAATCAATTTTTTTTTGTGTCTGGGACAGAATTTTTTAGTTGAAAGCAATACCACTTAAAACATATAAACCATCATTAGACAATGTGTTGCTTACAAAATTCATGACCTGACCGACCATCAAGGTCAAGGTTACAGATAGAGGGAAACACAAGGAAGTTGCATGCACTTCAATTTTTTTGGATCTGGACCATATCTTTCTGGCGGAGAGAGATATTACAATGAAACTTAAACGACTTACGATTCAAACTCTAGATGGTGTATCGTGTACAATACTCACAACTGGCATAACAAGGTCAAAGTTACAGATAGAGGTCAACACATATGATCACCATCACCGCAGTGCACATCAACACATCCAGGTCTTCCCACAAAATCATTGGTCTTCTTAAAATCAGTCTTGTTTTTCAATTGTCCCCAGATTGGAGGAGGGTAGATTGACTACAAAAATGTTTCCTCCAATTGTTGCGGTGGGAGGTGTGAAAAATGAAAAATAAAATTAAAATCCTCCCTCCCTTCTCCATATTTTAAGATTTCCAAATGGAAATCACTTATCGTTTTGAACTGGGATTATCGTAATTAACTATATTGCACTGTAGGGAAAAATCAATTCATGGAGTTCATAATTTCAGTTATAATTCAAACTTTACAACTTTTCAGCTTTCATTCAGTTTTCTGCTAATTCAGCCAAATTCAGATTTTATGTGATTCAGCCTTTCTTCAGTTTTAAGTGCTTCAATCTGGATTTAGAATCTTAATTCAGTTTTCATTCAGTTTTTTGAAGTGATTAAGTGTAAATTCAGAGTTCCCAGTTCGTTCATCTTTTATTCATATTTCTTTCAGAAAGAATTCAGGTACATTAAATATGACTCAGATCGATTTCAGTGACCTATTTTAGACTCATGCAAAATTCAGACCAGTTTCAAAGGGAATTCAGCTCAATTCAGGAAAAATTCAGAAAAATGCTTCAATGAAATGCCTACAAGGATAAAAAAGTCCATGTTTTGGTATGGGAAACCCTACAATCAGTAAAATCAAAGTTTAACCCTTTACCCAACGCAGACGATTTCAAAATTCATTATTTTAAATAGAATTTTTTTAATTTAAAAAAAATTTCAATAAAACCATATCATGTGACCCTCTTTTGGAACAAGCTCAATGAGCTCGTCCCAAAAAGGGGTCACATGATATGGTTTTGTTGAAATTTTTCGAAAAATAATATTTTTTCAGCAGCTGTATTTGCATATTACGCAGGCGGATGCGGGCGATTCGTTGGGTAAAGGGTTAAAGTATAGGGTGCATAACTAGAACACCTACGCAAGATATCCTGAAAGTTTGGTTGGATTCTGACATACAGTTTTGAAGGAGTTGCGGATTAACAAAGTGTGACAACACCGACGACGGATAGTGATCCCTACATATCAACTCTTCTTACAGCAGGAGCCATGATAAAGTTAACCTGTTCTAAGCATGGCAAGGAAAACCTATAATATTTGGGAGAGTGTGGCATAAAATATTTTTCAATTTTAACCCTTTACCCAACGTAACGGCCAAAACCGGCCAGTGCTATTCACAAAATTCACCATTCAATTTTTCTTACTTTTTCATTTTTTGACACAAAAGCATAGCTTATGACCCCTCATTGGAACAAGCTCAATGAGCAGTACTGCAGTTATATTTTGTTTTTGAGCAAGCCATGACAGTAAATTAGAGTTTATTTCACAAAAATATGTAGTAAAAAGGATCTGACATAAGTTGCAAATCCATACAGAATTTATGAACCTTATCCACTAAATTCAATTCAAGTCTCACTAAAGGTTGCCTTATATCAAATTTAATTAACTTGGTACATGAATTTTGTATAGATTTTCAACTTATGTCAGATCCTCTAATTAATGTAAGAATATGATAGGTGGCAATTTTCCTGTGCTTAATTTGTAACCTATGTCCGCTTGGTGCATCGAGGGGAGGGGCATGATTGTGATGTGAGAAGTGATGAAATAATTTAATTTTTATGTTAAAAAATGAGTAAATCCACCAATTGTGTTTCTGTGGATAATGACATATTACAGACGAAGCCTGTCGTATACCTCAGACTGCATTTTTTTTCAGCTAATAGACAAACATAAGCTGCAAAATTTGTTTAAGAAAGGTCGGGTTGAAGACTATATTTCTGATTTTTACTTTTCTTTTATTGATCAGTCGAATTATGTTTGTTACATTCTATAAATCAGGTGACAGAATACTTGTGGAAGCAACAGATATTTCAAAGGAAAATACTGTTAAAAGAATACCTGAAATGGAAAAAAAGAAAGTGGCTGATCTTTATTTAATTCTTGCAAGTTTTGCAATGATAGTATTGATACTGTACTGAACAACACATCATATCCCTTACTGGATATGCTGCCTGCCTCAACTTCTTATCAGAGATTAGGAGTTCCTTTGCCTGATTATTATTTTGTTATTACTCATAAAACTGTGATTTCTGAAGACAACAAGAAAACTGTTTGCCTTCTGAATTGTCTGTTTACACTTCTTGAAAATTCCTGCAGGTGAAATGCATCGAAAACACATAGTTGACATTGTTATAATGTAAAACAACACTGGATGTGCTCTATCAATGATCACAACATTCCGTTGCATGGTAAATTATACAAATTTTGAAAAACAAAAAAAAATGGATGAAACAATGATTCAAAATTCAAAAATGTTCAACTCTTTAATGAACATAACGGCCAAAACCGGCCAGCACTAAACACGAAAATCACTTACTGTTATGTAAAGGGTTAAGGATTACATAAATTGTATTTTTTGGTTATAGACTCTGAGTGCAGGCAAACTTGTCTCCCCCATTCTTTCAAGGTTGAGTGTTTTCATTTCATGTTAATTCAGTCCCTATACAGCACCACATATATTGATGTTATTTTTAGCAAACATACAGCAGCATCATATCAGTCTCTCATCATTATGAACCATCATTGTTCAATTCATAGAAGTACCTTTGCAGTCCACTGTAAAATTGAGTTTGTAAATGGCAAAGAACAGAAAGTCCCTTTTCAGTCTCTCGATTGTGAAAACAGCAACCAATCATCAGTTTGGCAGTCCCATAGGAGTACCATGCATTACTGCTTCAAAATTATCAATTTTAGAGAAGTACCTTTGCAGTCCTCAGTAGCATTGACTAAAGACTTTACAGTCCCTTTTCAGTCCTCGCTTGTCTTTGCACAGAGACCTTTACAGTCCCTTTTCAGTCCTCGCTTGTTTTGGATAGAGACTTTACAGTCCCTTTTCAGTTTAGCAGTGCTAAAAATGTGAAAAGCAGTCCCTTTGCAGCACCATAGAAGTACTTTATCAGCGGGGGACTCCTAAAGAGCAGGGGACTGATTTTCGAGCTGGGAGCTGCTGCATTTAAATGATTGACATTTTTTAAAACCTTGGCGTTAAAATCTAAATGCACTCAGACATTGAAACATTTTGTAATGTAGAATGGAAGTATTGTATAAAACTCAGAAAAATCGACAATGTTATTTTCACTGATAAATCTACGATCCAAATGAGAAATTCTGCAAACAAGTGTTACAGAAAATGGGGTGAAACGACAGTACTGACCCCTCAACCCAAACACCCTTATTCTGTGCATGTTTGGGGTGGAGTCTGACAAAAGGGTGCCACTACGCTCACAATATGCAGTGGCAAAATTTTCAGGGAGAGTGAGAGGAGGGGACAAGTTCTCTAGAAGAAGAAACTCAGTTTGTTTCATTATTTCAAATGAAAAATTCAAGTGAAAGCCAGAATATGGGTCAAACTGAATAGGGACGAATTGTCTTTGTTCCCAGGCACATGTGTCGAACAACGATCTTGTCACGTACAATCGACATGTGCGTTATTTTTTTTGGCAATCTCTCTACCCTTAGAAATTGGCACATTTTTTAAATATTATGGCGAATAAATAACTAAAACTCATTATGTTGTTTTTTTTATCACATAAACATCTTCGTCCAATGAAGGAAAGCAAACAGAATATCAATTTACCCCAAATTGACATCCATATGATAAGGGAGGTACATGTAAAAACCTGGGGTTTGCACATGCATGTGTTATGTTTGGAACTGTGCTTAGTCCTTCAGAGTTCAGAATGAGAGGGTGGGGTGTGCATGGAGAGGAGAGGGATGGGGTGTCATATACTGGGGCTCCGAAGCCTTTATTAAGTGGTAAATGACATCCGACGTAGCTAAGCCTATTACGGTATCAAGTCATTTAAGACAAGACTGAGGCGATGAAATAGAAAGTATTTTTTTCTATCAAATTGGAAACGTCAGGGCATTTAATCGCCAGAGTTTTGGTGAATGGCGCAATAGAGGCCGGAGAAGTGAAATGGGGTATTGGGAGTTGGTGGGAGGGACAATTGATGGATAACTATGTTCATGTCATTTTGAATTTGAATGGCGAATTTTCCATATTGCGCTGGCTATTTTTTAGCCAGCAAGTGGTTCAGGTGACCTCGTCCAGGAATATAACTAATAGGTAGGCAATTGGCATTTTGGAGGCTGGGGATGGAGGGGGCCCGGGTGGGGGGGGGGGGGTACACATTGCAAAGTGGTGGTTTTTGTAAGGGCGGGGGATAGTGTTAAGTGATAAATGGGGCGAGATGTTTGGAGAGAATTTTTGTGAGATAAAAAGCTACATGCTATGCAGGCGATTTCTGTGCTGCTGTCTTTTCTTTTAGTTTGCTCTTGTACATTCAAGTTGAAGCACATGTGCCAATGCTCGTAATTTGCCAAACGGATGAATGTTTATCTTCGTGTACAATCGGGAACAGAAACGAACTGTTACATGATATCACTGGAGGATAACCACAAAAAAAACGATAAACGCGTTTATCTTCGTTTACAACCGGGAACAGAAACAAACTGTCAAACGATACTCCTGGAGAATAACCGCAAAAAAACGATGAACGCGTTTATTGAAAGTTTACAACCGCGTTTCAATTCCTGATTATACCGCTGTTGTTCCTACAACTACTTCCGACTCGTAGTGTACAGTACCCTCAGTCTTGAGATTTTGATCACTTTTTGACCGTCGTCTGTCGTCCATCGTCTATCATCCAGAGTAAGTCGTGAAGGTGGTGTTTAGGTCATTTTCTCCCAAGCCACTGGCGGCAGTTCAATGAAAATTGACATGAGTAGCGGTTATATAGGGGCATTTGGGTTTTTCTTCAAATTGGGTTTCAAGAGAAGTTTGACGGGCAATATTTGCCTTTGTTCTGAGAGGGGCAAGAAGTTTTGCCCCGCCCAGAATTTCTATTTTCTGAACCGAGAGGCCAATTTGAACCAAATTTAATATTATGAGGTATTATTGGGTTATAAGTACTTGATTTATGCAAAAAAAAATGTTCCTGCAGCCCCGTGGGAACCTCAGGAGCCAAAAATAGAAAAAAATAAAAACGTCCATATCACCAAAAATGCACGGCACTGAGAATTTTTATTTGGTGTGAGGCTTTCTTGGGACCAACAGAAAGGAGTGGTAAAAAAAAATTGCCATCAGTTTTGTCATAAGGTACTTTTTCGGGACTTTGAAAAAATGCTGAGTCAGCATTTTTTAACACTGTGGGCAATGGGAAAAAATTAAAGAATCGTTTGCTTCCAAACCACTGCTCCAAAAGCTTTCATATTTTACATATAACATCTTTGGCAAATTGATTCACATATTTGTTGAAATCAAATCCCTCGGTCCATATTTGGGTTTCCTATGGGAGCCCAAATGTTCAAATTAGTGCAGTATGAGGAATGTTCTCGAAAAATCTTCTTCTTCGGATCTACCAATAAGAATCTTTTGATATTTGGTATTCAGCATGCTTAGGGGGGTGAGATTCAAGTTTGTTCAGGCCAAGTCCCTGGGTTCATATTTAGGCTGAAAATTTGGGGTCCCGGTCCGGACTTAGAAATTTTGGACCAAAATCCGGAAATGAGTTTTTTTTGTTTTTGTATGCGCATCGATCAATTTTAAGACCAATTTTTTTTTTTTTTTTACACTGAACATTTGGGGTCTGGGTGGGACTTCTAAATTTTGGACCAAAATCTGGAAATTAGTTTTTTGGTTTTTTATGCGTTTTGGTCAATTTTAAGAAGAAAAAAAAATTTTAGTCTGAAAATATTTTGTTTGGGATTTAGAAAATTTCCGAACAAAAATAAAAAAAATCTGTTTTTTATGCGTTTATCTCAATTTTGGTTTGGGACGTAAAAGTGCTGGAACTGAAAATAGAAGGAAAATCCTATGTATTGTGTGTGGGCACAATCGCTTCATCTAGTTTGTATATGCTTTTTCTTAGGAGGGGCATATGCAGCTTATTCAAGTCAAGTCCCTGGTTTGATATTTAGACTACCATGTCAGGTGAGTGCACTCAGGCCCCCTGGGGCCTCTTGTTTTTTTAAGGAGTCGCTAAGTTCTCACCCTGGTTTTGGTGGATAATGTGCAATTGTTGTGCTTATTTCGGTAATTATCGCTTAAAAATAGACTGCCCGGTTTCTAATGGTTCCTGCTTCAAATGAGAGTAAAATAAAAGGAACACAAATCATATTTCTTGTGATTTTGATATTATTGAAATAAGTCATGATATCGTATACAAATCATTTTTATTGGTAACTCACTCACTCCAATGTTTTCACAATATCTCCTATTTCCAACTGTAGAGGTTTGTTTTTGACTTTGATTTTGTCCAAACATAGAAATTGGGTGAAGCGAGATGTGCCAAGTCGAAGATATTACCAACTTCATTTCGACCTCTTGGCTGATCCCTGCGTTGATTCCATCTCAGTTAAGACTGGCAATTGATGTTTTTGAAGGGAGATGGCTGCATAATGGGATTTGAAAGTTTGCAGTATTGCATCTTGGGATTTGTTGTGTACACAAAATACACATGGGAAAGCACGTGTTGATTATAACAACTGCTTATTGGGAATGCAGGGTTAACTTGACAGTTTATACCTGACAGACTCGCAGTACTGCGTGATTCCTTAAAGTAAGTTCAAATAGTATACAAACAATTTGCAATAAGTTTTAAAAACTTTCAGTAGTTACCTGCCATCCATTTAACAGGATATGTTCTATTTTAATTTAACCACTTTATTGTTGACAAAAAAAACAGAACTGCCAATGCGCATCATTATCTCTGAGCATGTGACAGTTTCAGAGAATGTGCAAGCTAGAAGTCTGCTAATTAACATAATTTACCCGTCATTTTTCGCATGTGAACTTTGAGGTTTCAAAACTCAATAAATTTAATGTTTACTTCCAATCTAATTTACAACACGCCATTCGCAGATGATTTTGGGTCAAAGATCATTTATATTACTTTTACTCCATATATTGCCAGATAACTTTCAATACCTATTTGGTTGAATATGAGTGAGCTGTGCCTGGTTCATTAAATTTACTTAACGATTCTTGAATTGCATATGTGGATTCTTACGTAAGACTTTTAAATTTTTAGTTCAACTTAACAAAGTCAAGCTGAGCTATTGCCATCACTTCTCGTCCGTCGGCGTACGTCCACAATTTCCTTTGGCACACATCACAGGTCACATTTATGGTCAGATCGCTTCAAAGAAACTTGGTATGCTTGTTTGGGGTGACCTCCAGATGGGAGCTATCGATTTTCTTCAATTTCCTTTAAAAAATGTTACTGTTGCCAACATTCTTAGAACTTAGTTTAGTCAGACCTCAGTATTTCCCTTTGGCACACCCTACAGGGCATATTCATGATCAGATTGCTTTGAAACCTGGCATGCTTGTTTGGGGTGACCTCTAGATGGGAGCTATCGATTTTCTTCCATTTATGTCAAAAAATGTTGCCGCTGGCAACGACCTTTGAAATTATTTTAGTCAGGCATCAATATACTTTTGGCACACCGTACAGGGCACATTTTTGATCAGGTCGGTTTAAAACTTGGTATGCTTGTATGGGTTTACCTCTAGATGGGAGTTATCAATTTTCTTCGATATCTGCCAATAAATGTTGTCGCTGGCAACGACCTTTGATGAACTTAGTGCAGTTATGCATCAATATTTCCCCTTGGCACACCCTGCAGGGCTCATTTATTATTGGATCTCTTGGTGTGCTTGTTTGGAGTGACCTCTAGATAGGAGCTATCAATTTTCTTCCATTTCCATCAAAAAATGTTGCCGCTGGCAACGTTCTTAGAACTAAGTTTATTCAGACCTCAATATTTCCCTTTGGCACACCCTACAGGTCACATTTATGATCGGATTGCTTTGAAATCTGGCATGCATGTTTGGAGTGACCTCAAGATGGGAGCTATTGATTTTCTTCCATTTTCATCAAAAAATGTTGCCGCTGGCAACGACCTTTGAACTTAGATTAGTCAGGCATCAATTTCTTCCTTTGGCATGCCCTACAGGTCACATTTATGATCATATTGGTTTGAAACTGTATGCTTGTTTTGGGTTACCTCTAGATGGGAGCTATCGATTTTTCTTCCATTTCCGTCAAAAATAGTTGCCATTGGCAATGACCTCTGATGAAATTAGTAAAAACTTGGTGCAGTAAAGCATCAATATTTCCCTTTGACTCACCCTGCAGGGCACATTTATGATTGGATTGCTTGCAAACTTGTTCATTTTCCTTCTGGTGGTGGTTCTGTAGATATTGTTTAAGATATAAGAAATGTGCTACCACTATTTGGGGGGGGGGGGGGGGGGGGATTTTTTGTTGATCCTCTTGAACTGAGCATAAATGGCACAGCGTTTACCTTTGCCCGACATTTTAGCCTCTGGCGTGCAGATTGCATGCGATTGGGAGGTCATAAATTTACCAATTCTGGGAAATTTGTTGAAACCGAAAGTTAGTCTGAAAGTCACATTTTCCTTTAGCACAGGCTACACCCCGTAGTTCTTATCTGATTGTCACAAAATTTCATTGCAGGTTTGGGGTCATATCTAGATAAGAATGTTCCTTTTTGGTCACGATCGGTCAACTGTGATGGCTGCCCGAGGCTCCGAGTCCAAAACCCGAAAACCTTTAGCACAGTCTACAGGTCGTATTTATCATGGGATTTCA
The DNA here is from genome assembly GCA_031216915.1 of Pictodentalium vernedei. Lineage (NCBI taxonomy): Eukaryota > Metazoa > Mollusca > Scaphopoda > Dentaliida > Dentaliidae > Pictodentalium > Pictodentalium vernedei. The sequence goes on from CM062295.1 coordinate 378,499,578, forward strand.
TTGTAACTTGGTAGGATGCCTCTGTAATATCTAGATGAGAATGTCCCTTTTTGGTCATGATCTGTCAACCGTGACAGCTGCCCAAGCCCAAAACCCCAAAACTTTTAGCACAGTCTGCAGGTCATATTTGATACGGAGGGATTTTATTGTAACTTGGTAGGATGACTCTGTATGATGTCCAGATGAGAACTTCCCCATTTGGTCACGATCTGTCAACCGTGACAACTGCCCGAGCCCAAAACCTTTAGCACAGTCTACAGGTCATATTTATAGAGGGATTTTATTGTAACTTGGTAGGTTGTCTAGATGAGAACGTCCCCTTTTGGTTGCGATTGGTCAACTGTGATGGCTACAGGGGGCCCGAAGCTTGAAAACCTTTAGCACAGTCTGTAGGTCATATTTATGAAGGGATTTCATTGTAACTTGGTAGGATGACTGTAGATGAGAATGTCTCCTTATGGTTGCGATTATTCAGCCGTGGCAGCTGCCCAAGCCCAAAACCCGAAAACCTTTAGCGCAGTCTACAGGTTGTATTTATGGAGGGATTTCATTGTAACTTTGTCAAATGATTCCATATAACGTCTAGATGATAATGTCCCCTTTTGGTCACAATTGGTCAACTGTGATGGCTACAAGGGCCCAAAGCCCGAAACCTTTAGCACATGGCTAGCCTGGTCATGTTTGTGAAGGGATTTCATTATAACTGGGTAGGATGACTCCAGATAATGCCTAGATGAGAACGTCCCCTTTTGGTCACGATCATTCAACCATGACAGCAGCCCGAGCCCAAAACCCGAAAAGCTTTATCACAGACTACAGGTCATATTTATGAAGAGATTTCATTGTAACATGGTAGGTTGACACCATATAATGCCTAGATGATGACATCCCCTTTTCGTTGTGATTGGTCAACTGTGACGAAGCCCGAAACCCTTAAGCACAGTCTGCAGGTCATATTTATGAAGGGATTTCATGGTAACTTCGTAGGATTACTCCAGATAATGCCCAGATGAGAATGTCCCCTTTTGGTCATGATCATTCAATCATGATGGCTGCCCGAACCCAAACCCGAAAAAACTTTAGTACAGACTACAGGTCGTATTTGTGAAGGGATTTCCCCCGTGGGAACCCCGGGAAGTGAAGCAGTGCTTGTTTACTGTGGTAAACAAGCTCTGTTTCACTGGTAAAATAGGACCCAGTCACTAATGCTTGGGGTGCAAATTCTCTACAATAGGCAACATGGGGTATAAACGTTTGACTGACCTTGACTTTATCTCCATGTTGTGGTCATGATTAGCCATTGTGCAGAAGTATGTGACCTTAAACAATAAATCAATAAATAATTGTGAAGGGATTTCATTGTAACTTGGTAGAATGACTCAGTATAATGTCGAGATGAGGATGTCCCCTTTTAGTTGTAATTGGTCAACCATCATGGCTACACAGGCCTGAAGCCCGAAAGCCTTTAGCACAGTATTCAGGCCTATTTATGAAGGGATTTCAATGTAACTTGATAGGATGACTTGTTTTGGAATTATTTCACTGTAACTTGGTAACTTTCATTGACATACGTTAACTGTGAGGCCCACATACATTAACTGTGAGGGCCATATTAACCCACCCTTCAGTTCTTTAATACAGTAGTACAGTCTGCACCTCATATTATTTGTATTAAAAACATACCATACAGGGAACAGAAATTAACATATTCCCAATTATCACAATTCTTGTCTTATTTTATAATCCTTTCATAAACATTGAACATTATCCTTTTCATCAAACACAACACACAGACAAGTTAAGCTACAGTGTCATTGACACTTTCATTTTAATTCCATTCAAACATATACATAGAAATTACTAACAGTGGCCAGCAGATGCATGGATATTGCATTCAATTGAAGTGTGTGGTCATTTTGGTAATTCGATGTTTGTTTTATTTTTGTCCAAAGCCAGGTGGCGCTTTCAATCTCACACTGAATGGGGTGATTTTTAGCTCAACTTTGGCAAAGCCAAATTTGAGGTATTGTCATGGCCCGTCGTCTTTCTGTCCATCGCTCCGTCAACACGGCTTGGGCTATAGGCCGTATTTTATTAACCGATCTTTACGAAACTTCTTGAGTACCTTTGTTATCACTGTGGGACGAGAATGAGTGTTTTTGGGTGCGGTCCGAAATTCGAGATGGCCGCTGGCAGTCGTTTTATACAAAATTAGGTGCAATCAGATTTTTGCGCAGAACTTCCATATGAAAGCCCTGATTTGAATAATTTTTTGTATGAATGTTTAGTACCATGGGATACATCACATATAATACGGGGTTTTTTCTCGTGTGTAAATTATGCAAATTAGACTAACTTTGATTTATTTAGTGTTACTTTCAGCACTGTAAGTGCAAATGGCAATACGGATCGGGCTAGAGGCCGTATTTATGAACTGATCTTTACGAAACTTCTTGGGTACCTTTGTTATCACCGTGGGACGAGAACGAGTGTTTTGGGGTCCGGTCTGAAATTCAAGATGGCCACTGGCAGCCATTTTGTACAAAATTAGGTGCACTGAGATTTTTACGCAGAACTTCCATATGAAAGCGCTGATTTGAATAATGTTTTGTGTGAATGTTTAGTACCGTGGGATACATCACATATAATACAGGTTTTTTTCTCGTGCATAAATTATGCCAATTAAACTAACTTTGATCTATTTAATGTTACTTTCAGCACTGTAACTGCAAATGCCAATACGGCTTGGGCTTGAGGCCGTATTTATGAACCGATCTTTACGAAACTTCTTGAGTACCTTTGTTATCAACTTGTGACGAGAACGAGTGGTTTTGGGTGCAGTCCAAAATTCAAGATGGCCACCAGCAGCCATTTTGTGCTATAGTTAGTGCAATCAGTTTTTTTTACAGAACTTCTATATGAAAGTTCTGATTTGAATAAATTTTTGTTTGAATGTTTAGTAACATGAAATACATCACATATAATACAGGTTTTTTTATCGAGCAGAAATTATGCATATTAGATGAACTTTGAATTTATTCAGTGCTACTTATACACTGAAAGTGCACGTGTCAATACGGCTCGGGCTAGAGGCTGTATTTATCTTCACAAAACTTATTGGGTACCTTTGTTATCACCTTGGGACGAGAACGAGTGTTTCTGTGTGCGATCCAAAATTCGAGATGGCTGCCAGTGGCCATTTTGTACCGAAATTAGGTCCAATTAGTTTTTTGTGCACAACTTCTATACGGCTCAGGCTAGAGGCTGTATTTATGAACCGATCTTTACGAAACTTCTTGGGTATCTTCGTTTTCACAGTGGGATGAGAACGAGTGTTTTTGGGTGCGGTCCAAAATTCAAGATGGCCGCCAGCAGCCATTTTGTACCAAAATTAGTGTAATCAGTTTTTTGTACAGAACTTCTGTATGAAAGTTCTGATTTGAATAAATTTTTGTAGGAATGTTTAGTAACATGGAATACATCACATATAATACAGGTTTTTTTATAGAGCAGAAATTATGCATATTAGATGAACTTTGATTTATTCAGTGCTGCTTATACACAGTAAGAGCACATGTCAATACGGCTCGGGCTAGAGTCTGTATTTACGAACCGATCTTCACAAAACTTTTTGGGTACCTTTGTTATCACCTTGTGACAGGAACAAGTGTTTTGGGGTGCCTTTATTATCACTGTGCTATGAGAACAAATATTTTTGGGTTCAGTCAGACCCACTCTGGGACTCAAAGATTTCTTTTTTTAGTTCAGCATCTGTCACCCCACCTTTACAATACTTTAATTACCTATATATTTGTTACAGGCTTCGGTCAGCATTTATGTACAGACCGTTACCATACTTTACATGTACCTTTGTTATCAGGTCATTACCTAGATGTTTGTCATTGCTGTGTCACATACTATACATCTACATGTCTTAACAAGTTAAGCTACAGTGAGTGTCATTGACACTTTCATTTATCATTTCATTCATTTGTCATTCGAAAGAAAGTTTATTTAATACGTAAATACAATTATATTATGGGTCCAAAAATGTTATTAATTAGGCCTACCGGGCTCTGATTTTTTTCTGTGATTTCCACCCTTTTTATTTAACACATTACACGAAGTGACCGCATTCAAGATTGTGCATTTAAATAACCGTGCGTGTCCCGACTGACGGTTATCTCAAATTCAGGTCGGTCGGTGTTTTTAAATAACCGAAACCAAGTTGTATTTTCGGTTAACATCCCAGCATATCGAACTAGTTTCTGTAAATCATGGCCTAAGCAGGAATATGTGAGCACTGTGCCTGTTGTGCCCATAATTAATTTACTGCCTGTTTGAAATTTTCTCTGGAATCCCAGGGAATTCTGGGAAATTACATAATCTTTTTCATGTCTGGAAACCCTAGAAATCCAGGGAATTCTAGAGGATATCAAGAAAATCAGGAAAACCAGGATTTTGCAGTATTGGTCACCCAGGGAATTCCAGAGAATTATGGGTTTTAAACCAACCTGTCTGAGCAAAAATTCCTGAATTTCCGGATTTCCAGGAATTCAACTGATGCTTCATTGTTAACAAAATTCCTGATTTTTCCGGATTTCCCGGACTTCAGTTTTATATTGTCAGAACAGATTTTCTGATTTTTCCGGGTTTCCTGGAATTCAGTAATTGTTACTGTAGCTTGCTGCACTGAGATTACTACAAATATGGATGTGTCGTGGTACATGTACTTACATGCACTAGGCAGTTGAGAAAAATTTATCCTAAGAGGAATTTCATAAAAAATACAGATAGCCATACGATATTTTAGAAATGCATTCAATATGTAAAAGGGAATCATCAAAGACTGTTGGGAAAACAAGCTGGAATCAGGAATTATAAATCCAACTGATGAAACCACCAATAAGATGTGTTGAGGTGAGAAACAAAGATTTTGATGAAATAAATTGTTGAACATTTAACATTTCCCCAACCTTTATCCATTAGGCTCTGAAGATTATTGTTTATAATTCAAAAGTATATCATCAAGCTGAAAGATTGAATACTGACATGTATAAGTTTATTTCCTTTCAGAATAGTTTCTTCACCAAAAATACAACATGGCAGAGATGTGAAACTTTTCCCTCCAATTTTAAATTATCCAATGGGGACATGACGTTAATATACATTATATATTTCTACTCCAACAGTGTAAAAATTCCAGATTTTTCTGGGAAATCGGGAATTTAAAATCAGGAAAAATACAGGAATTGTCTGGAAAAATGTTTTCACAGATAATTACTTCTTTTTCTTCATTTTTCCAAGCTTTGTCTTAATTATTCTCCCGGAACTCCCTGGAATTCCTGAAAACCCGGAATAAAATTCACACAGGTACTGCTTATACTGAAACTGTGCATATGTTGCAAATATTGGTTGAGTAAACGGGAACATATTTCTATTCTGGCTCAAGAAGGGAAGACCTTGTGTTTTTGTTATCGCATCTGCATACCAGGATAGCGATCAAAAAGACGTTTTAGCTCACCTGGCCTAAAAAGCCATGTGAGCTTTTCTCATCACTTGGCGTTCGGCATCCGGCGTCCGTAAACTTTTTACATTTTCATCTTCTTCTCTGTAACCACTGAGCCGGTGTGAACCAAACTTGGCAGGATGGTCTATGGGAGGTCCTCTACAAACGATCCTCATTTTGTTCCCATCGGATGAAAAACATGGCTTCCAGAGGCATTCTTTGATTCTGGTTGGTGGATTTTCAAAAATCTTCTCCTCTGAAACTGCCAGGCCAAATGTTTTGAAACTTCACATAAATGATGACTGGGACCCCCTCTACCAACGATCATCATTTAATGTTGACGGGGTAACAAACATGGCCGCAATTGCAGCTTATAGTTACTGTAGAAACCCTATGAGAAATCACATTTTCATCATCTTCTCTGGAACTACTGAGCTGACATGAACCCCAACCTGGCAGGGATAGTCTATGGGAGGTCCTCTACAAACGATCCTCATTTTGATCCCATGGGTTTGAAAACATGGCCGCCAGAGGCATTCTTTGATTTAGATTGGTGGATTTTGAAAAATCTCCTCTGAAAGCACAGGGCCAAATGTTTTGAAACAGTTTAACTATGCATGGTTGATGACTGGGACCCCCTCTACCAACGATCCTCATATAATGTTGATTGGGTCACAAACATGGCCGCAATTGTGGCTTATAGTTACTGTAAAAACCCTATGAGAAATCACATTTTCATCATCTTCTCTGGAACTGCTGAGCTGACATGAACCAAACCTGGCAGGTATAGTCTGGGAGGTTCTCTACAAACGATCCTCATTTTGATCCCATGGGTTTGAAAACATGGCCGCCAGAGGCATTCTTTGATTTAGATTGGTGGATTTTGAAAAATCTCCTCTGAAAGCACAGGGCCAAATGTTTTGAAACAGTTTAACTATGCATGGTTGATGACTGGGACCCCCTCTACCAACGATCCTCATTTAATGTTGATTGGGTTGCAAACATGGCTTCAATTGCGTCTTATAGTTACTATAGAAATCCTATGGGAAATCACATTTTCATCTTCTTCTCTGGAACAACTGAGCTGACATGAACCAAACCTGGCAGGAATGGTCTATGGGAGGTCCTCTACAAACTATCCTCATTTTGTTCCCGTGGGTTGAAAAATATGGCCAGCAGAGGCTTTCTTTGATTCTGGTTGGTGGATTTTCAAAAATCTTCTCCTCTGAAACTGCCAGGCCAATTTTTTTGATACTTCACATAAATGATGCCTGCAACCCCCTCCACCAATGATCCTCATTTAATGTGTTGTTCGGGTTGTAAACATGGCCGTAATTGCAGCTTACAGTTACTATAGAAACCTTGTGGGAAATCACATTTTCATCTTCTCTGGAACTACTGAGCCGACGTGAACCAAACCTGGCAGGGATAGTCTATGGGAGGTCTTCTACAAAGGCTTCTCATTTTGGTTACTGTGCATCAAAAATCATGGCTGCCAGAAGCATTTTTTGATTCTGATTGGTGGATTTTGAAAAATGTTCTCCTCTGAAACCACAGGGCCAAATGTTTTGATACTTTGCATGGTAGATGACTGCAGCACCCTCTACCAATGATCTGCATTTAATGTTGATCGGGTTGCAAACATGGCTACAATTGCGGCTTATAGTTACTATAGAAACTCTATGGGAAATTACATTTTCATCTTCTTCGCTGGAACTACTGAGCCGACGTGAACCAAACTTCGCAGGAATGGTCTATGAGAGGATGGAAATATGTGGCCGCCGGAGGCTATATTCTAATGTTTAACCCAATGCCTCTCCTCTCTGCACGAAGATCGATACTGTCAGCAAAATACTTGTTTTTTTTGAGAATCTGGAAAGGGTTGGTTCCAGTTTTCTCCACTGAGAACTGGGTAAAAAACCCAAAAATATTGCGTATACAGTACAAGTCAAAATAAATTGTAGCATAACTGCAATAAACTAAGTAAACTACTGCTCCGGCACTGACCAGATCAGAATCTGACATTTTCTGGAAAGCTATCTGTGAGAGCTTTCCAGAAAATAATGTCAGCTTCTGGTCTTATCAGTGTAGGAAGAGAAAAGATACATAGTTTATGGGATTATCCTGCAACGTATTTTGACTACTACTGTAAACAAGTGCAGCTGTAATTATGTTAATACATGTATTACTCTCAACTTACTTATCTGAACTACTGATTGATGGCAGGTGTTTGGAAAAGCATGGAAGTTTTGTTTATTTTCTTTTCCTAGCAGCTGTCCAGTAAAAACAAATCTTTTAAGATATGACAAAATTGGAGTAAAATGTGTTTTCTGTAACCCTTTAACTTTCCAAAGCTATTTGAAAGAGAATACTGTCTGAAAAAATTGTAATTTTCAAAATATTTAACCTTCTTTTACTGATTTTTTTGTTGAAACACAATTCAGAAATGTGTGCATTTTCAAGAAATCTTCTTTGAAACTACAAAACCAAATGTTTTGAAACTTAACGTGACTGATGACTGTAACCCCCCTCTGCCAATAATCGATCATTTAATCTTCATCGGGTTGCAATTATGGCTGCAATTGTGGCTTACAGTTACTATAGAAACCCTATAAGAAATCACATTTTTTTCTTTTCTGAAAGTACTGAGCCAATGTGAACCAGGCTTGGCAGGCATGTTCTGTTAGAGGTTCTCTACAACAGTTACTCATTTTATTCCTGTTGGATGAAAAACGTGGCCGCCAGAAGTATTATATGATTCTGATTGGTCAATTTTGAAAACTCTTCTCTGAAACTACAGGGCCAAATGTTTTGAAACTTTGCATGATTGATGACTGGGACACCCTCTACCAACATTCCTCATTTAATGTTGATCGTATTGCAAACATGGCCACAATTGCAATTTATAGTTACTATAGAAAAACCCTATGGGAAATCCCATTCTCATCTTCTCTGGAATTACTGAACCGACATGAACCAAAACTTGGCAGGAATGGTCTATAGGAGGCCCTCCACAAACGATCCTCTGTTTGTTCCCGTTGGTTGGAAAATATGGCCACCAGAGAATTCTATGATTCTGTTTGATGGATTTAAATGTTTTGAAACTTCACGTGATTGAGGACTGGGACACATTCTTCCAATGATCCTCATGTAATGTTGATGTAATGTTGTAAACATGGTCACAATTGCGGCTCATAGTTACCATGGAAAGCCTATGGGAAATCACATTTTTAGCTTAACTTGACAATTAACTTGACAAAGTCAAGATAAGCTATTGCCATCAAGCGTGCGGAAGTCTGAGAGTCTGTTAGTCTGTGAATCTGTGAGTCTGTGAATCTGTTCACATTTTCCTTTAGCACAGGCTACACCCCGTAGTTCTTGTCTGATCATCACAAAATTTCATATGCAGGTTTGGGGTCATGTCTAGATGAGTCCCTTTTTGGTCAGGATCCGTCAACCGGTATGGCTGCTGAGCCCAAAACCCGAAAACCATTAGCACAGTCTACAGGTCGTATTTATGAAGGGATTTCATTGTAACTTGGTAGGAGGCCTCTGTATAATGCCTAGATGAGAACGTCCCCTTTTGGTCATGATCTGTCAACCATGATGGCTGCCCAAGCACGAAACCCAAAAACTTTTAGCACAGTCTGCAGGTCATATTTAATATGGAGGGATTTCATTGTAATTTTGTAGGATGACTCCGATGAGAACTTCCCCATTTGGTCGCGATCTGTCAACAATGACAACTGCCCGAGCCCAAAACCCGAAAACCTTTTGCACAGTCTACAGGTCATATTTATGGAGGGATTTCATTTTATCTTGGTACGTTGACTTCATATAATGTCTAGATGAGAATGTCCCCTTTTGGACGTGATTGGGTAACTGTGACGGCTACAGGGGCCCAAAGCACGAAAACCTTTAGCACAGTCTACAGGTCATATTTATGAAGGGATTTCATTGTAACTTGGAAGGATGACTCCAAATAATGTCTAGATGAGAACGACCCCTTTTGGTCGCGATCATTCAGCCTTGATGGCTGCCCGAGCCCAAAAACCTTTAGCATATTCTATTGGTTGTATTTATGGATGGATTTCATTGTAACTTGTTAGGTTGACTCCATATAATGCCTAGATGATGACATCCCCTTATGGTCGTGATTGGTCACCTGTGACAGCTACAGGTGCCTGAAGCCCGGAAACCTTTAGCACAGTCTACAGGTCATATCTATGAAGGGATTTCATTGTATCTTAGTAGGATCACTCCAGATGATGCCCAAATGAGATATGTCCCCTTTTGGTTGCGATCATTTATCCATGATGGCTGCCCGAGCCCAAAGCCCGAAAACCTTTCGCACAGTCAACAGGTCATATTTATGAAGGGATTTCATTGTAACTTGGTAGGTTGACTTCATATAATGTCTAGATGAGAGCGTCCCCTTTTGGACATGATTGGGCAACTGTGACGGCTACAGGGGCCCTAAGCCAAAAACCTTTAGCACAGTGTACAGGTCATATCTATGAAGGGATTTCATTGTAGCTTGGGAGGATGACTCCAAATAATGTCTAGATGAGAATGGCCCCTTTTGGTCGCGATCATTCAGCCTTGATGGCTGCCCGAGCCCAAAAACCTTTAGCATAGTCTATAGGTTGTATTTATGGAAGAATTTCATTGTAACTTGTTAGGTTGACTCCATATAATGCCTAGATCATGACATCCCCTTTTGGTTGTGATTGGTCAGCTGTGACAGCTACAGGGGCCTGAAGTCCGAAAATTTTTAGCACAGTCTGCATGTCATATTTATGAAGGGATTTCATTGTAACTTCGTAAGTTCACTCCAGATGAGAATGTCCCCTTTTGGTTGCGATCATTCAACCATGATGGCTGCGCAAGCCCAAAAACCTTTAGCACAGTCTACAGATCATATTTATGAAGGGATTTTATTGTAACCTGGTAGGTTGCCTTCATATAATGTCTAGATGAGAACGTCCCCTTTTGGACGTGATTGGGCAACTGTGACGGCTACAGATGCCCGAAGCCTGAAAACCTTTGGCACAGTCTACAGGTCATATTTATGAAGGGATTTCATTGTAACTTCGTTGGATCTCTCCAGATGAAGCCCAGACGACAACGTCCCCTTTTGGTCGCGATTGTTCAACCATGGTGACTTCCCGAGCCCAAAACCCGAAAAACGTTAGTACAGGCTACAGGTCGTATTTGCGAAGGGATTTCATTGTAACTTAGTAGAATGACTCAGTATAATGTAGAGATGAGGACGTCCCATTTTAGTTGTAATTGGTGAACCGTCATGGCTACACAGGCCTGAAGCCCGAAAACCTTTAGCACAGTCTACAGGCTATATTCATGAAGGGATTTCAATGTAACTTGATAGGATGACTCATTTTGGAATAATTTCACTGTAACTTGGTAACTTTCGTTGACATACATTAACTGTGAGAACCACATACATTAACTGTGAGGTCATTTTAACCCACCCCTCAGCTCTTTAGTGCAGTGTACACCTTATATTATTTTTATTAAAAACAAACATACAGGGAACAGAAATTAACATATTCACAATTATCACAATTCTTGTCTTATTTCATAATCCTTTCATAAACATTGAACATTATCCTTCTCATCAAACACAAAACACAGACAAGTCAAGCTACAGTGTCATTCACACTTTCATTATATGTAGTTCTAGGTGAGTGATTACAGGCTCTTTAGAGCCTCTAGTTTGTTTTTGTTGAAATAAAAATTAATATTTTCAATTGCATTAACTGATTTTGCACATTTTTTTGGCACTTGACCACTCACCCACCCCAACCTATGTTATTGCAGTTTTTTTCTGCCCCCTCCCTGGGGCCGTTTCAAAGTATGCAAAAACTGTGTATCCGTTTTTTTGGGCGCCTGTTGTTTCGGTTTTTCAGTTTGCGGCAAAAACCAAAACCGAACCGACAAACCTCCATGCTCTATAGTTCAACGGCCTTACAGCCTGACCACTGAAGGTCGGTTTGGGTCAATTAGTGGGGACGGTTCAGATCAAATCGATGGGGGTAGATTCGGCCAGGGGATGCTCTGGGCCCGTCATACTGAACAGCGAGTCGTGCCCTCACTGTGTTTGTTATTATTGGGTGTAGCTAATCATATAAACAAAGCCTTATAAAGGAATGAGAATGGAGACTAAGTGGTATTACCAGTATTTGGATTTTTTACGGTGATTTTACGAACAAATATATCCATATTTTCCAAGTCAAACAAAGTCACTGATATTAATTGATAAAATGGTGTTGTCAAAACATTTTTTGTTAGGCTATTTCAAAACGATCGTGTGCTGGGCTGTTCGTACGTACACATATCACACAAGTCTCGTCCCCGTGTTAAACAATAGCACCGAATAAATCATTCAAAAGACGATTATCCGATTTTACTGTCCGTGCTTCTTGTGAAAATTAAAAGTGGTCATTTTGACAATTTTTTTGACATTTTTAGCTTAACTTGACATAGTCAAGATAAGCTATTGCCATCACGCGTGCGGAAGTCTGTTAGTCTGTGATGTCTGTTCACATTTTCCTTTAGCACGGGCTACACCCCGCAGTTCTCGTCTGATCGTCACGAAATTTCATATGCAGGTTTGGGGTCATGTCTAGATGAGAACGTCCCCTTTTGGTCGCAATCGGGCAACCGGTATGGCTGCCTGAGCCCAAAACCCGAAAACCATTAGCACAGTCTACAGGTCGTATTTATGAAGGGATTTCATTGTAACTTGGTAGGATGCCTCTGTATAATGCCTAGATGAGAACGTCCCATTTTGGGCATGATCTATCAACCGTGATGGCTGCCCAAGCCCGAAACCCAAAAACTTTTAGCACAGTCTGCAGGTCATGTTTAATGTGGAGGGATTTCATTGTAACTTGGTAGGATGACTCTTTATGATGTCTAGATGAGAATTTCCCCACTTGGGCATGATCTGCCAACCGTGACGACTGCCCGAGTCCAAAACCCGAAAACCTTTACCACAGTCTACAGGTCATATTTATTGAGGAATTTCATTGTAACTTGGTGGGTGGACTTCATACAATGTCTGGATGAGAAAGTCACCTTTTGGGCATGATGATGATGATGATAACTGTGATGGCTACAGGGGCCCAACGCCTGAAAACCGTTAGCACAATCTAGAGGTCATATTTATGAAGGGATTTCATTGTAACTTGGTAGGGTGACTCCAAATAATGTCTAGATGAGAACATCCCATTTTGATCGCGATCATGCAGCCTTGATGGGTGCCCGAGCCCAAAAACCTTTAGCATAGGCAAAAGGTCATATTTATGGAAGGATTTCATTGTAACCTGTTAGGTTGACTCCATGAAATGCCTAGATGATGACATCCCCTTTTGTTCGTGATTGGTCAGTTGTGATGGCTACAAGTGCCTGAAGCCCGAAAACCTTGAGCATAGTCTACAGGTCATATTTATGAAGGGATTTCATTGTAACTTCTTAGGATCACTCCAGATGATGCCCAGATGAGATTGTCCCCTATGGTTGCGATCATTCAGCCATGATGGCTGCCCGAGCCCGAAGCCCAAAAACCTTTAGCACAGTCTACAGGTCATATTTATGAAGGGATTTCATTGTAACTTGGTAGGTTAACTTCATATAATGTCTAGATGAGAATGTCCCCTTTTGGACATGATTGGGCTACTGTGACGGCTAAAGGTGCCCGAAAACCTTTAGCACAGTCTACAGGTCATATTTATGAGGGGATTTCATTGTAACTTGGTAGGATGACTCCAAATAATGTCTAGATGAGAACGTCCCATTTTTGCCATGATCATTCAGCCTTGATGGGTGCCCGAGCCCAAAAACCTTTAGCATAGGCAAAAGGTTATATTTATAGAAGGATTTCATTGTAACCTGTAAGGTTGACTCTATATAATGCCTAGATGATGACATCTCCTTTTGGTCATGATTGGTCAACTGTGATGGCTACAGGTGCTGAAGCCCGAAAACCTTGAGCACAGTCTACAGGTCATATTTATGAAGGGATTTCATTGTAACTTCGCAGCATCACTCCAGATGATGCCCAGATGAGATTGTGCCCGTTGGTTATGATCATTCAACCATGATGGCTGCCCGAGCCCGAAGCCGAAAACCTTTTGCGCTGTCTACAGGTCATATTTATGAAGGGATTTCATTGTAACTTGGTAGGATGACTCCAGATAATGTCTAGATGAGAACGTCCCATTTTGGCTGTGATCATTCAGCCTTGATGGGTGCCTGAGCCCAAAAACTTTTAGCATAGGCAAAAGGTTATATTTTTAGAAGGATTTCATTGTAACCTGTTAGGTTGACTCCATATAATGCCTAGATGATGACATCCCCTTTTGGTCGTGATTGGTCAACTGTGATGGCTACAGGTGCCCGAAGCCCGAAAACCTTGAGCACAGTCTTCAGATCATATTTATGAAGGGATTTCATTGTAACTTCGCAGGATCACTCCAGATGATGCCCAGATGAGATTATCCCCTTTGGTTGCGATCATTCAACCATGATGGGTGCTCGAGCCCGAAGCCCGAAAACCTTTAGCACAGTCTACAGGTCATATTTATGAAGGGATTTCATTGTAATTTGGTAGGTTAACTTCATATAATGTCTAGATGAGAACGTCCTCTTTTGGACATGATTGGGCTACTGTGACGGCTAAAGGTGCCCTTAGCCCGAAAACCTTTAGCACAGTGTATAGGTCATATTTATGAGGGGATTTCATTGTAACTTGGGAGGATGACTCCAAATAATGTCTAGATGAGAACGTCCCATTTTGATCGCGATCATTCAGCCTTGATGGGTGCCCGAGCCCAAAAACCCTTAGTATCGGTAAAAGGTCATATTTATGGAAGGATTTCATTGTAACCTATTAGGTTGACTCCATACAATGCCTAGATGATGACATCCCCTTTTGGTCGTGATTGGTCAACTGTGATGGCTACAGGTTCCCGAAGCCCGAAAACCTTGAGTACAGTCTACAGGTCATATCTATGAAGGAATTTCATTGTAACTTCGCAGGATCACTCCAGATGATGCCCAGATGAGATTGTCTCCTTTGGTTGCGATCATTCAACCATGATGGCTGCCCGAGCCCGAAGCACGAAAACCTTGAGCACAGTCTACAGGTCATATTTATGTAGGGATTTCATTGTAACTTGGTAGGTTGACTTCATATAATGTCTAGATGAGAACATCCCCTTTTGGACACGATTGGGCAACTGTGACGTCTTCAGGGGCCCAAAGCCCGAAAACCTTTAGAACAGTCTGCAGGTCATAATTCTGAAGGGATTTCATTGCAGCTTGGTAGGATGACTCCAAATAGTGTCCAGATGAGAATGTCCCCTTTTGGTCGTGATTGGTCAACTGTGATGGCTACAGGTGCCCGAAGCCCGAAAACCTTGAGCACAGTCTACAGATCATATTTATGAAGGGCTTTCATTGTAACTTCGCAGGATCACTCCAGATGATGACCAGATGTGATTTTCCCCTTTGGTTGCGATCATTCAACCATGATGGCTGCCCGAGTCCGAAAACCTTAAGCACAGTCTACAGGTCATATTTATGAAGGGATTTCATTGTAACCCATTAGGTTGACTCCATATAATGCCTAGATGATGACATCCCCTTTTGGTCGTGATTGGTCAGCTGTGATGGCTACAAGTGCCCGAAGCCCAAAAACCTTGAGCACAGTCTACAGGTCATATTTATGAAGGGATTTCATTGTAACTTCGTAGGATCACTCCAGATGATGCCCAGATGAGATTGTCCCCTTTGGTTGCGATCATTCAACCATGATGGCTGCCCGAGCCCGAAGCCTGAAAACCTTAAGCACAGTCTACAGGTCATATTTATGAAGGGATTTCATTGTAACTTGGTAGGTTGACTTCATATAATGTCTAGATGAGAACATCCCCTTTTGGACATGATTGGGCAACTTTGACGGCTAAAGGTGCCTGAAGCCCGAAAACCTTTTGCACCGTCTACAGGTCATATTTATGAAGGGATTTCATTGTAACTTGGTAGGATGACTCCAAATAATGTCTAGATGAGAACGTCCCATTTTGGCCGTGGTCATTCAGCCTTGGTGGGTGCCCGAGCCCAAAAACCTTCAGCATAGGCAAAAGGTTATATTTATAGAAGGATTTCATTGTAACCTGTTCGGTTGACGCCATATAATGCCTAGATGATGACATCCCCTTTTGGTCATGATTGGTCAACTGTGATGGCTACAGGTGCCCGAAGCCCGAAAACCTTGAGTACAGTCTACAGATCATATTTATGAAGGGATTTCATTGTAGCTTGGTAGGATGACTCCAAATAGTGTCCAGATGAGAATGTCCCCTTTTGGTCGTGATTGGTCAACTGTGATGGCTACTGGTGCCCGAAGCCCGAAAACCTTGAGCACAGTCTACAGATCATATTTATGAAGGGATTTCATTGTAACTTCGCAGGATCACTCCAGATGATGCCCAGATGAGATTATCCCCTTTGGTTGCGATCATTCAACCATGATGGCTGCCCGAGCCCGAAGCACGAAAACCTTGAGCACAGTCTACAGGTCATATTTATGTAGGGATTTCATTGTAACTTGGTAGGTTGACTTCATATAATGTCTAGATGAGAACATCCCCTTTTGGACACGATTGGGCAACTGTGACGTCTTCAGGGGCCCAAAGCCCGAAAACCTTTAGAACAGTCTGCAGGTCATAATTCTGAAGGGATTTCATTGCAGCTTGGTAGGATGACTCCAAATAGTGTCCAGATGAGAATGTCCCCTTTTGGTCGTGATTGGTCAACTGTGATGGCTACAGGTGCCCGAAGCCCGAAAACCTTGAGCACAGTCTACAGATCATATTTATGAAGGGCTTTCATTGTAACTTCGCAGGATCACTCCAGATGATGACCAGATGTGATTTTCCCCTTTGGTTGCGATCATTCAACCATGATGGCTGCCCGAGTCCGAAAACCTTAAGCACAGTCTACAGGTCATATTTATGAAGGGATTTCATTGTAACCCATTAGGTTGACTCCATATAATGCCTAGATGATGACATCCCCTTTTGGTCGTGATTGGTCAGCTGTGATGGCTACAAGTGCCCGAAGCCCAAAAACCTTGAGCACAGTCTACAGGTCATATTTATGAAGGGATTTCATTGTAACTTCGTAGGATCACTCCAGATGATGCCCAGATGAGATTGTCCCCTTTGGTTGCGATCATTCAACCATGATGGCTGCCCGAGCCCGAAGCCTGAAAACCTTAAGCACAGTCTACAGGTCATATTTATGAAGGGATTTCATTGTAACTTGGTAGGTTGACTTCATATAATGTCTAGATGAGAACATCCCCTTTTGGACATGATTGGGCAACTTTGACGGCTAAAGGTGCCAGAAGCCCGAATACCTTTTGCACCGTCTACAGGTCATATTTATGAAGGGATTTCATTGTAACTTGGTAGGATGACTCCAAATAATGTCTAGATGAGAACGTCCCATTTTGGCCGTGGTCATTCAGCCTTGGTGGGTGCCCGAGCCCAAAAACCTTCAGCATAGGCAAAAGGTTATATTTATAGAAGGATTTCATTGTAACCTGTTCGGTTGACGCCATATAATGCCTAGATGATGACATCCCCTTTTGGTCATGATTGGTCAACTGTGATGGCTACAGGTGCCCGAAGCCCGAAAACCTTGAGTACAGTCTACAGATCATATTTATGAAGGGATTTCATTGTAGCTTGGTAGGATGACTCCAAATAGTGTCCAGATGAGAATGTCCCCTTTTGGTCGTGATTGGTCAACTGTGATGGCTACTGGTGCCCGAAGCCCGAAAACCTTGAGCACAGTCTACAGATCATATTTATGAAGGGATTTCATTGTAACTTCGCAGGATCACTCCAGATGATGCCCAGATGAGATTATCCCCTTTGGTTGCGATCATTCAACCATGATGGCTGCCCGAGCCCGAAGCCCGAAAACCTTTAGCACAGTCTCCAGGTCATATTTATGAAGGGATTTCATTGTAACTTGGTAGGTTAACTTCATATAATGTCTCGATGAGAACGTCCTCTTTTGGATATGATTGGGCTACTGTGACGGCTAAAGGTGCCCCAAGCCCGAAAACCTTTAGCACAGTGTATAGGTCATATTTATGAGGGGATTTCATTGTAACTTGGGAGGATGACTCCAAATAATGTCTAGATGAGAAAGTCCCATTTTGATCGCGATCGTTCAGCCTTGATGGGTGCCCGAGCCCAAAAACCCTTAGTATCGGTAAAAGGTCATATTTATGGAAGGATTTCATTGTAACCTATTAGGTTGACTCCATATAATGCCTAGATGATGACATCCTCTTTTGGTCGTGATTGGTCAGCTGTGATGGCTACAGGTGCCCGAAGCCCGAAAACCTTGAGTACAGTCTACAGGTCATATCTATGAAGGAATTTCATTGTTACTTCGCAGGATCACTCCAGATGATGCCCAGATGAGATTGTCCCCTTTGGTTGCGATCATTCAACCATGATGGCTGCCCGAGCCCGAAGCACGAAAACCTTTAGCACAGTCTACAGGTCATATTTATGAAGGGATTTCATTGTAACTTGGTAGGTTGACTTCATTTTATGTCTAGATGAGAACATCCCCTTTTGGACACGATTGGGCAACTGTGACGTCTTCAGGGGCCCAAAGCCCGAAAACCTTTAGAACAGTCTACAGGTCATAATTATGAAGGGATTTCATTGTAGCTTGGTAGGATGACTCCAAATAGTGTCCAGATGAGAATGTCCCCTTTTGGTCATGATTGGTCAACTGTGATGGCTACAGGTGCCCGAAGCCCGAAAGCCTTGAGCACAGTCTACAGATCACATTTATGAAGGGATTTCATTGTAACTTCGCAGGATCACTCCAGATGACGCCCAGATGAGATTATCCCCTTTGGTTGCGATCATTCAACCATGATGGCTGCCCAAGCCCCAAAACCTTAAGCACAGTCCACAGGTCATATTTATGAAGGGATTTCATTGTAACCCATTAGGTTGACTCCATATAATGCCTAGATGATGACATCCCCTTTTGGTCGTGATTGGTCAGCTGTGATGGCTACAAGTGCCCGAAGCCCAAAAACCTTGAGCACAGTCTACAGGTCATATTTATGAAGGGATTTCATTGTAACTTCGTAGGATCACTCCAGATGATGCCCAGATGAGATTGTCCCCTTTGGTTGCGATCATTCAACCATGATGGCTGCCCGAGCCCGAAGCCTGAAAACCTTAAGCACAGTCTACAGGTCATATTTATGAAGGGATTTCATTGTAACTTGGTAGGTTGACTTCATATAATGTCTAGATGAGAACATCCCCTTTTGGACATGATTGGGCAACTTTGACGGCTAAAGGTGCCCGAAGCCCGAATCCCTTTTGCACTGTCTACAGGTCATATTTATGAAGGGATTTCATTGTAACTTGGTAGGATGACTCCAAATAATGTCTAGATGAGAGCGTCCCATTTTGGCCGTGATCATTCAG
Organism: Pictodentalium vernedei; assembly: GCA_031216915.1. Taxonomy (NCBI): domain Eukaryota; kingdom Metazoa; phylum Mollusca; class Scaphopoda; order Dentaliida; family Dentaliidae; genus Pictodentalium; species Pictodentalium vernedei. The sequence goes on from CM062295.1 coordinate 378,518,649, forward strand.
CCTTGGTGGGTGCCCGAGCCCAAAAACATTTCAGCATAGGCAAAAGGTTATATTTATAGAAGGATTTCATTGTAACCTGTTCGGTTGACTCCATATAATGCCTAGATGATGACATCCCCTTTTGGTCGTGATTGGTCAACTGTGATGGCTACAGGTGCCCGAAGCCCGAAAACCTTGAGTACAGTCTACAAGTCATATCTATGAAGGAATTTCATTGTAACTTCGCAGGATCACTCCAGATGATGCCCAGATGAGATTGTCCCCTTTGGTTGCGATCATTCAACCATGATGGCTGCCCGAGCCGGAAGCCCGAAAACCTTTAGCACAGTCTACAGGTCATATTTATGAAGGGATTTCATTGTAACTTGGTAGGTTGACTTCATATAATGTCTAGATGAGAACGTCCCCTTTTGGACACGATTGGGCAACTGTGACGGCTTCAGGGGCCCAAAGCCCGAAAACCTTTAGAACAGTCTACAGGTCATAATTATGAAGGGATTTCATTGTAGCTTGGTAGGATGACTCCAAATAGTGTCCAGATGAGAATGTCCCCTTTTGGTCGTGATTGGTCAACTGTGATGGCTACAGGTGCCCGAAGCCCGAAAACCTTGAGCACAGTCTACAGATCATATTTATGAAGGGATTTCATTGTAACTTCGCAGGATCACTCCAGATGATGCCCAGATGAGATTATCCCCTTTGGTTGCGATCATTCAACCATGATGGCTGCCCGAGCCCGAAGCCCGAGAACCTTAAGCACAGTCTACAGGTCATTTATGAAGGGATTTCATTGTAACTTGGTAGGTTAACTTCATATTATGTCTAGATGAGAATGTCCTCTTTTGGACTTGATTGGGCGACTGTGACGGCTAAAGGTGCCCGAAGCCCGAAAACCTTTAGCACAGTCTATAGGTCATATTTATACCCCCGCTTCGAAGAAGTGGGGGCTATATAGGAATCGCCCTGTACGTCCGTACATCTTTCCATCCGGAAAAATTCTTGTGTGCGCAACTCCTCCTACATTAATGAACCGATTTTGATGAAACCTTCATCTGTACTAAGTGAACATGTGCATATTCCAAACTTTTTGATCTGCGACAATTTTAACCAGGTTATCTCTCTTGAACTTTGATTTAATATGGGTTCTGCATGAAATTCTTGTGTGCGCAACTCCTCCTACATTTATCAATCAATTTGGACGAAAGTTTACAGACATCATCACTACTAAGTGGACATGCGCATATTCCAAAATTTTTTGAGCTGTGGCAATTTTAACTAGGTTATCTCCCTTTAACTTAGATTTATTATGGGTTTCTACATGAAATTCTTGTGCGTGCAACTCCTACATTTATCAATCAATTTTGACGAAACCTTTCAAACATTATCACAACTAAGTGAACATACGCATATTCCCAAATTTTTGATCTGCGACAATTTTAACCAGGTTATCTCCCTTTAACTTGGATTTATTATGGGTTTTCAAATGGGATTCTTGAGTGTGCAACTCCTCCTCCATTAATGAACCGATTTTGAATACATGTTGCACATTGTAAAGTGTTTTTCCAAATGTAAACCATATATGTGTGGGCTCTTTAAGTATTCAGTGCTGTTCTGTTGAAGGCCACATGCAAATACAAATTTCAACAACAAAAAATGATCTTTATGTATACATTTCCTTATGGCCTTCGCCTACATGATCAGAAGTGCGTTCCTCTAAAAACCCAAAGCGGGGGTATTAATCACCTTCAGTGATAGTTCTAGTTATGAGGGGATTTCATTATAACTTGGGAGGATGACTCCAAATAATGTCTAGATGAGAACGTCCCATTTTGGCCGTGATCATTCAGCCTTGATGGGTGCCCGAGCCCAAAAACCTTCAGCATAGGCAAAAGGTTATATTTATAGAAGGATTTCATTGTAACCTGTTAGGTTGACTCCATATAATGCCTAGATGATGACATCCCCTTTTGGTCGTGATTGGTCAACTGTGATGGCTACAGGTGCCCAAAGCCCGAAAACCTTGAGTACAGACTACAGGTCATATCTATGAAGGAATTTCATTGTAACTTCGCAGGATCACTCCAGATGATGCCCAGATGAGATTGTCCCCTTTGGTTGCGATCATTTAACCATGATGGATGCCCGAGCCCGAAGCCCGAAAACCTTTAGCACAGTCTACAGGTCATATTTATGAAGGGATTTCATTGTAACTTGGTAGGTTGACTTCATATAATGTCTAGATGAGAACGTCTCCTTTTGGACACGATTGGGCAACTGTGACGGCTTCAGGGGCCCAAAGCCCGAAAACCTTTAGAACAGTCTACAGGTCATAATTATGAAGGGATTTCATTGTAGCTTGGTAGGATGACTCCAAATAGTGTCCAGATGAGAATGTCCCCTTTTGGTTGCGATCATTCAACCATGATGGCTGCCAGAGCCCAAAGCCCAAAAACCTTTAGCACAGTCTACAGGTCATATTTATAATGTCTAGATGAGAACGTCCCCTTTGGACGCCATTGGGAAACTGACGGCTACAGGGGCCCGAAGCCCGAAAACCTTTAGCACAGTCTACAGGCCATATTTATGAGGGGATTTTAATGTAACTTGATAGGATGACTCGTTTTGGAATAATTTCACTGTAACTTGGTAACTTTTGTTGATATACGTTAACTGTGAGGGCCACATACATTAACTGTGAGGTCATATTAACCCACCCCTCAGCTCTTTAGTACAGTGTACACCTCACATTATTTTTATCATAAACATAGCACACAGGGAACAGAAATGAACATATTCCCAATTATCACAATTCTTGTCTTATTTCATAATCCTTTCATAAACATTGAACATTATCCTTTTCATCAAACACAACACACAAGTTAAGCTACAGTGTCATTGACACTTTCATTTCTTTCATTGTCACCACTAATTCTCCAGGCGAACCTGATTGAAATGATATTAATGAATGTTCGAGTCCAGTTACAACACATTTCTTTTCCTAATAATATATGTCGGAGATTAAAGTTAACGACCTTGTGAATAGTGCATTACATTCTGCGTTACATAGCAGAAGTTCTCGCATGTTTAACTTGGTTTACTAGACTGTTCTGCACTAAATAGCACATTAACTATCAGTCGTTTTCTGCACTTGACATGACAGGACTTTTAGTTTTAACTGTAGATACGAGCTGTCAATTTTCTCACATTTCCATTGAAAAATGTTGCTGTCACCTTGACCTTTGCACTTTGTGGATTTGTGCATCAATATTTTCCTTTGGCATACCCTGCAGGGTGCATTCTTGATTGGATTGCTTTGAAACTTTGTATGCTTGTTTTGGCTGACCTCTAGATGGAAGCTTTTGATTTTATTCCATTTTTGTAAAAAAATGTTGCTGTTAGGAATGACATTCAACTTACAATTTGGATGTTTACAGTTTCCTTTGGCACACTGCACAAGTCACATTTATCATCAAATCACTTTGAAATTTTGTATGCCTATTTGGATTGACCTCTTGATGGGTGCTATCAATTTTTTTCCATTTTCATCAAACAAGTTGCCATGAGCAATGACCTCCAAATTTAGTGCATTTGTGCATCAGCATTTTCCTTTGGCACACCCTATAGGTTCATTCATGAATGGATTGCTTTGAAAATTGGTTTGTATATGGGGTTGACCTTCAGATGGGAGCTTCTTTCATTCCTGTGAAAAAATTCCTGTTAGCAACAACCTTTTTTGCATCAACAATTTACTTTGCCACTTCAATAAAATTGCTGTTAGCAAAAACCTTTTGTGCATCAACAATTTCCCAGGCTACACTGCATATATCATATTTATGATCTGATTGCTTTGAAACTTGGTGTGGTAGTTTGGAGCAACCTTTAGATGCGAGGTATTGAATTTCTTTCATTTCCAGCGAGAAACATTTCTGTTAGCAATTATCTTTGAACTGTGCCATTTTTGCATCAACATTTTTCTTTGGCACTCTGCAGAGTGCATTTATGAGTGGATTGATGTGAAACTTGGCACGCTTGTTTTGGGCGACATCTATGAGAGCTATGCTTGTTTTCCATTTCCGTCAAAAGATGTTGCTTTTAGCAATGACTTTCAACTTGGCTGTTTTTTGTCGACAGTTTCTTTTGGAACACAGCACAGTTCACGTTTATTGTTTCATTTGTTTTGAATCATGGTGTGCTTGTTTCGATCGACCTCTAGATGGCAGCTTTTGATTTTCTTTCATTTCTCTCGAAAAATGTTGTCATTTGCATTGACCTTTGAACTCATTGCATTTGTGCTTCAGCATTTTCCTTTCACAAGCCCTCAGGGTGAATTTATGAATAGATCAATTTAAAACTTGGTGTGGATGTTTCTGATAACCTTTAGACGTGAGCTATCGATTTTCTTCCACTTCCGTGAAAAACCCTTGCTGTCTGCAATGACATTTACAATTTGTGCATTGGTTCATCAACATATTCCTTTGACATGCCCTACAGGGCACATAAATTTATGAATGGATTGCTTTGAAACTTGGTTCAAGTTTTCAAGAAAATATTGCCGTTGCAAAGGCTTTTGAAGTCTATGCGTCCGTGCATCAACATATTCATTTGGTGCACTCTCTGGGGAACATTTAGGAATAGATTGCTTTGTAACTTGGTATACATGTTCAGGGTGACCCCTAGATGGGAGTTATTGATTATTCCATCAAAAAATGTCATCAGCATCAACCTTTGAACTTAGCGCATTTGTAGACATATTTATGAATTTCCATCAAAAAAGGAAAAAAACAAAAACATTGCCACTAGCAGTGAGCTTCAAACTTAGTGCATTTGTGCATTAACATTTTCTTTGGCACACCTCAGAGGATGCATTCATTATTGGGTTGTTTTAAAACTTGGTTTGCTTGCATGTATTCAAGATGATCCAAATAGGAGCTATCGATTTTCTTTTCATTTCCGTCAAAAACTTGCTGTTAGTAACAACCTTTGAATTTAGTGCATTTGTGCATCCACATTCTTGGCACACAGGGCACACTTCTCATAGGATTGTTTTAGAACTTGGTTTGCTCATTAGACGAGACCTCTAGATAAGATCTATTGATTAGCATTTATTTCTGTGAAAAAGGTTTGCCATTTACATTTACCTTTAAACTTACTGCATTTGTGTATCCACATTCTTCCTTTAGTCAGCCGTATAGTTTACATTTAGAAATGCTTGGAATTTGCTCTGACGTTGTGCACATGCAATGCTGTTGTATTGAAGTTTAACCAAATAACCAAATTGGATCCAGTGATCTTCAATTTTGCCATTTCACTTATAACTTACAAAGTTCAAGTTTGTCAAGGTTAAGAGCTTGTGTCATTGACACTTTCATCTTTTCATAGTATTTTTTTTTTTTATATTAAATTTCAGATTAGTTAAATTCAAGTAATTGTTGTTGATTCTCAGATTTCTTTCTGTTACCATTATTGTTATTTTTAAACCAATGTATTTCATTCTATTCTGGATGAAATTGGTCTGTTATTACTGGTTCTTTGGAGGTGGGGTTGTTTGTTTGTTTGTTTTTTCACATACATGTACGTAGCTAACCGATTTTGAGCTCAAAAAGAAAATCTGTATTTGTACTGAATATGAACATCTTTTTTCGAATCATAAGTGAATTGGCTACATTTCAAACCTTTTTCGCTGCCATGAGCTATGAAAGTGAGTCTGTTCGGAACCTCGAAATTTTAGTTAGCCCTTTCAAAAAGCTGTCATTGGTGAAGATTTCAGAAATAATAGGTTTTTGAAAGGATACAAGTTACTGTAAAATTTTCATTCAATTAAAATAATACCAGAGTTTCAGGTTCAATTTGAACCAGATATAACAGATATATACACAAGAAGCTGAATAACTTGCATTTTAATCACTTAATCACTTTTGGTTAGACCAGCCTGCTTTGGACCAGTACAGGCTGCTGTACTAGACCATTAAGGGCTGAACCATACTGGACTGGACAGCCTGATCAGTGGACTGGTCCAAATGGACCACCATAGGCGGTTCTGTCCACATCACCACTGAGTGATCCAGATATAAAAGCAGTGCAGTGGCCCTATAATTAAAAACTATACCTTTGAGAAGTATTTTTTTCTCTTTCCATATATAGAAATGTATACGGTCTCTCACAAACGCATTTTGAAAGCTTGTACTGTTCTACATGTATAATTAGTAATGTAAACAAATTGTAACCAACCAGCCCATGCCTGTATACTGCAGATGCAAGATACAGACCATTTATTGGAGTCCCCTGATACACTGTATTCAAGTTATTAAGGACTCAGAACATTATTGTAAGGTGAAAAGCCACAGAAGGCTATTTAGATTTGACCGTTGTGTGTTTTATTTGCAGTATAGACTGTTATTTTTCTTTTAAGTCTGAAGTTGAAGAAACCATAAAAAAAATACATGGAATCAAGGGTGTAACAGGAGTGGCCGTTATCAATAATGATGGTATGTATACTACACACACTTGACTTTATATGCACAGTGGGGCCCTCTAACAGTGCTATTATAAAAATGTGGTCCCTTTCTCAAACAGATGGACATTCAGTGATTGTAGTGGGTAGATATTTCATAAATTTATCATATTGAACAAGCTATTAATTGAAAAGAGAATATAGGTGAATTGATGGTTATTTCCAGTAAGTTTCCCATCCTAGGCTCTTAGCCTTTTCAGGACATGCCCTTGAAAGGCCTCATTTCACCAGTTCAAGCCTGTTTTGAAGGGCAAAGTGTGCATTCACAGTTGTACTGCCTTTGGTCACCTAAGCAGTTTTCCTTCCTGGGCACATGAAATCTCTTTTTTTACGATCTTGGTTTATAAGCTCAACTGAGGGAAGCTTTTGTGATCACTTTCTGTCTGGTGTGCAGCTGACTTAAACTTTACATTATCAGCTTCTCCTCATAAACTACGTGGCCGAAATTGAACCAAATGTACCTTATCTCATGTCATTTCAAGTTTGTTAAAAGTTGCTGCGCCCACAAGAGGCATAAAAATATTAGCACCCACAAATTTTTTTTTTAAATTAGAAAAATCTTCTCCAGAACTACCAATCAGAATCTTTTGGACTCCCTAAGGAACCCAAATATTAACTTGGTTCGATATGAGAAAATTTATTTAAAAATCTTCTTCAGCTGTACCAGTCAAAATCTCTTGTTATTTGGCATACTGCACCTTTAGGTGGATCCGCTTGAAGTTTCTTCAAATCCAGTCCATGGAGTCTATGGCAACCTGAATTTCCACATTGGTTTCAGTGTGCAAAATTTGAAAAATGACTAACTGACTGACCGTTCACGTCGGTTGGAGATGGCTAACCGGATGTTCGGTTATGTAAAAAGTCTTTGGAAACTGCTTTTTATCATTAACATGTATTCATATATTGCATGGAATTGAAATATATACATAGCCTCTAATGGCAAAAGTCTAGAAATCTATCAAGACACAAGAGAGGCTGCTTAACTGGTAGAATGCTAGAAGCCCATATTTAGGCTTTATTCTGATCTGCAGGTACCTAAAGTTAAAGGCATCATATTCTGTGGATGTCCTTCATATTACCTTGTAAGAAAAAATACTTCATCTCCATTGATTTGCATTGTTACAATTTATGGGAGAGTACCTACAGGCAATCTCTCATGAATTGTAGCAAAACAAAAATGTGTGAACAAATCTTGAAGCCGAGAAAAAAATTAGCACTTTTCAAGTTAAGTGACTCAGACTTTACCATTTAGAATGCAACTTTTCACTAACAAGTCGTCTGTTCACGTAGATTTAAATTTGCATAACCACCACGTGAATGAAACGCACATTCTCGTCAAATTTTGCACACTGGGTTATAATTTGGGTTGTATCTTCAGGGTATAGAAAGTCCTGGGGTGGGAGTGGGGGACAGATTCAAGTTTGTTCAAATCAAGTCCCTGGGGCATATCTGGGCTTCCTATGGGAACGTAAATTTTAACTTGGGGCAATATGAAGAATATTCTTCAAGAATCTTCTTTTCCAGATCAGTGAGTAAAAATCTTTTGATATTTGATATGTAGTATCTTTTTTTATAATTTTGCAACGTTCTCGAGGCAAAAATCATTTTTCTCAAACTTGAAACCCTTGAGATAATTTATGCAAATATATTATGCTAAGGAAATCAAAGTACCAATATATTACACGGATGTGTTGCCCTGGAAAGAAAGCCCCCGTGACACTGACTGATGCAAAATACATCTTCCTATATACAAATGCAATGTATTGTTATGTTTGTACAATGAAAATCAAAACTGAAAACCCAACTCTTTCAATGAAACCAAATCCTGAAACTACATGAAATTTGAAAACCGCCCATCTCTAGTTCAGATTCAATTTTTAGCTGCGACTAGCAGCTCTATAAGTGGCAATGTCGGTCTGTCTGTCAGTCTGTCTGTGACCAACGAGTTTCTGTGACCAACGAGTTTCAAAACTCAATAACTTTTGAAATACTTGATGGAATGACTTTATATTTGGCATGTAAGTGTATCTTATTGATGTCTAGCCACTGTTCAATGCATGTGTTGTTCCAAATATTTTTCTTGGAGTTATGGCCCTTGATGAACTTAGAATTTTGTGAGATTGCACCACCCGTCGCAGCTACGGTGTCGATGTCGCGGTTTTTTTTTCAAATCAAGTCCCTGGGGTCATATTTGGACTCACTGTAGGAGCCAGAATTTTAACTTAGGGCAGTACGTATGAGGAATATTTTTTTAAAACCTTCTTCAGATCCACCCATCTGTATCTTCTGACAAGTTGGTTTTGAAGCATCTTTAGTTCGGTCAGATTCCAGTTTGTTCAAATCAAATCCCTGGGATCATATTTGGACTTATGTGGCAACCCACATTTTACCTTCGTTCAATATGGGGAAATTTCTTTTAAAATAATTTTTTTCCAGATCCACAAGTCAGAATCTTTTGATAATTGGTACATGTAAGCAGCAACATTAGGAGGCTCAGATTCAAGTTTGCACAAATCAAGTTCGTAGAGTTCTATTTAAGCTCCCTATGGGAGCCTGACTTCTGACTTAGTGTAATATGAGGAATATTTTTGTAAAATCTCTTCAGATCGACCAGTAAGAATCAGCAAGACCAGTAGTCCAGTCAGTCTGATACTTAACCCACAAGAAATTACTATTCAAAAGATTTTGCTTTTAAGCGAAGCATATTTGTCTAAATAATAACGTACTAAAAATCCCCCAAAATCCCACAATGGGAAATTATGTTTTTGATGACTTATTTCTTTCGCAAGAAAATGAAAAAAAGTCAAATTATACCCCGACCGCCAAGAAATTGCTAAACAAATACTTGTACTGTTTTGGGGCAGGAATTAGTATGCAAAATAACATATGAAATATCCCCAGTAATCCCATCATGGGGAAAATGGTTATTTTGGTGTGAAAACATTTAAAAATACAATAAAATCAGCAAAAATTGGAATTTGCTTAATACTGACTAAAACAACAATCATTTCCATGATACTTAGATCAAAATAATCGTGTACAATATTATACTTTATAATCCCAGTTATAATCCCAATTACTGAACACAAGAAAATGAGTAATTTTGAGGTGAAAATTGTGAAAAAGTAAATAAGATATATGAAAATTGGAATTTCACCGCTACTCATTCAAACAGTTCCAAGCACAAACACTGTCATCATATTATACACTAAATCGGTATGATTAATACCTCTCTTAAACTCCAAATCAATGGTAGCAAGAAAAGTGTGATTTTTGGGGTAAAATGTTTTTAAAATTACCATCATATATCAATGTCATATATAAATAATAAATATAAAATATTAACTGCTGCAATGTCAATGCAGATAATCTGGAGATCTGATAAATGGTTCTGCCACTATGCGAAATCAGATTTCCGGATTATCTACATTGACATTGCAGCAGTTGTTATTTTTCTGGCATTTCCCACACAGGTTTGAACAGGTGAGTTAGGTTTTTTTTTTTGCAACTACACCTTGACGTTTCGCAACCTGTGGCACAGTTACATCTTATCATCTCTGGCAAGGTGGAAGGTCAGGGCTGAGTGGCACAAACTTTCCACCCCCACTGACAAGTATCTACACTTCTCCGTGACCAAATTTGCACTTATTGGTGTGTTTGTAAACTATAATAATACTTCACAGTAGACTGTGCACGGCTAGGTTTTCTGGCTTAACGAAATATCAAGGTGGTGACACTGTATCAACCAGTAGTCTATGTCGACAAGAATGGAGATTTTTCATATTTCTCTCTGAACACCAACACCATAGCTTCACAGCCTAAACGTTCAACTTCTCTCAGTGTCAATGACGGATTGAGAAATTTCCTTGGAGTTACAACATATTTCTAGTTATTTACATTTCCGTGGATTGCGCACGCGCTAAAAGTGACAGTCACATCAAGTTTTGCAAACTCAGTGACTTCAAGACTAGAACAATGTAACACTTCTCTCAAATAATCATACTAAAATAGTAAGTGAAATAAAGAAAGAAAGCTTTAAGGTTATCGGACTGAGGTTTGTTCAAAGCAAGAAAGCAAGTCCCTGGAGCCATATTTGAGCTCCTGCATGTTGGAGCTCCAGTTTTAACTCAGTGATTATATGAGGGATAGTCTTTGAAAATCATCTCCAAAACTACCATTCAGAACATTTTGATATTTAGTATACAACACCCTTAGAGGGGTCAGATTCATGTTTGTAAAAAACAATTCTCTGGGTTAATATTTGGGCTCCCTATGTGAACCTGAATTTTAATTTTGTGCACTATGATGAAATTTATTTAAAAATCTTTTTCAGATCCTTCAGTCAAAATCTTTCCACTCCCTTCGGAATTGGCAGATTTATGCTTGTTCAACTTAAGTCCCTTTGGTTCTATTTTGGCTCCCTACAAGAGACCAAACTTTCACTTAGTGGACTATTCATTAATGAACCTTTTCTTGAGATTGACCTGTTAGAATTTTTTGATCTGTGGCATCCTCAGGAGGTTCAGATTAATATTTGTTCAAATCTAGTCCCTGGGATCCTAATTGGGCTGGTTTGGGGAGCCTGAATTTTAACTTCATGCAATATGAGGAATATTCCTTAAACAACAGGGATGTTTTTTCTCTTTCCTAGAAAATTACTTGAAAATGAGTTTTGAAGGGGATTGGGTGATTTTATGCCCCAAAAAATGGAACAATTCACCTAACAGATTACCACCACCCCCACAGCTAGAGATGGGCGGTTAACAAAACATTCGGTTCGGTTTCAGTTTTGTTATCTAGAGGTGAGCCGATTATCG
>CM062295.1:378530076-378805217 GCA_031216915.1 Pictodentalium vernedei
AAAGGGGCCTGTTGCATATTGTGCCGAGCACAACGTGAAGTATGAAAGCCAACGCTAGACACCAGATTCAGTATTAATGACACTCCCCCCCCCCCCCACCCCCCCCCCCCCCCCCCCCCCCCCCCCCCCCCCCACCAGATAAAAAAAGAGGCTGACGCTGTAGTACATTGGTATCCGCAAATGAAAATAATTTGTTTGCAAGGTATTCACTTTAACCATTTTTTTTGGAGGGGGGCATTTACACATGCTGCGTGTACTACAGCTGTCCTTACACCCCAATGCAACCTCCCCCCCCCCCCCCCCCCCCCCCCCAACACCTAAAGAAAAAGAAAGAAAAAGAGCTGTAGTGCCTTGGGTATCTGCAAATGCAAAGCAAATGAACATAATTTTCAAGGTATGCACATGAACCTCTTCTCTGAATCAGTGATGAAATAACACGGCAATTGGCAGTGCTGTGGAAAGAGTTATGGCAGACAGGCAGAATGCCATGACCCTTTCCACCGCATTTCGATTGCCATATATATCGAGGGCTACAATGGGTGTCGGTCCGTTGGGGGGGGGGGGGAGTGGGGCAATTTGTATTGCATTTCCAGATGCCGCATGAGCTACAGCTGCCCTTATACCCCAACACAACCACCTTCTCACCCCAAACCCCCACAAACACTGAAATGAGGCTGATGCTGTACAGTGCATTGGGTATCTGCAAATACAGTGCAAATGAAAATAATTTGCGAGGTAATCGCACGAATAATTTCATGTTGTCACAGTCATCACACAACTTGTTTCCACAGGTGAGGGTACTGTAATTTTGATAAATATACATGGGTGGTGTGCTTTGATTGCAGGGTGGGGGGGGGGGGGGGGTAAAGCTTACCTAACTTAACTAAGGAATGATGCATCCCGACTCACATGTATGAATGTAGGACCTGATTTTGTGAGTATAACTGTCAAAGGCATACAAGCCATTTTGTGTGTGGGGGGGGGGGGGGGGGGGGGGGGGGAGTTGGAAGATCTTGCCCAAAAGATGATTTTGCGGGTATCATCGAGACGCGTGACGCTAGTTTGAGAGTGGTCAGAGAGGGGGGGGGGGGGGGGGGGGGGGGGTTGAGAAGATCTTGCCCGAAAAATGATTTTGCGGGTTATCATCAAAACGCGTAACGCTAGTTTGAGTGTGGTCAGATGTGCTGAACCTCCCGTCACCACACACACACTGGCACACACCAGTGGAGTCCGAAGAGGCTCCCCGAGAAATATAGAAAAATTTAATAGTCTGAGACCTGTTCTAGAGCCCCAAGTGCCTTTCCAACATTGTAATTGAGGAAGAAATTGGTCACTTTTTGGGTGTACCTGGCTGAATCAGGTCGAAAAGTTTCTTGTGGATAAAGGCTAAAGTTGCAAAGGGTGCAAGACAAATTTGCCCGAAAAAAAAAAATTGCCCGAAAAAATTATATATTTTTCCCAGGGCTGGGGGAGGGGGCTTCAGCCCCAGGCCCCCCCCCCCACCTTCCTGGCCCATCAATACGCCTATAACTACCCCCACTCACCCCTCTCAAACACTGATAGATATTCAAAAAGAACTCTGATAATGCAGCATACATTGCAAGTGAGACAAACACTGATAGAAGGGAAGTAACCTCAGTTTTTTCAAAAGGAATTCCCCTTTCGGAACATGTGTGTTGAGTGTGTGTGCAATTTTATTGCGTGGCTGAAGTAACTATCAGCTTAAAACGTTTAATATATGCAACCATGGAATACTATGTAGGAAATATTACAGAAGTTGTTGAAAACATTAAAATGTAATTGTCAGAGAGAAATATAATTAATTATGTGTGGTTTTTCGAACTTTCGATTGTCTGCCCCATTTAGCACTTTGTCGTCACATGTTTCCAAGTACCTCATCACAGGCACGGTCTTCGGTCGCTGAGGAAAAAATCAACAAATAAACAACACACATAAAGGTATCAAATCTGATTTTTTTTATGTTGAGATCAACTTTAATGAACAGCTGTAACAAAAATATGAATCTTATTTTTATTTTTTTAAAAGAGAAAAACAAAAATAAAAACAAAGCACGTGATAAGTTGATAACTGGACCCCAGGTAAGACAACTGTAATATCAAAATTTGAAACAAGCTGTTGAAAAAACGTGATTTGGGGGACCCAAAAATTAAAGTGAATTTTCTCCCCAAAGGCCATTGATAGCACAGTTAAAAGATTTTCTGGGGAGGGGGGGGAGAACCCCCGAATTAAGCTCATATTGCGATTCCTGTCAACACTTTTATGATCACGGATTTATCGGTTATCAGATCGGATCGGCCGATATGAAAAATAAAAATATCGGTTATTGGCTTTTTCCAATAACCCCACTTATCGGCTCACCTCTATTGTTATCAAAATCGAAACAATTACAGAAAACCGTTGTCGCGGTTTTCAACTTCATATGTTGAAAAACTCTAATCAGGTCTTTAATTCTCAGAATAAAGAGATAAACAACCTAAAATTAACCTCTTTTCAAACTTCAGAGTCGCGATACTTCGTTTTCAGAACAGCTGCAGTAATTGGTATTGCAATCGAGCATGGGCATTTACCACGAAAATAGGTGACAAAATTACTTCTTACGCATCGTGTTTTAAACGTTCATACGTTTATCAAATGCGATTTCCTTTGCTGAACTAGAACTTGTCACTTGTTCCATATTTATAATGACAAATATATTTATTTCCACACATAATTTTGAAAGCATGAACTCCAAAGCCAGCGTCAAAATCACAGTTGAAGTTGGATGGAAATTTTGGGTTAGAGATGACCTATATGACTCAGTGACTTTTACTTGATAAAATTTTTATGGTCGGGCATAATATTGTAGGGTGTGTTGGGTTACCCTAAACATAGGTATTTGGGGGAGGGGGGGGGGGGGGGGGCTGATTTTTCAGCAGACTCGAGGCAAAAATCATTTTTCTTGAAACTCTTGAGATAATTTATGCAAATACATTGTGCTCAAGATATCAGAGTACCGGTATAGGCTATTACACAGGTGAGTTGAACTGGAAAGGGAGTCCCAGTGACACAAACTGCCGCAAAATGCATCTTCTTATATGCAAATGCAATGTATGCAATATTTGTAACTTTGTACAATAAAAACCGAAACCGAAAACCCGACTCTTTGAATGAAACCGAAACCAAAACCGACAAGAAATTTGAAACCAACCATCTCTACCCACAGCAGTCCCCTAGCTAAATTAGATTAACTATATTAATATGTAGATCTTGAATGTGACCATACCCTTCTTTATAAATGATTTAATCAGGTGAGCGATTAAGATTAAGGTATCTTGGGACCACTTGTTATCCCTGGATTTTTATCCCCCGAAAATTTAATATTTTTGGGGAGGGTGGGTGGGGGTGGGGGAGAGGGGGGATATAGTTGTGTTGCAGTCCATCTGTCTGTCTGTCCATCCATCTGTACACAGAGTTGGTTTTCCACTCTCTAACTAAAATTCTGCTTGGCTAACTGAAACCAAACTCGGCATGTGGGTTCGGCATGATGAGAAAGAACCCTATTTATTTTGTGATTATTGTGCCAAAGGTCAAGGTCACAGTAACCTCAACTTTAATTTTTATCAGTGTTGTTTTCCGCTCTGTAATTGAAGTTCCTGCTTGGCCGACTGAAGCCAAACTTGGCATGTGGATTATGTATGAGGAGAGGGATAACCCTACTTATTTTGAGATCATTGTGCCAAAGGTCGAGGTCACAGGGACCTTGACCATAAACATTTACCAGAGTTGGCTTCTCTAATTGAAATTTTGCTTGCCTGATCGATACTAAACTTGGTCTATGAGTTGAGTCCTTGGGTACATATTTGGGCTCCCTGTGGGAGCCCAAATTATAACTTAGTCAATATGAGGAATTTTTAGCTCACCTAAAGGCAGCTCAACTTATCACTTGCCGTCCGTCGTCCATCGTCGTGAACATTTTTCAAACGACTTCTCCTCTGAAACCTCTGGTCCGATTTTCACGAAACTTCATGAGGATGTTCATTACTATATGTCAATTCATGTTTGTTCAAATGAAATGGCCACGTCCCTTGGGGGCTCTGTATGAGGCATAACTCTGATAGCACCATATGAATTATAGAAAAATTATTAAAAAATCTTCTTCTCCAGAACCCGTGGGCAGAATCTTTTGATACTTGGTATGCAGCATCTTGGTATGGGTCTGATTCAAGTTTGTTCAAATCGAGTTCCTCAACCAATATTGGGGCTCACTATGAGGGCGTGAATTTTTACTTAGTGCAAGTTAAGAAAAATTCTTTAAAAATATTCTCCAGAACCAATGGGCAGAATCTTCTGATATTTGGTATGCAGCATCTTGGTATGGATCTGATTCAAGTTTGTTCAAATCGAGTCCTTTAATCTTCTGATATTTGGTATGCAGCATCTTGGTATGGGTCTGATTCAAGTTTGTTCAAATCGAGTCCCTTGATCAATATTGGGGCTCCCTGTAGTGGCATGAATTTTTCATTAGTGCAATTTAAAGAAAAAATCTTCTTCTCCAGAACCAGTGAGCAGAATCTTTTGATATTTGGTATACAGCATCTTGGTATGGGTCTGATTCAAGTTTGTTCAAATGGAGTGACTTGATCAATTTTGAGGCTCACTATGGGGACCTTAATTTTTACTTAGTGCAATTTAAGAAAAAAAATTTTAAAATCTTCTCCAGAACCAGTGGGCAGGATCTTTTGATATTTGGTATACAGCATCTTGGTATGGGTCTGATTCAAGTTTGTTCAAATTGAATCCCCCGTTCAATATTGGGTATCACTATGGGGGTGTGAATTTTTACTTAGAGCAATTTAAGAAAAAATCTTTAACAATCTTCTTCACCAGAACCAGCACTTGGGCACAATCTTTAGATATTTGGTAATTAGAATTTTGGTATGGGTGGGATTCACGTTTGTTCAAATTGAGTCTTTTGATCAATATTGGGGCTCACTATGGGGGCGTGAATGTTTACTTTGTGCAATTCAAGAAAAATTCTTTAAAAATCTTCTTCAGAACCATCATGCAGAACCTTTTGATATTTGATCAGCAGCATTGTCCCATTCAGTCCTGTTGATGTTTTAGCTCCACAGAGAGTATAGATTTACCCTGTAGAACCTTAAGAATAGCTTTTGAAAAAATTTGTGTCTTGACAGTATGGAACATTCGGTGAGCCCTTAAGGCCCCCTGGGGCCTCTTGTTTAGGTTATTATGCCAAAGGTCAAGGTCACATTCACCTTGAAATTGAAATTTTATCAATCAGAGCTGGTTTCGGCTCTCCTAATTATTAAAATTATGCATTCCCGATTTTAACCCAACTTGACATGTGGGTTGATCATGATGAGAGGAAGACCCCTACATATTTTTAGGTCATTGTGCCAAAGTTCAAGGTCACAGTGACCTTGAACTTGCAATTTTATCGGTCCCAATAGAAACCAAACAAATACCAACATTGGGTGTGTTAATTTAATGTAATATATTACCGAGGTTACTGTATCAGGGTGATTTTGGGGGTTGGGATTTGCCACCCATGGTGGTTACCTGTAGTTTAAAAAATTGGGGATATTGTGGTGATCTACATCTGTCCCGTCTGTATGTCCGAACTTCATATAACCAAGAGTAAGTAATTCAAAACATTTAAACTGTGCTGAGGTGTTCAGGTAACATCTGTAGATGTACATAAAGGCTTAGGAATTTTGATTTGGTTCATTGGTTCCAGTGGAACTACTTTTATTAGCTCACCTGGCCTAAAAGGCCATGTGAGCTTTTCTCATCACTTGGTGTCCGTCGGCGTCCGGCGTCCGTAAACTTTTCATATTTTCATCTTCTTCTCTGCAACTGCTGAACTGGTGTGAACCAAACTTGGCAGGAATGGTCTATGGGAGGTCCTCTACAAACGATCCTCATTTTGTTCCCATCGGATGAAAAACATGGCTTTCAGAGGCATTCTTTGATTCTGGTTGGTGGATTTTCAAAAATCTTCTCCTCTGAAACTGCCAGGCCAAATGTTTTGAAACTTCACATAAATGATGACTGGGACCCCCTCTACCAACAATCCTCATATAATGTTGATTGGGTCACAAACATGGCCGCAATTGTGGCTTATAGTTACTGTAAAAACCCTATGAGAAATCACATTTTCATCATCTTCTCTGGAACTGCTGAGCTGACATGAACCAAACCTGGCAGGTATAGTCTGGGAGGTTCTCTACAAACGATCCTCATTTTGATCCCATGGGTTTGAAAACATGGCCGCCAGAGGCATTCTTTGATTCAATTGGTGTATTTTAAAAAATCTTCTCTGAAAGCACTGGGCCAAATGTTTTGAAACTTTGCATGGTTGATGACTGGGACCCCCTCTACCAACGATCCTCATTTAATGTTGATCGGGTTGCAAACATGGCTTCAATTGCGGCTTATAGTTACTATAGAAATCCTATGGGAAATCACATTTTCATCTTCTCTGGAACTACTGAGCTGACATGAACCAAACCTGGCAGGAATGGGAGGTCCTCTACAAACAATCCTCATTTTGATCCTGTGGGTTGAAAGAGGCATTCTTTAATTTTGGTTGGTGGATTTTCAAAAATCTTCTCCTCTGAAACTGCCATGCCAAATTTTTGATACTTCACATAAAAGATTCCTGGGACCCCCTCGACCAACGATCCTCATTTAATGTTGTTCAGGTTGTAAACATGGCCGTAATTGCTGCTTATATTTACTATAGAAACCCTATGGGAAATCACATTTTCATCTGCTTCTCTGGAACTACTGAGTCGACGTGAACCAAACCTGGCAGGGATAATCTATGGGAGGTCTTCTACAAAGGCTTCTCATTTTGGTTACCGTACATTGAAAAACATGGCTGCCAGAAGCATTTTTTGATTCTGATTGGTGGATTTTGAAAAATGTTCTCCTCTAAAACCACAGGGCCAAATGTTTTGAAACTTTGCATGGTTGATGACTGCGACATCCTCTACCAATGATCTGTATTAATGTTGATCGGGTTGTAAACATGGCCGTAATTGCTGCTTATATTTACTATAGAAACCCTATGGGAAATCACATTTTCATCTGCTTCTCTGGAACTACTGAGTTGACGTGAACCAAACCTGGCAGGGATAATCTATGGGAGGTCTTCTACAAAGGCTTCTCATTTTGGTTACCGTACATTGAAAAACATGGCTGCCAGAAGCATTTTTTGATTCTGATTGGTGGATTTTGAAAAATGTTCTCCTCTGAAACCACAGGGCCAAATGTTTTGAAACTTTGCATGGTTGATGACTGCGACATCCTCTACCAATGATCTGTATTAATGTTGATCGGGTTGCAAACATGGCTGCAATTGCAGCTTATAGTTACTATAGAAACCCTATGGGAAATCACATTTTCATCTTCTTCTCTGGAACTACTGAGCCGACGTGAACCAAACTTCACAGGAATGGTCTATGAGAGGATGGAAATATGTGGCCGCCAGAGGCTATATTCTAATGCTTAATCCAATGCTTCTCCTGTCTGCATGAAGATCGGTACTCTCAGCAAAATACTTGCTTTTCGAGTATCTGGTAAGGGTTGGTTCCAGTTTTCTCTACTGTAACCCCCTCTACCAATATGATCCTCACTTAATCTTCATCGGTTTTCAATTATGGCTGCAGTTGTGGCTTATAGTTATATAGAAACCCTATAGGAAATCACATTTTCATCATCTTCTCTGAAAGTACTGAGCCAATGTGAACCAGACTTGGCAGCAAGCCTGAATATAAGCAACCTGTCATTTGCAAAATGGGGTCCCCAGAGAGCGAATTTGCTGATGCTATTCCATACAGTGGACCAATTTATCCTCTAGGTGTATCTTTCTGTTTTGGCTTGAGACCTTGATTCAGACAGGTTCGCAAAGGGTATATTTTGTGATGCTACCCTGTTGTGCAGGGTAGCATCACCAAATTCACCCTCTGGGAACCTCATTTTGCAGATGACAGTCTGCTTATTTTCAGGCTTGCTTGGCAGGCACGGTCTGTGAGAGGTTCTCTACAACTGTTACTCATTTTATTCCTGTTGGATGAAAAATATGGCCGCCAGAAGCATTCTTTGAATCTGATTGGTCAATATTGAAATCTCTTCTCCTCTGAAACCACAGGGCCAAATGTTTTGAAACTTTGCATGGTTGATGACTGGGACACTCTCTACCAACGTTCCTCATTCAATGTTGATCGTGTTGCAAAAATTGCCACAATTGCGGTTTATAGTTACTATAGCAAAACCCTTTGTGAAATCCCATTTTCATCTTCTCTCTGGAATTACTGAGCCGACGTGAACCAAAACTTGGCAGGAATGGTCTATAGGAGGCCCTCCACAAACGATCCTCGTTTTGTTCCCGTTGGTTGGAAACTATGGCCACCAGAGACATTCTATGATTCTGTTTGATGGATTCAAATGTTTTGAAACTTCACGTGATTGAGGACTGGGACACCTTCTACCAATGATCCTCATGTAATGTTGATGTAATGTTGCACTTGAAACATGGTCACAATTGCAGATCATAGTTACCATGGAAAGCCTATGGGAAATCACATTTTTATATGGAGTTCCAGGTGAGCGATTACAGGCTCTTTAGAGCCTCTAGTTGTGATTGTTAGAAAATCGGTTTCCATTGAAGGCTTCTAGGGTGTTCAGTTCAAAACGCTTATGCTAAGATGTTCAGGTTGTATCGGTATATGTGCATAAAGGTTTACAATTTTTTATTAGGCCCCATGTGGTGCCCGTAGCTCCACTTATGTCCTTCGAGAATCGGTTTCTGATGAAAGGCTCCTAGGGGTTTTAATTTGAAACGTTGAAGGTGTGTTGATATGTTCCACTAGGATGTCTAGATGTGCATAAATGTTTTGGATTTTCAATTTGACTCCATGTGGTGCCCATAGCACCATTTTTGTCATCAGAGAATCATTTTCTGGCAAAAACTCCTAGGGCTTTTAATCGAAATGTTTAAATGTTGTTCGTATGTTCCAGTAGGATGTTTAGATGTGCATAAAGGTTTCAGATTTTTGACTCATCCCATGTGGAAACAGTAGCACCACTATTATTGGAGAATCAAAAGACTACTAGGGGTTTTAAATCAAAATGCTTAAAAAGTGTTCATATGTTCAGGTAGGGTCTCTAGATGTGCATGAAGGTTTTGAATTTTTGATGCAGCCCCATGTGGCTCCCGTTGTACCACTTTTATTGTTAGATGATCAGTTTTGGCAAAAGGCTCCTAGGGGTTTTAGTCCAAAAGGTAGAAAGTGTGTTTATATGTTCAGGTTGGGCTTCTAGATGTGCATAAAGGTTTCAGGTTTTTGATTCGGCACCATGTGTTACCTATTGCGACACATTTGTTATTAGAGAGTCAGTTTCCTGTGAAAGGTTCCTAGGGGGTTTTAATATTGTTGGATAATATTATTAACTCGATGAAGTGATTGTGCCCGCACAATCCACAGGATTTTCCTTCTATTTTCAATCCCTGGGGCTTTTCGTCTCAAAATTGAGAAGAACACATATAAAAAACAGATTTTTTTTTTCATTTTTAGCTCAACTTGACAAAGTCAAGCTGAGCTATTGCCATCACTTCTCGTCCGTCGTACGTTAGTACATTAGTACGTTAGTACGTACATCCACAATTTCCTTTGGCACACCTCACAGGTCGCATTTATGATCAGATCACTTTGAAACTTGGTGTGCTTGTTTGGAGTGACCTCTAGATGGGAGCTATCGATTTTCTTCAATTTCCGTCAAAAATTGTTGCCGCGGCCAACATTCATAGAACTTAGTTTAGTCAAACCACAATATTTCTCTTTGGCACACCCTACAGGGCACATTTATGATTGGATTGCTTTGAAACCTTGTATGCTTGTTTAGGGTGCCCTCTAGATGGGAGCTATCGATTTTCTTCAATTTTCCGTCAAAAAATTTTGCCACGGCCGACGTTCTTAGAACTTAGTTTAGTCAGACCTCAATATTTCTCTTTGGCACACCCTACAGGGCACATTTATGATCGGATTGCTTTGAAACCTGGTATTCTTGTTTGGGGAGACCTCTAGATGGGAGCTATCGATTTTCTTCAATTTTCGTCAAAAAATGTTTCCGCGGTCAGTGTTCTCAGAACTTAGTTTAGTCAGAAGACCTCAATATTTCTCTTTGGCACCCCCTACATGGCACATTTATGATCGGATTTCTTTGAAACCTGGCATGCTTGTTTGGGGTGACCTCTGGATGGGAGCTATCGATTTTCTTCAATTTCCGTCAAAAAATGTTGCCGCGGCCAACGTTCTTAGAACTTAGTTTAGTCAAACCACAATATTTCCCTTTGGCGCACCCTACAGGGCACATTTATGATTGGATTGCTTTGAAATTTGGTATGCTTGTTTAGGATGACCTTTAGATGGGAGCTATCGATTTTCTTCAATTTCCATCAAAAAATGTTTGCTCCGGCCAACGTTCTTAGAACTTAGTTTAGTCAGACCTCAATATTTCTCTTTGGCACACCCTGAAGGGCACATTTATGATTGGATTGCTTTGAAACCTGGTTTGCTTGTTTGGGGTGACCTCTTCTAGATGGGAGCTATCGATTTTTTTCCATTTCCGTCAAAAAATGTTGCCACGGCCAATGTTCTTAGAACTTAGTTGAGTCAGAAGACCTCAATATTTCTCGTTGGCACACCCTACAGGGCACATTTATGATCGGATTGCTTTGAAACCTGGCATGCTTGTTTGGGGTAACCTCTAGATGGAAGCTATCGATTTTCTTCAGTTTCCGTGAGAAAATGTTGCCGCGGCCAACGTTCTTAGAACTTAGTTTAGTCAAACCTCAATATTTCCCATTGGCTCACCCTAAAGGGCACATTTATGTTTGGATTGTTTTGAAACCTGGTATGCTTGTTTAGGGTGACCTCTAGATGGGAGCTATCGATTTTCTTCAATTTCCGTCGAAAAATGTTGCCGCAGCCAACGTTCTTAGAACTTTATTTAGTCAGACCTCAATATTTCCCTTTGGCACACCCTACAGGGCACATTTTTGATTGGATTGCTTTGAAACCTGGTATGCTTGTTTGGGGAGACCTCTAGATGGGAGCTGTCGATTTTCTTCAATTTTCGTCAAAAAATGTTTCCGCGGTCAAAGTTCTTAGAACTTAGTTTATCAAAAGACCTCAATATTTCTCTTTGGCACCCCCTACATGGCACATTTATGATCGGATTGCTTTGAAACCTGGCATGCTTGTTTGGGGTGACCTCTGGATGGGAGCTATCGATTTTCTTCAATTTCCATCAAAAAAGGTTGCCGCGGCCAACGTTCTTAGAACTTAGTTTAGTCAAACCACAATATTTCCCTTTGGCACTCCCTACAGGGCACATTTATGATCGGATTGCTTTGAAACCTGGCATGCTTGTTTGGGGTGACCTCTAGATGGAAGCTATCGATTTTCTTCAGTTTCCGTGGGAAAATGTTGCCGCGGCCAACGTTCTTAGAACTTAGTTTAGTCAAACCTCAATATTTCCCTTTGGCTCACCCTAAAGGGCACATTTATGTTTGGATTGTTTTGAAACCTGGTATGCTTGTTTAGGGTGACCTCTAGATGGGAGCTATCGATTTTCTTCAATTTCCGTCAAAAAATGTTTCCGCGGTCAATGTTCTTAGAACTTAGTTTAGTCAAAAGGCCTCAATATTTCTCTTTGGCACCCCCTACATGGCACATTTATGATCGGATTGCTTTGAAACCTGGCATGCTTGTTTGGGGTGACCTCTGGATGGGAGCTATCAATTTTCTTCAATTTCCGTCAAAAAATGTTGCCGCGGCCAACGTTCTTAGAACATAGTTTAGTCAAACCACAATATTTCCCTTTGGCACACCCTACAGGGCACATTTATGATTGGGTTGCTTTGAAATTTGGTATGCTTGTTTAGGATGACCTCTAGATGGGAGCTATCGATTTTCTTCAATTTCCATCAAAAAA
The DNA here is from genome assembly GCA_031216915.1 of Pictodentalium vernedei. Taxonomy (NCBI): domain Eukaryota; kingdom Metazoa; phylum Mollusca; class Scaphopoda; order Dentaliida; family Dentaliidae; genus Pictodentalium; species Pictodentalium vernedei. The sequence goes on from CM062295.1 coordinate 378,542,101, forward strand.
TGTTTGCTACGGCCAACGTTCTTAGAACTTAGTTTAGTCAGACCTCAATATTTCCCTTTGGCACACTCTACAGGGCACATTTATGATTGGATTGCTTTGAAACCTGGTTTGCTTGTTTGGGGTGACCTCTTCTAGATGGGAGCTATCAATTTTTTTCCATTTCCGTCAAAAAATGTTGCCACGGCCAACGTTCTTAGAACTTAGTTGAGTCAGAAGACCTCAATATTTCTCGTTGGCACACCCTACAGGGCACATTTATGATCAAATTGCTTTGAAACCTGGCATGCTTGTTTGGGGTGACCTCTAGATGGAAGCTATCGATTTTCTTCAGTTTCCGTGAGAAAATGTTGCCGCGGCCAACGTTCTTAGAACTTAGTTTAGTCAAACCTCAATATTTCCCTTTGGCTCACCCTAAAGGGCACATTTATGTTTGGATTGTTTTGAAACCTGGTATGCTTGTTTAGGGTGACCTCTAGATGGGAGCTATCGATTTTCTTCAATTTCTGTCAAAAAATGTTGCCATGGCCAACGTACTTAGAACTTAGTTTAGTCAGACCTCCATATTTCCATTTGGCACACCCTACGGGGCAAATTTATGATTCTATTGCTTTGAAACCTGGTATGCTTGTTTAACTTGGTGTGCTCATTAGACAAATCCTTTTTGATAAGAACTATTGATTAGCATTCATTTCTTTGAAAAAAGTTGCCATTTACAGTAACCTCTGAACATACTGCATTTGTGTATCAACATTCTTCCTTCAGCCAGACTTACAGTTTACATTTAAAAATTGATGGATTACCTGTTCTTCAATTTTACCATTTCATTTATAACTTACCAAGTTCAAGTTTGTCAAGTTGAGCTACAGTGTCATTGACACTTTCATTGTGTGTCCATTTCCTTTGTGATTGATGTTCGTTTTGTCTGGAAAAAAGTAAATGAAATACTGCTTTGAATGAAAATCGGTGGAATTATTTGCATTGTTAGCGGTTTCATGTTGAAAATTTGCCAACCATGACCGTGAAAAATACCCACCATCAAAAAAATACAATGGAGGCGATTGATACCTTGTTCGAGTTCACTTGGTTACAGCGATGAATACTGGACTGCTCAACAGAAAAAAAACAACAAAGTATCTGCACAATTCGGACCATTTTATGGACTAAATTGGAACAGTTCAACAAACTTTAGAACGATTCCATGCAGTTGTTACATGTATGATGACTTGGGATATCACTTATTATGGATAACATAAATTATTCACCTAGTACAATTATAGTAAAATCTTAAAATGAAAAATCCAAGATGAAGGTACACATTTCAAAAGATTACATCACAAACAGACACACTCTTCATATAAATGGTCGCGAAAGACCAACTGCTCTTAAAATCCACACTGTTTCATTAACAGGGAAAATTGCCGCAACACGCAGTCTGCCAATGAGAGAAGTCAACCTCAAACAAAGTCTGTACACGAGAGAACCAGATCTTTTTGGACGATTCAGACCAGGTTTTTTGACGATTTGGATACTCCAGGTCAACTAGCCATCGGGTCAACTTGACTCAGTTTGGGGTGAGTTGACTGACCCACATTTGAAGGGCGAGTTGACTCGAAAAAAAAACACTTTTTTTTTCTTTTTCTTTTAAAACCACACATTCTTACAGCAAACTATAAAAACTTAAAGTAAATTACCTAATGTACTTATTTGCAAAAACGAAAGAAAACCCACGAAAAAAATACTTTTACAAAATCCCGGAATTAAAATGGACAGGATTTCTCCTCTCTGTTGAGGGCAGAATTTCTGTTTTTTGGGTCCCTGTTGGCCATCTGTGTTCAGTTGTGTCCCTGCCGGTCTTTTATTTTCTGCCACCTTTCTCTCATAGTTGGGGGTGTTCTACTTTCTACATCTGTTGAGTTCACCTTTTATTCTACTGCTCTCACCTCTGTTATGCCCAGGACTGTTCCTTGAGGGCAATGCCTTTTGCCCAAGCATGTGGTGCATTCTTGCTGCTCCTGCCGCACCCGCAGGGAAGGGGAACACTGTCATTTGGGGCCTCCCGACATGACCACGTCTGTGAGAGTTATACCCCCTCTGTGGGGGATGTGCAGTTTTTCCTGGGGTGGATACTGCGAGAGCTGTTGAGTTGTCTGGTGAAGAGATGCCTGGTTCCTGGACTGTGATCCCTCTCCAGTCGACATTTGAGGCTGTCACTAAGGTTGTGACATCTCCTTTCAAGCAGAGCTCGGTTGCACTCTCCACTTTTCCAACAGCTCCCGTCATATCTGCTGCTACTGCTGTTCCATCTGCAACGTCATCAGTCACCATTTCAGCCGTCCCCGGCTTATCCCTGCAGGGGTCTGCAGAGATGTCAGATAGTGTAGACATGGGATATTGGCCTCAGCCTTCCCTGACTTCAACTTGGCGAAGTCGGAAGGGGCTGCTGGCCGAACCCTCTGCTGTGGTCTCTCAGCCGTCAAGCCCAGCAGCCTTCTCTTTGGATTTGGATGTTCCTGGTGGTGTCACCATGGACTCTGTTGCTTTTCCGTCCACGCATTCTGGTCTGACGGCCAGTTTTGCGGGACCAACGCTTTTTGTTCAGCCTGGACCTTCTGTCCCTCAGTTCCCACACTGTTGATCTTCGGAGTCTGGTATACCCCTATCAGCATCTGCCTGCAGATGTTCGGCTGCCGCCCGTCACCCATGTCGGGTGTTCTTGAGGATCGTTGATCTTTCGCCAGTTCAGAGGGTCAGGAATGAAGCCACCTTGCCGGTTCGTTCCCATGTTGAACCGGCTGCCAAGGGCCGTGAGCTTAGGGAGGCCCTCTCCTTGCTCACTCAGGTTCTTTACAAGGGCCTTCCCGTTGCCTCCAGCGAGGCCTCTAGTGGTTTCCAGGCATCCTCCGCGGCGCCGCCTCCCGAGATTGGAAGCAGGCCACTTTCTGATCCCCCTGGTGTGCCAACACCATGGGAGGCATCGGCTGGTTTGCCCGTGATGGGCTATGTGTCTTCCGACTCAGAGGATGGGTCAGACATATCTGATGTTGAGGTTCAACAGTCTTCTGACTTGGGGGCAGCTCTTGACTTTGTGTTTGAGTTCCTTCCGGATCTCAAACTGTCAGACCAGCCGATGGTGTCAGCCAGGCCATGATCATCAGCCGTGCGCCTCCAGCCTGTGGAGTAACTCGCTTCTGGGCACCTTTGACCATGCCAGTCAGTACAGGTGGTTGAAGTGTTTGCAGCTTTGGACTCTTAGCTGAGTTCCAACGCTATGAAGACTTTGTTCTTCACCAGGGCAGTATCGTTCCTACGATTCTGCCAATCCGTCAGTCTGCCAGACTTCGACGGTCTTGGATCAGGACTCCACCTCCCTCGGGCTTACGTGGTAAAGGTAAGCGTCAGCAGACCAGAGGGAGGACTCAGGTTCATTCACCTAATAGAGGAGGTGGTTTCTCCTCTCTTGGGTCTCGCTGGGGCTCGAGATGAAGATCCTCACCTCGATGCATCCCAGGTTGGAGGCAGGATATCAGGGTTCGCAGACCATTGGGCCACAATCACATCCGATCCTTGGGTGTTAGATGTTGTTCGGTCCGGAGTTGAATATCCTTCCTGAGGAACCCCACTCTGTCGGAGTGCCTCTTCCAACACAAGTTACTTCAGAGGTTTCACGTCGGGAGCTTTTGATGAAGGAGATGGACAATCTCCTATCAAAGGGGAGCGATCAAGGTCGTCAAGAACATTCATTCAGTGGGATTTTATTCCCGATTGTTCTTGGTGCCAAAGACGGACGGCCGACTCCGACCGGTTGTCGATCTGAGTATCCTGAACCAGTCTATCATTGCTCCCAAGTTCAGCTTGGAGACTTCAGGTTGGTTCGCCGCTCCATTCTCCAGGGAGATTTCGCTTCTAGCATCGACCTGTGAGACGCTTACTTTCACGTTCCGATTCATCAGACATCGCGAAAGTATCTCACGTTTGCTTTTCTGGGGCGACTTTACCAGTTCAAGGCCATGCCTTTCGGCCTCAACCTGGCTCCTTGGGCTTTCACCCGACTGATGTTGCATGTGATAGCCTTCCATCCCACACAGTCCAGGGTGACTACTTCGGCATATCTGGATGATATCCTCCAGAGGCACCCAAATGCTGCTCTTCTGGAGTCAGATGTCGATACATTGTTGAGCTTGTTCACGTCGCAAGGGTTCAGAGTCAACGAAGAGAAGTCGGACATGGTCCCTTCTCAGTCGTTTTGTCATCTGGGGATGTTCTTCCATACTCAGCTGAATATGTTGGTGGTTCCCCGGGCAAGGGCTGTGATTCTCTCAGCTTTCACCCTGACTCTGTCCCAGTCCACGTCCTCAACAGCTCAGAGTATTCTGCGGCTGCTCGGTCTCTGCAATTCGGTGACGGATCTCATTCCTCTCGGTTGGCTGCATGTCAGACCTCTCCAACACTTTGTGCTCAGTCATTGGAGGCTGAATGTCAATCATCTGGATCAGGTGCTTCAGTTACCAGACTCTCTTCATCTCCACCTTCCTCCCTGGATGGATGTTCAGTGGAGTATGCAGGGAGTTCCGTTGGACTTGCCCACATCCGATCGTGTTCTGACGGCAGATGCCAGCGATCTCGGGTGGGGTGCAACGTTGGATCCTCTAGGTCTTTCCCTTCACGGTGTATGGGATCAGGATCACGCAGCTCTTCACATCAACCAGAAGGAGCTTCTTGCTTTTCTTCTGAGTTTCCGGCAGTGGATCCCCCACCTTTTCGAATCGTCAGGTCCTTCTATTGTCCGACAATTCGACAGTGGTCGCTTACATTCGGAACCAGGGCGGCATGCACTCGGTTCCCATGTACGAATTGGCTCGGGATCTTCTACTGCGAGCTCAGGATGTCAACACCGGAGTAGTTGTTAGTCACTTTCCCAGTCATCTGTATGGCCTAGCGGACTCCCTGTCCTGACGGGTCAGGGTCATTTCCACCGAGTGGATGCTTCACAGGACAGTGTTCCAGTCGCTTTGTGATCTCTGGGGTCATCCCCACATCGATATCTTTGTGACCCATTGGAACCATCAGGTGGACACTATCGTGTCCCCGTGTCCAGATCCTCTGGCTTTCACCGTGGATGCTCTGTCACTCAGTTGGAACGGTCTAGCCGACTATGCCTTCCCGCTGGTTCTGAATCTGCCTCAGGTTCTGGCCAAGATCAGGACCTGCAGTTGTCGAATCATTCTGATCACTCCCGTTTCGCCTCAATGGGTGTGAATCAATCAGCTCTGCTCTCTGTTGGTCCCGGCACGTCACCCTCTACGTCGCGACCTTCTTCTCCAAGGTCACCCGAGGAGGTTTCACGTCGACCCAACTTCATTGTGCCTTCACGCATATCTTTTGTCAGGTAATGTCTCCTCTGTAGAGGTTTTTCAAGACGAGCAGGGGAGTGCATTTCTTCTTCAAGGCGGCACTCCACTGGTTTAGCCTATGCGGCTGAGTGGAAGGTCTTCTGTCGATGGTGTGCTGATCACTCTCTTGATTATGCCAATCCTTTGATAACACAGATTGCAGAGTTTCTGGTATATCTGTTTGATTCTCGGGGTCTCCAGCCTGTTACCATCAAAGGGTAGAGGTCCATACTTTCGGAGACCTTTTCGTATGTGGGAAAGCATCGCATCAGCACTAATCCATACCTCTCCAAACTTATTCGGCACTTTTCTTTGGAAAGGCCTAAGATTTTGCAGCTTACCCCAAGATGGAATCTTTCTTGGGTGCTGGTTTGCTTGGGGGAGGGGGTGGCCGTTCAAACTTTTATCCCAAGCGGATATGCGTTTTCTCACATACAAGATGGCTTTTTTGATGGCTTTTGCCTCAGCCAGATGGGTTAGTGAGCTTCTCGCCCTCGGTTAATCTGGCCTTTTTCAGTAGCTCCGCCACCAGTGTTACTTTTACCACTGATTGCTCCTTTCTGGCCAAGAATCAGATACCAGGAACAACTCCACCTCCTCTCTGTATCAGAGCTCTTCCTTCAGCTGAGGGTAATCGCCCTTTGCTCTGTCCGGTTCGTGCACCTCGCATTTAACTCAACCAGATGCAGGAAACGATTCTTTCTGTCTCTTATTCCTGGTCGACAGAAGATCTCTCCTCAATCCATTTCTCGATGGATTTGTCTTGCTATTCGCACGGCTTATGCTCGTCTAGCGACTGATGATTGTATTACCAATCGTATTTCTGTCCACGAGGTGCGCGCCTTGTCTACCTCCTGTGCTTATGCTAACTGCGTCAAGTTGTGGATGTTATGCTGGCAGTCTACTGGAGAAATGCTTCTACTTTCTCCACCTTCTATCTGCGTCAGTTGCAGGAGCAGTCTGAGGACTTTTTTTCTTTGGGCCCTCTTTCTGCTCAGGCTGTTGTCTACCCTTGCCATTAGTTTCAAGATCAGTTCCAGCCCTGTGCTGTTTTACTGTCCTTTCTGTCTGTGCGTCACACAGTGCCATATGCCTCATCTCTCATTGTCTTTTACTGATGTTTGTGATGCTATGGTTTGATAGGCCTTGGGAACTCTTCTTCTGTCCATGGTTCCAGTGCAGTCGGGTTATGTGGGGGTTGGTTATGTGATTCCCTCCTCCTATTGTCTATTCAGCCTGTAGTAAACAATTGTGGAGTAGGTTGATAAGAAATCTAAATTTTATAGTAAATTTCCTTTCTTATTATACCTACCACAATTGTTTACTTGGAGGCCCTCCCGTCTTCTTATTCGGGTAAGAATCCTTCCTCCCCCGCTGATCACATAATTCCAGTGTTGATAGATTCAAAAGAATGATTCACTAGTTACTGACTGCGCACTGGTACCGGAAGCCGTGGATCTGTACTAGAAGAAGAGCGTCCCCTACTGGGTGTGCGCTGGTAGCACTCGACCCCATTTTGGCTTATTTTTTCTTGGTGCTTTTGCACCACTTTTCTTTCCCAAATCCCTTAGGAAAGATCAAAATAGAGAGTATATTTTCCGAGTTAGGGACTTCCACTGTAGTGCAAGCCTGTAGTAAACAATTGTGATAGGTATAATAAGAAAGGAAATTTACTATGAAATTTAGATTTCTGAGCCATTTTAGATGGCTTGTCATATTTGAGTGTCAAGATTTCAATCCAAAATGGCTGATTTTAGAGACTATTTTCCGTTTTTGAGAAATGTTTTGGCAGAAGGAATGAACTAACCAAATTTTTGGTCCATATGTTGATAGAAAGATGTATTGCGGACACACGTGATATTTCAAGACAATCTGGCCTTTCAGTCTGAAGATAAAAATAACCCAATATTTGGGCGTGTTTGGGCAGTTTTGCCAGAAAAAAACATTTTTCCAAAAATAAAAATACGATCATTTATTAGAACTGATGGTCTTTTATCTCAAAATTGACCAAAACGCATTAAAAAAAATTTCCGGACCGAAAATTTTCAGTGTAAAAAAAATAAATTTTTCATCTCAAACTTGAACAAAACGCATAAAAAATGAAAAATATTTTTTAGATTTTTTGGCTGCCATTTTGGATTACCAAAAAATCGAAACAAAATTTTTTCACAATGCGGTATTGATACCTTCAGTTTGGATCCCTTTTGGAGGCTCATTATATATATCTCGATATTTCAATCCAAAATGACCAAGATAATTTTCCGTTTTGAGTGACAAGTCTGTAAAAAATTAAGTCTATAGCTTTTTCCGTTCATGAGATATTGGCCTTCCAAGCTTTGGGCATTTGTTCAAAACAGGTCCATTGGTTAATAATAATTTGAGAGCCATAATTTGAACTTTGTGTAATATGGGGAATAATCTCTAAAAATCTTCTCATATCCACCAGTCAGGTTTTTTGTTTGAACAACCCGAGTCACCTATTTAGAGAAATGAATCCCTTTGGTATAGTGAGAGAGTGCAACAACACAATGTTTGCAGGTGATGCCGATTTAGACAAAGTGGACAATAAGCCAGCTTTCAAATGGGCTGAGCTACCACTGGGTATCTATAGCATCAAAGGGAAAAGAGAGCTAAAAACCCAGTATGGCAATGCACTGATTTTAACACCAAACGTTACCACTGGTGAAAAAAATTGAGGTGTGGGCTGTTGACAGGGTGATAAAGCAATTAGCCAATCCAACTCAACGCTAAGCATTTGTGCTATAATGGGCTCAAGGCCAGCCAGAAAATAAGGCACATAAGTACCACAGCTTCGGCATACTGTAAAGATATATAAAAATACCGTTCACTTTACCTCTTCAGACTGTTTTACATAAACAGTGATGGCCTATGGTCACTGGCCTAACTGTGCCCAACAGTTTTTAGCTCACCTGACTTCCAGTCAGGAGAGCTATAGTGATCACTCACCGTCCGTCGTCCGTGAACATGGTGTTTGCGTCTTCTCCTCCCGAACCGCAGAACCAATTTAATTGATATTTGAGATAATAGTTTGTTATGACATCGCAATTTGATTTTGTTCAAATCAAGTTGCCTCACCCGTGGGTAGGGCCACACCCAAAAAGTGTGCTGAAATCTTAAAAAAATCTTCTTCTCATGAACCAGCAGTAGCAGAGACTTGATATTTGGTGTGCAGCTTCCTTTTGAGGGGTAGACTCAGATTTGTTCAAGAGAAGTTTGTGGGGCTATACTTGGCGTCGTTATGGGAGGGGCAAAATTTTTTGCCCCGCCCAAAATTTCTATTTTCCAAACCGAGAGGCTGATTTGAACCAAGTTTTATGTGAGGGCTTATTGGGTCATAAGTACCTAATTTATGCTGATTTTTTTTTTCCCGTAGTCCCATGGGAACCGCAGGAGCTAAAAATAGAAAAAAATTAAAACGCCCATATCTCCAAAACTGCACGGCACCGAGAATTTTTATTTGGTGTGAAGCTTCCTTAGGACCAACAGAAAGAATTGGTTAAAAAAAAATTGCCATCGGTTTTATCATAGGGTACAGTTTCGGGACTTTGAAAAAGTGCTGAGTCAGCACTTTTTAACACTGTAGGCAATGGGAAAAACATTAAAAAATCTTCTTCTCCAGATCCAGCAGGCAGAATATTTTGATATTTGGTATGCAACATTGTAGGGTGGATCTGATTCAAGTTTGTTCAAATCGGCCCCCTGGGTTCATATTTGGGCTCAGTATAGGAGCCCGATTTCGAACTTTGTGCATTTCAGACAAATTTCTTAAAAAATCTTCTTCTCCAGATCCAGCAGGCAGAATCTTTTGATATTTGGCATGCAACATTGTGGGGTGGATTTGATTCAAGTTTGTTCAAATCGGCTCCCTGGGTTTATATTTGGGCTCAGTATAGGAGCCCAAATTTGAACTTACAGCATTTCAGGCAAATTTCTTTGAAAATCTTCTTCTCCACATCCAGCAGGCAGAATCTTCTGATATTTGGTATGCAACATTGTAGGGTGGATCTGATTCAAGTTTGTTCAAATCGGCCCCCTGGGTTCATATTTGGGCTCAGTATAGGAGCCCGATTTCGAACTTTGTGCATTTCAGACAAATTTCTTAAAAAATCTTCTTCTCCAGATCCAGCAGGCAGAATCTTTTGATATTTGGCATGCAACATTGTGGGGTGGATTTGAATCAAGTTTGTTCAAATCGGCTCCCTGGGTTTAAATTTGGGCTCAGTATAGGAGCCCAAATTTGAACTTACAGCATTTCAGGCAAATTTCTTTGAAAATCTTCTTCTCAAGATCCAGCAGGCAGAATCTTTTGATATTGGGTATGCAACATTATGGGGTGGATCTGATTCAAGTTTGTTCAAATCGGCTCCCTGGGTTAATATTTGGGTTCAGTATAGGAGCCCACATTTGAACTTAGTGCTTTTCAGGCAAATTTCTTAAAAAATCTTCTTCTCCAGATCCAGCAGGCAGAATCTTTTGATATTTGGTATGCAACATTGTGGGGTGGATCTGATTCTATTTTGTTCAAATCGGCTCCCTAGATTCATATTTGGGCTCACTATAGAAGCTTGAATTCAAACTTAGTGCATTTCAGGCAAATTTCTTCAAAAATCTTCTCCAGATCCAGCAGGCAGAATCTTGTGATATTTGGTATGCAACTTTATGGGGCGGATCTGATTCAAGTTTGTTCAAATCGGCCCTCTGGGTTTATATTTGGGCTCAGTATAGGAGCCCAAATTTGAACTTAGTGCATTTCAGGCAAATTTCTTTGAAAATCTTTTTCTCAAGATCCAGCAGGCAGAATGTTGTGATATTTGGTATGCAGCATCCTTAGGGGGGTGAGATGCAAGTTTGTTCAAGCCATGTCCCTAGGTCCATATTTGGGCTCACTGTGGGAGCTTGAATTGTAACTTTGTTCGAAATGAGGAATTTTCTTAAAAAATCTTCTTCTTCAGATCCAGCAGTCGGAATGGTTTGATATGTGGTGAGTAGCATCCTTGGGGGGGAGGGGGGGATTCAAGTGTGTTAAAGCCAAGTCCATGGGTCTACATTTGGTCTCCCTGTGGGAGCCCAAATTATAACGTAGTCAATATGAGGAATTTTTCTTTAAAAATCTTCTTCTTCAGATTCAGCAGTTGGAATATTTTGATATTTGGCGTGGAGCAACCTTAGGGGGCTGAGATTCAAGTTTGTTCAAGCCAAGTCCCTTGGTTCATATTTGGGCTCACTATGGGAGCCTGAATGACAACTTAGTTCAAAATGAGGAATTTTCTTTAAAAATCTTCAGTTCCAGCAGATAAATGCTTTTGATATTTTTTATGCAGCATCCTTAGGGGGGGTAAGATTCAAGTTTGTTCAAGCCATGTCCCTAGGTCCATATTTGGGCTGATTGTGGGAGCTCGAATTGTAACTTGGTTCAAAATGAGGAATTTTCTTTAAAAATCTTTTTCAGATCCAGCAGTCGGAATGTTTTGATAATTGGTGTGCAGAATCCTTAGGTGTTTGAGTTTCAGGTTTGTTAAAGCCAAGTCCCTGGGTTCATATATGGGCTCCCTGTGGGAGCCCGAATTATAACTTAGTTCAATATGAGGAATATTCTTTAAAAATCTTTTTTTAGATCCACTGGTCAGAATATTTGGATATTTGGTTTCAGCTTTTATTAGGAGGAGCAGATGCAACTTGTGGAAATCAATTCTCTGGGTTGATATTTAGGCTACCATGTCAGGTGAGCGCCCTCAGGCCCCCTGGGGCCTCTTGTTTTTTTACTGCTCGGAATTGACACATTTTGCTGATCGAGTAAAAAGCTTTCGCAATAGATGATTATATATTTCATTCTCGAGCGGTTTGTCAGTTGAGGTTATCACTTGTTTACAAACTGTGAAAAAATGAGGTCAGTAGAAAGAGTGTTTCAATTTACTTCAGTGATTAACTATGTGTGCAAAACGCTATTATTTAAAGAAACGTTCTGTTATTAGGCAATCCCAATATATATATAATGCAGTAAAATGAAGAATATCAAGGAAATCCATGTTTGCATTGCCCAACAAGATAAAATTCTCTTTAAATTGATGATTGCACTATATATAGCCTGGGTTTTTCCCATTCCAATTCAAGTCGTCCATTTAGAGAAATATATTCCCTTAGGAATATATATATATTCATATATAGCAACTCACTACACCTGCTCAAATCGGAATGAGACTTTCGGCAAGCGAAAGGAGTCAGCGATTGGAAAGAAATGAACATAAATATAAGGCTGCCATGGAAAGGCAAACCAAGGGCGAACAGCTTGAGAAGAAAATACCTAACAAGTTGCTTTTGGCTGAGACTAAACATCAGCTCTCCATAATGAAATGTAAGAGAGCTCAAAGGGCCGGGGCGGTTGGGATGGGAAAGTGAAAGACTAGGACGGGAGAGCTAAGATCCAACGGAGGACAGCTGGGAAACTTAAAAACAGGAGGGCCAAGCTCAAGTTGAGAGGAGAGAAACTCCAGCAAAGAAGGAACATATTATTCCCTCCACAACAGCCTAATACCATCCTATTAGAACATGCTCTGAAGGGTTATGCCAAGTCATACAATGTTTCAATTACGAATAGTGCAAGTTTGATTGAACAACTCAACAACAGTTCTTCAGTCACATGTGACACCTTATCTCACCAGCTGAGGCAGATGAAGGGGTTGAAGGCTGTAATCACCATTAAAATACTGTTCAGCAAACCAACTGGTGCTGATGAGATCACATACAGGTCTGCATATTTCAACAATAAGGCTGTCCCCATTATAAATGTGCATGAAGTGTCCCAAATTGTTCATACCGCTAATAATCAAATTCAGGAGAAATGCAATTGGCGGTTGGGTGAGGGATCAGGATGGGTCATTAACCCTTTACCCAACATAGACGATATCAAAATTTATTATTTTAAATTTCAAATGCCCAGTTAGCTCATTCGGTAGAGCACAAGACTCTTAATCCAAAATGGCGGCCAAAAAATCTACAAAATATTTTTCATTTTTTATGCATTTTGTTCAAGTTTGAGATGAAAAATTTATTTTTTTTACACTGAAAATTTTCGGTCCGGAAATTTTTTTTAATGCGTTTTGGTCAATTTTGAGATAAAAGACCATCAGTTCTAATAAATGATAGTATTTTTATTTTTGGAAAAATGTTTTTTTCTGGCAAAACCACCCAAACACGCCCAAATATTGGGTTATTTTTATCTTCAGACTGAAAGGCCAGATTGTCTTGAAATATCACATGTGTGTCCCCAATACAACTTTGTATCAACATATGGACCAAAAATTTGGTTAGTTCATTCCTTTCTGCCAAAACATTTCTCAAAAACGGAAAATAGTCTCTAAAATCAGCCATTTTGGATTGAAATCTCGACATCTAAAATGGCTCAGAAATCTAAATTTCATAGTAAATTTCCTTTCTTATTTTACCTACCACAATTGTTTACTACAGGCTTGCACTACAGTGGAAGTCCCTAACTCGGAAAATATACTCTCTATTTTGATCTTTCCTAAGGGATTTGGGAAAGAAAAGTGGTGCAAAAGCACCAAGAAAAAATAAGCCAAAATGGGGTCGAGTGCTACCAGCGCACACCCAGTAGGGGACGCTCTTCTTCTAGTACAGATCCACGGCTTCTGGTACCAGTGCGCAGTCAGTAACTAGTGAATCATTCTTTTGAATCTGCCAACATTGGAGTTATGTGATCAGTGGGGAGGAAGGATTCTTACCTGAATAAGAAGATGGGAGGGCCTCCATGTAAACAATTGTGGTAGGTATAATAAGAAAGGAAATTTACTATAAAATTTAGATTTCTTATCAACCTACTCCACAATTGTTTACTACAGGCTGAATAGACAATAGGAGGAGGGAATCACATAACCAACCCCCACATAACCCGACTGCACTGGAACCATGGACAGAAGAAGAGTTCCCAAGGCCTATCAAACCATAGCATCACAAACATTAGTAAAAGACAATGAGAGATGAGGCATATGGCACTATGTGATGCACAGACAGAAAGGACAGTAAAACAGCACAAGGCTGGAACTGACCTTGAAGCCTAATGGCTAGGGTAGACAACAGCCTGAGCAGAAGAAAGAGGGCCCAAAGAAAAAAGGTCCTCAGACTGCTCCTGCAACTGACGCAGATAGAAAGTGGAGAAAGTAGAAGCATTTCTCCAGTAGGCTGCCTGCATAACATCCGACAACTTGACGGAGTTAGCATAAGCCCAGGAGGTAGACAAGGCACGCACCTTGTAGGCAGAAATACGATTGGTAATACAATCATCAGTCGCTAGATGAGCATAAGCCGCGCGAATAGCAAGACAAATCCATCGAGAAATGGATTGAGGAGAGATCTTCTGTCGACCAGGAATAAGAGACAGAAAGAATCGTTTCCTGCCTTTCCTAATGAACTGCGTCTGGTTGAGTTAAATGCGAAGTGCCCGAACTGGACAGAGCAAAGGGCGATCACCCTCAGCCGAAGGAAGAGCCCTGATACAGAGAGGAGGTGGAGTTGTTCCTGGTATCTTATTCTTGGCCAGAAAGGAGCAATCAGTAGTAAAAGTAACACTGGTGGCAGAGCTCCTGAAAAAGGCCGGATTAACTGAGAGGGTGTGATGCTCACTAACCCATCTGGCTGAGGCAAAAGCCATCAGAAAAGCCATCTTGTATGTGAGAAAACGCATATCCACTTGGGATAAAGGTTCGAATGCCCCCCCCTCCCCCAAAACAAAGCAGCACCCAAGAAAGATTCCATCTTGGGGTAAGCTGCAAAATCTTAGGCCTTTTCAAAGAAAAGTGCCGAATAAGTTTGGAGAGGTATGGATTAGTGCTAATACGACGCTTTCCCACATATGAAAAGGTCTCCGAAAGCATGGACCTGTACCCTTTGATGGTAACAGGCTGGAGACCCCGAGAATCAAACAGATATACCAGAAACTCTGCAATCTGTGTTATCGAAGGATGGGCATAATCAACATAGTGATCAGCACACCATCGACAGAAGACCTTCCACTTAGCTGCATAGGCTAAATCAGTGAAGTGTCGCCTTGAAGAAGAAATGCGCTCCCCTGCTCGTCTCGAAAAAACCTCTACAGAGGAGACATTATGTGACAAAAGATATGCATGAAGGCACAATGAAGTCGGATCGACGTGAAACCTCCTCGTGGTGACCTTGGAAAAGAAGGTTGCGACATAGAGGGTGACGTGCCGGAACCAACAGAGAGCAGAGCTGATTGATTCACACCCATTGAGGCGAAATGGGAGTGATCAGAATGATTCGACAACTGCAGGTCCTGATCTTGGCCAGAACCTGAGGCAGAATCAGAACCGGCGGGAAGGCATAGCTGGCTAGACCGTTCCAATCGAGTGACAGCGTCCACGGCGAAAAAACCAGAGGATCTGGACACGGGGACACGAAAGTGTCCACCTGATGGTTCCAATGGGTCACAAAGAGATTGATGTGGGAACGACCCCAGAGATCGCAAAGCGACTGGAACACTGCCCTGTGAAGCATCAAATCTGTGGAAGTGACCCTGCCCTGTCGGGATAGGTAGTCCGCTAAGACATACAGATGTCCGGGAAAGTGACTAACAGCTCCGGTGTTGACATCCTGAGCTCGCAGTAGAAGATCCCGAGCCAATTCGTACATGGGAACCAAGTGCATGCTGCCCTGGTTCCGAATGTAAACGACCACAGTCGAATTGTCGGACAATAGAAGGACCTGACGATTCGAAAGGTGGGGGATCCACTGCCAGAAACTCAGAAGAACAGCAAGAAGCTCCTTCTGGTTGATGTGAAGAGCTGCTTGATCCTGATCCCATACACTGTAAAGGGAAAGACCAAGAGGATCCAACGTTGCACCCCATCCAAGATCGCTGGCATCTGCCGTCAGAACATGATCGGACGTGGGCAAGTCCAACGGAACTCCCTGCATAATCCACTGAACATACGTCCAGGGAGGAAGGTGGAGATGAAGAGAGTCTGGTAACTGAAGCACCAGATCCGGATGATTGACATTTAGCCTCCAATGACTGAGCACAAAGTGTTGGAGAGGTGTGACATGCAGCCGACCGAGAGGAATAAGATCCGTCACCGAACTGCAGAGACCGAGCAGCCCCAGAATACTCCGAGCTATCGCGGCCGTGGACTGGGACAGAGTCAGGGTAAAAGCTGAGAGAATCACAGCCCTTGCCCGGGGAACCGCCACCGTATTCATCTGAGTACGGAAGAACATCACCAGATGACAAAACGACTGAGAAGGGACCATGTCCGACTTCTCTTTGTTGACTCTGAACCCCAGCGACGTGAGCAAGCTCAACAATGTATCGACATCTGACTCCAGAAGAGCAGCATTGGAGTGCCTCTGGAGGATATTGTCCAGATATGCCGAATAGTCACCCTGGACTGTGTGCGATGGAAGGCTATCACATGCAACATCAGTCGGGTGAAGGTCCAAGGAGCCAGGTTGAGGCCGAAAGGCATGGCCTTGAACTGGTAAACTGGCCCCAGAAAAGCAAACGTGAGATACTTTAGCGATGTATGATGAATCGGAACGTGAAAGTAAGCGTCTCACAGGTTGATGCTGGAAGCGAAATCTCCCTGGTGAATGGAGCGGCGAACCAACCTGAAGTCTCCATGCTGGACTTGGGATCAACGATAGACTGGTTCAGGATACTCAGATCGACAACCGGTCGGAGTCGGCCGTCCATCTTTGGCACCAAGAAATCCCACTGAATGAATGTTTTTGACAACCTCGATCGCTCCCCTTTGACAGGAGATTGTCCATCTCCTTGATCAAAAGCTCCCGACGTGAAACGTCTTAAGAAACTTGTGTTGGAAGAGGCACTCCCGACAGAGTGGGGTGCCTCCGGAAGGATATTCGCACCCCGGACTGAACAACATCCAACTCCCAAGGATCGGATGTGATTGTGGCCCAATGGTCTGCGAACCCTGATATCCTTCCTCCAACCTGAGACGCATCGAGGCGAGGATCTTCATCTCGAGCCCCAGCGAGGCCCATGAGAGGAGAAACCACTTCCTCTATTAGATGAATGATCCTGAGTCCTCCCTCTGGTCTGCTGATGCTAACCCTTACCATGTGAGTAAGAAGTAGAAGCGGTGGCAGGAGGATCAGCCCTTGGCTTCGCAGAGGAAGCAGAAGGGCGATTGGAAAGCTCGAGGGATGTGGAGTCCTGATCCAAGACCGTCAAAGTCTGGCAGACTGACGGATTGGCAGAATCATGGGAACGATAACGCCCTGGTGAAGAACGAAGTCTTCATAGCCTTGGGACTCAGCTAAGAGTCCAAAGCTGCAATCACTTCAACCACTTGTACCGACTGGCACGGTCAAAGGTGACCAGAAGCAGGTTGCATCACAGGCTGGAGGCGCGAGGCCAATGATTGCGGCCTGGCTGACACCATCGTCTGGTCTGACGGTTTGAGATCCGGAAGGAACGCAAACACAAAGTCAAGAGCTGCCCCCAAGTCAGAAGACTGTTGACCCTCAACATCAGATATGTCTGAACCATCCTCTGAGTCGGAGTCGGAAGACACATAGCCCATCACGGGCAAACCAGCTGATGCCTCCCATGGTGTAGGCACACCAGGGGGATCAGAAAGTGGCCTGCTTCCAATCTCGGGAGATGGTGCCGTGGGAGGGTGCCTGGAAACCACTAGTAGCCTCGCTGGAGGCAACAGGAAGGCCCTTGTAAAGAACCTGAGTGAGCAAGGAGAAGGCCTCTCGAATCTCACGCCCCGTGGCAGCCGGTTCAACATGGGAACTAACCGGCAAGGTGGCTTCACTCCTGACCCTCTGAACCAGCGAAAGGTCAACGATCCCCCAGAACACCTGATGCGGGGTGACGGGCAGCAGCCGAAACATCTGCAGGCAGATGCTGATAGGGGTATACCAAACTCCGAGGATCAACAGTGCGGGAACTCAAGAGAGTCACCGTGGACCTCTGAGGGACAGAAGGTCCAGGCTGCACAAAAAGCGTCAGTCCCGCAAAACTGGCCGTCGGACCAGAGTGCGTGGACGGAAAAGCCACAGAGTCCATGGTGACCCCACCAGGAACATCCAAATCCAAAGAGAAGGCTGCTGGGCTTGACGGCTGAGAGACCACAGCAGAGGGTTCGACCGGCAGCCCCTTCCGACTTCGCCGAGTTGAAGTTAGGGAAGGCTGAGGCCAATATCCCATGTCTACACTACCCGACATCTCTGCAGACCCCTGCAGGGATAAGCCGGGGCCGGCTGAAACGGTGACCGATGACGTTGCAGGAGGGACAGCAGTAGCAGCAGATTTGACAGGAGCTGTTGGAAAAGTGGAGAGAGCAACCGAGCTCTGCTCGAAAGAAGGAGTCGCAACCTTAGTGACAGCCTCAGATGTCGACTGGAGAGGGACCACAGTCCCAGAACCAGGCATCTCTTCACCAGACAACTCAACAGCTCCCGCAGTATCCACCCCAGGAAAAACTGCACATCCCCCACGTAGGGGGTATAACTCTCACCAGGCGTGGTCGTGATGGGAGGCCCCAAATGACAGTGTTCCCCTTCCCTGCGGGTGTGGCAGGAATGGCGAGAATGCACCACATGCTTGGGCAAAAGGCATTGCCCTCAAAGAACAGTCCTGGGCAGAACAGAGGTGAGAGCAGTAGAAGAAAAGGTGAACTCAACAGATGTAGAAAGTAGAACACCCCCAACTACGAGAGAAAGGTTGCAGAAAATAAAGGACCGGCATGAACACAACTGAACCCAGATGGCCAACAGGGACCCAAAAAACAGAAATTCTGCCCTCAACAGAGAGGAGAAATCCTGTCCTTACAGCCCCCACTGACACCTAACTCCAATAATAACAAGTGCAATGCCGATTACAGGCGAACAGACTCTAGTCCCCATGGTGGATGGTCTGTTCTAAGCAAATATTTTGTTTAGGCCTGTTGGGCATTTAAAAAATAAGTTGCACGTTATGAAATGGATAAAAGATCATTTCAGCAGCAAGTGGGAATTGAAGTCCTCTCTCTCCCATCATGTATCTGTTCTCAGGCACCTACCATTTTAACAACAGGAACAACAATGTAATCATTAGTCTGTGTGAAACACACAGACTATTGTTTTTGCACAGATTCTTTTTCTTTTTTTTTTTTTCTTTTTTTTTCTTCTTCTTTTTCTTCTTCTTCTTCTTCATCTCTTCTTCTTCTTCTTCTTCTTCTTCTTCTTCTTCTTCTTCTTCTTCTTTCTTCTTCTTCTTCTTCTTCTTCTTCTTCTGTCTTCTCATCACTTTTTTGTACGCAAGATAACTCGAAAACGAATTGCCCTATCTCGTTGATTTTTGGCATGCTGATAGACAGCCACAAGTTCTCGGCACTGAATATTTTTCAGATTCCTGGGGCATTAGGGTTCTCCGTGGGGGTGTTTTGAGAGTGGGTCACACCCATATCTCAGGCGTGGTATGACCTACAGACCTGGGACCAACACCAAATGAGTCGACATTCGATGGAGGTTCAAAATATGGGTCAAAGTCACGGAGGTCATCTAGGGGTCATTGAGTGCATTTTTCAGAATTGCTAGAAATCACATTTTTTGACCCCCTAAAGCATTCCTGACATACGCACATGCATTTTGATGTAAAAAAAGTGGGCGTGGCCAAAATTTTTGAAAGTGGGTCACGCTCATATCTCAAGCATGGTATGACGTATGGACCTGGGACCAACACCAAATGAGTCGACACTCGATGGAGATTCAAAATATGGGTCAAGGTCACGGGGGTCACCTAGGGGTCATTAAGTGCATTTTTCATAATTGCTGGAAATCACATTTTTTGACCCCCTAAAAACATTCCTGACATACACACATGCATTTTGACGTAAAAAAAGTGGGCGTGACCAAAATTTTTGAAAGTAGGTCACGCTCATATCTCAAGCATGGTATGACGTATGGATCTGGGACCAACACCAAATGAGTCGACACTCAGTGGAGATTCAAAATATGGGTCAAGATCACGGAGGTCACCTAGGGGTCATTAAGTGCATTTTTCATAATTGCTAGAAATCACATTTTTTGACCCCCTAAAGCATTCCTGACATACACACATGCATTTTGACGTAAAAAAAAGTGGGCGTGGCCAAAATTTTTGAATGTGGGTCACGCTCATATCTCAAGCATGGTATGATGTATGGACCTGGGACCAACACCAAATGAGTCGACACTCGATGGAGATTCAAAATATGGGTCAAGGTCACGGAGGTCACTTGGGGTCATTAAGTGCATTTTTCATAATTGCTAGAAATCACATTTTTTGACCCCCTAAAGCATTCCTGACGTACACACATGTATTTTGAAGTAAAAAAGTGGGTGTGGCCAAAATTTTTGAAAGTGGGTCACGCTCATATCTCAAGCATGGTATGACGTATGGACCTGGGATCAACACCAAATGAGTCGAAACTCGATGGAGATTCAGAATATGGGTCAAGGTCACCGAGGTCACCTAGGGGTCATTAAGTGCATTTTTTATAATTGCTAGAAATCACATTTTTTGACACCCTAAAGCATTCCTGACATACACACATGCATTTTGACGTAAAAAATGTGGGCGTAGTCAAAATTTTTGAAAGTGGGTCACGCTCATATCTCAAGCATGGTATGACGTATGGACCTGGGACCAACACCAAATGAGTCGACACTCGATGGAGATTCAAAATATGGGTCAAGGTCACCGAGGTCACTCAGGGGTCAATGAGTGCATTTTTCATGATTGCTGGAAATCACATTTTTTGACCTCCAAATGCTTCCCCAAAATTCAGATGTGCATTTTTTCATGAAAAAAGTGGGCGTGGCCAAAATTTTTGAATGTAGGTCACGCTCATATCTCAAGCATGGTATGACGTATGGACCTGGGATCAACACCAAATGAGTCGACACTCGATGGAGATTCAGAATATGGGTCAAGGTCATGGAGGTCACCTAGGGTTCACTAAGTGCATTCTTTATAATTGCTAGAAATCACATTTTTTGACTCCCGAAAGCATTCCTTACATACACACATGCATTTTGACGTAAAAAAAAGTGGGCGTGGCCAAAATTTTTGAAAGTGGGTCATGCTCATATCTCAAGCATGGTATGACGTATGGACCTGGGACAAACACCAAATGAGTCGACACTCGATGGAGATTCAAAATATGGGTCAAGGTCACCGAGGTCACTCAGGGGTCAATGAGTGCATTTTTCATAATTGCAGGAAATCACATTTTTTGACCTCCAAATGCTTCCCCAAAATTCAGATGTGCATTTTTTCATGAAAAAAGTGGGCGTGGCCAAAATTTTTGAAAGTGGGTCACGCTCATATCTCAAGGATGGTGTGATGCATGGACCTGGAGCCAACACTAAATAAGTTGACACTTGATGGAGGTTCAAAAATGTGGGTCAAGGTTACGGAGGTCATTGAGTGCATTTTTTCAGAATTGCTGGAAATCACATTTTTTGTCTCTCTAAAGCATTCCTGAAGTCCATACATCCATTTTTACATAAAAAGTTGGTGTGGCCAAAATTTGTGAAAGTGGGTCATGCTCATATTTCAAGCATGGTATGATGTATGGACCTGGGACTAATACCAATGAGTCGACACTCAATGGAGATTCAAAATTTGGGCCAAGGTCGAACAGGAGTCACGAGGGCTATTACCAGAATTGCTGGAAATCATATTTTTGAACCTCCTTGTGCATTCCCTTGATTGGTCCCTTTGAATACTGTGAAGATATATACCTTATCTGGTTTCTTGGAAAAAATTAACTGATTTTTGAATGAATATCTATAAATACTGTCATTGAAAACCTATTTCTTATTTCTTTAAAACTATTTTATCCCCAAAATAAGCCTGTAAAGTATTCCCATTACATTCATAGAGGGGCACGGTGGCTAAGCAGTTAGAGGTGCAGGCTGCAAGCCGAGAGGTTCTCAGTTCGAATCCTATCTGCAGCAACTGCCTTGTGTCTTTGGGCAAAAACACTTCACCCCCATTGCCCACATAATGGCATAGTGATGTTGTGTACTAAAACATACTGCATGCCAATGATACACTTGCACTAACCCTGCTTGTGTGGAGTTAGCATGTTGGGGATCCAGACAGTTGCTTGTTGTTGTTGTTTGGTGGTTCTCTGGTTTCCTCCATCCATAAAAACTGTACGACACGAGGCGGGCCTAGCTGTTGAAGTGTTGTTAAACCCCAATAAATTAATAACATTCATAGAATGTCTTCTATGCACTGTTTGTCAACATGATAACCCAAACACAATCAATCCTATCTCAATGTTTTTGGTATACTGATAGACTGCCTGCCATTGGTATTTGGTCATCTATGATTTGGAGGCATGTGGGGCCTTCGGGCTCTAGATGTTAAAAATATGTTTACAACATTTACTGGGAAATGAGTTAGCTGAAGCAGTAACCATTATCTAAAACAGAAATCTCCAGAGAGAAAGCTGAGATAGAATTCTTTGTTACATTGAACAGCACTGTATATTTATGTTGTATCATGTTACAAAACTTCAGTCTCAGTCATTGAAGAGAGAGAGAAACCTTCACTTTTCAAAGCATTTTTTTTAAAAAATCTATTTATTCTCAATCATCACTCAGGATTGAGAGGTTTTGGGATGGAGTGGTGTGTGGCTTTCTCGAAACACCTATCACAGTTACAAAGTAATAAAATGGAATATTTGAATGGTCAGATTTTAACCCTTTTAATACTTCGATGTGAGTAAAAAAATATCTTTAATATAACTCATGGCTACAGAATGTTTTTCGCTCTCTTTTCTCAAACATCTAATTCTATGTGGAATGGGACACCTTTTCAGTGTGCTTTCCAAACTAAGGGATTCTTAACCTTTAACCAACATAACGGCAAAAACCGGTCAGCTTTATACACAGAAATGTCTATTCAGTTTTAATTACTTTTTCATTTTTGCTTGAAAAACATAGCTTATGACCCTTCATTGGAATGAGCTCATTTTTTAAAGGATTATTTATTTATTGGTGTTTAATTTCACATATTTCTGCACAGTGGTTTACCATGACCAGGATAGTTTTACGGGCGGAGGAAGCCAGAGTACCTGGGGAGGAGGACCTCCGGGCAACAGCGAGCAACTATCAGATTCCCCACATACTAACTCCACACAAGCAGGGTTAGCATTGGTTGAATACAGGTGCACCATCGATGTGCAGTACGCTTTAGTACACATCGCCACCATGCACCCACGTAGGCAATGGGGTGAAGTGTCTTGCCCAAGGACAGAGTGAGGACCGCTCGACTTGCAGCCTGCACCTCGGCCAACTCAGCCATTGCACCCCCATTTAACCCTTTACCCAACGGAGACGATAGCAAAATTTCTTATTTCAAATATCATTTTTTTCAAACTTTCCAAACAATTTCAACAAAACTATATCATGGGACCCCTCGTTGGAACTAATATTTTTTCAACTTCTCAATTTGCATATTACGCGGGCGGATGCGGCCGATTCGTTGGGTAAAGGTTTTTTTTAATTTTTATTGGTGTTTTAAGGTCACATATTTCTGCACAATGGCTAACCATCACCGTGACAGTTTTACGGGTGGAGGAAGCCCGAGTACCCAGAGAGAACCACCGAGCAACAGCGAGCAACTGTCAGCTTCCCAACATACCTACTCCACACAAGCAGGGTTAGCATTGGTTGAAGACAGGTGCACCATCGACGTACAGTACGCCTTAGTACACAGCGTCAAAGTGCCCCTGCGTGGGCAATGGGGCTGAAGTGTCTTGCCCAAGGACACAACACGGTTGCCACAGGTGGGATTCGAACCGAGGACCTCTCGGATTGCAGCCTGCACCTCTACCATCTGGGTAAAGGGTTAAAGGATTAAAATGGAATATTTAAAGCGAATATTTTAACCCTCTGAAAATCTTAATATGGGGGCACGGAGGCGCTGTGTACTAAAGCGTACTGCACTTCGATGGTGCACCTCTCTTCGAAAAAATCATTGAGAATAATGAAAACCATTTCCATTCTCACAGTGTTGTTCTAAACACACATGGATATAGATGGGACCTCGGTATTTTGACAATGCCAGTAAGTCTTCAGACAGGCTCTTGGGGGTCTTCAAGGCCTTTCACTGTTTACATTCCAACATTACTGAACCTTTTTACTTGCAATATATTTTCCACTTCATCATTGCCTTGCTAATATGAACATTTGCCATCATCTACAAATATGGCAGATCCAGAGTTGGTGGAGCCAATATTTATAAAGTAGTTTATGCTCATACTTCAGGTTTAGTATGACCTATAGTAATGGTACCTACACCAAACGAGTTGAAACTTGCTGGAGGTTCAAAATGTGGTCCACCTCTATGCGGTCAAGAGAGGTCATTAAATGCATACTTTTTCGACCTATTGGGAATTTCATTTTATACCAGTTAATGCAGTTCTGAAGATTATACATGTATCTCATCATTCAAATAAATGGTAGCGGCAGTAATGTCCATTTCTGATTCCTTGATCGAACCCTATAAATGGTGTGCACATATATGCCTTTTCGAGTTTCTTAGAAAAATTGTTCTGATTCCTGTACGAATATTTTCTCCATGAAAGAATTTCACATAAAGCAGTGGGGAGAAAGCTGTGACTGTCAAGTACAATAACATGATCTATTTATTTAATCTCATTGTACAGAATTAATTCCCAAACCAAGTTAATATAAAAACAAACAACTTGATAATGAAGAATTCCAGTGTACATGTAATTGTAAAACTACACTCTAGATTTGTTATTGAAACCTATCACAATACTGTCAGGATGCCGGTAAAAGATGCAATACTGACATAGTTGAATGTTCTGTTAACTGTGTTAGTGCTATGACTGTTTAAAATTAATTTATTAGAGAAGTTCTAGTTTTATGTATGCCTTGTTTAGGTCACTAGATGCTTTAAAGAGCAGGCTTTCAAATGAGCTCTTGGGTTTTTTTAAGGTTTTTATGACAATATCTCCGACATAGAGTCTATGCACCCTTTGTCAGCGCGACAACTCAAATACGGACCATCCTATCTCTATGCATTTTGGCATGCTGGTTAACAATAACCAGTTTGCACTTATCTATGTTTTTTTCACCCGTTCGATCTGAATGTCAGATGACAGATTTGAAGTTGGTGGAGCCATTATTTCAAAGTGGGTTGCGCTCATTCTTCAATGTAGATGTGGACATGGGACTACACCAACTGAGTTAAACATTGCTGGAGATTCAATATATGGTCCACCTGAATGAGGTCATCAAGTGCATATTATTCAGAAAGACTGGGAAATGCATTTACACCTTAATGTATTTCTCAAGTTTATGAATGTATTTCATCACTCAAATTAGTGGGCAGAGCCAAAATTGTCCATTTCTGATTCGTGTATCGAACCCTTTAAATGCTGGTCACATATATGCCTTTTCTGGTTTCTTATAAAAATTGTTCTGATTCCTGTATGAATATCTGTAAATACTGTTAACGAGAAACCCATTTCTGATTTGTTAGAAAATATTTTACACCAGAAGATAAGCCTCCATAAATTCTCTTTCTGTAGAGTTTATTCCTGATACTTTAACCCTTTTCACACAGACTTGAATTTACTGGATGCAGTAAATTCTGTTTCTCTAGTTCCATATTGCATTTTTAGCTCAGCGAAGGGAGCTTAACTTATCACTTGCCGTCTGTCGTCGTCCGTCGTGAAGTTTACATTATCAACTTCTTCCAAACTATTGGACCAAATTGAACCAAATTTGGTGTGCATGTTCCTTATCATATGTCAATTCAAATTTGTACAAATAAACTTTCTGCATCCACAGGGGGAACCACAAGGGGCATTACTCTGATAGCACTGATAAATTTTTTTTTAAAATTAAGAAAATTCTCTCCAGAACCACCATTTAGAATCTTTTGATATTTGGTATATAACATCTCTATTGGGGTCAGATTCAAGTTTGTTCAAATTGAGTCCCTGGGTTAATAATTGGGCTCCCTGTAGGAGCCCGAATTTCAACTTAGTGAAATATGAGGAAATATCTTTAAAAATCTTCTTCAGATCCACCAGTCAGAATGCTTTCATATTTGGTATACAAAATCTATAGGGTGGTCAGATTCAAGCTTGTACAAATCGAGTCCCTGAGTGAGTATTTGGGCTCTATTGGAGCCCAAAGTTTAACTTCGTGCAATTTGAGGAAATTTCTTTAAAAATCTTCTTCTTCAGATCCACCAGTCAGAATCCTTTCATGTTTGGTATACAACATCTATAGGGGGGGAGGGGGGGGGGGGGGGGCAGAATCAAATTTGTTCAAATCGAGTCCCTGGGTTTATATTTGGGCTCCCTGTCAGAGCCTGAATTTTAACTTAGTGAAATATGAGGACATTTCTTTAAAAACCTCCTTGTTCAGATCCACCAGTCAGAATTCTTTCATATTTGGTATATACATTTGTAACATCTCAAGAGAGATCAGATTCAAGTTTGTTCAATTTGAGCCTCTGGCTTATTGTTTGGGCTCTCTATGGGCGGGGTTGGTGGAGGGGGGGGGAGTGGGCAGGGGGAGCATGTTAGGTTCATGTTTGTTCAGATCCATTTCCATAAAATTTGCCTCTGCATGGCTTCATTCCTTTGTAGTGTTGATGAACCATGTCTAACTGAATGTGACCCAAAAACTTCTTTGAACCACTTTGGCCGGTGAGCGATTAAGGCCCCTTGGGGCTTCTTGTTATTCAAAAATTATTGAGGTGCATCATCCTCCTATTATGTGTCGCCATTGGTATAAATTTGAAAGTACAGTCTCGAAGCATCAATCTATTAGATACAGGTGGTAACCGTAAAATAGCAACACAAAAAAAATCATTGAAAATGATCATCCTTCGGCCATGAATCATCCTCCTAGCATCTCTGACCAATGTTAGAAATCTGAAAGTAATAGCTCAAAATATGTCTAAGATACAGGTGGTAACGTCAAATATGGCAAAAAAATAACAACAAAAATGGCTGCCATTTGGCCATCTTGAATTTCTTTTTCAGAAGATTTTGGCATGCATCATTCTCCTATGGTGTCTGACACATGTTGGAAATTTAAAACTAATATCTCAAAACATCTCCAAGATATGGGTGATAACGTAACTTGAGAATGCAAAAAATGAACAAACATGGCCAGGCCATCTTGAATTTTTTTTTTTTTCAAAAAATTTTGACGTGCATCATCCTATGATGTCTGACAAATGTTGATAATTTAAAACTAATATCTCAAAACGTCTTGAGAATGCAAATGAAAGTGTCAGTGACACTGTAGCTTAACCTGTGTGTTGTGTTTGATGAAAAGGATAATGTTCAATGTTTATGAAAGGATTATGAAATAAGACAAGAATTGTGATAATTGGGAATATGTTCATTTCTGTTCCCTGTATGCTATGTTTTTGATAAAAATAATATGAGGTGTACACTGTACTAAAGAGCTGAGGGGTGGGTTAATGCGACCTCACAGTTAATGTATGTGGCCCTCACAATTAACGTATATCAATGAAAGTTACGAAATTACATTGAAATTATTCCAAAATGAGTCATCCTATCAAGTTACATTGAAATCCCTTCATAAATATGGCCTGTAGACTGTGCTAAAGGTTTTCGAGCTTCGGGCCCCTGTAGCCGTCAGTTTCCCAATTGCGTCCAAAGGGGACGTTCTCATCTAGACATTATATGAAGTCAACCTACCAAGTTACAATGAAATCCCTTAATAAATATGACCTGTAGACTGGGCTCAAGGTTTTCGGGCTTCGGGCCCCTGAAGCCGTCACAGTTGACCAATAATGACCAAAAGGGGATGTCATCATCTAGGCATTATATGGAGTCAAACTTACAGGTTACAATGAAATCCTTCCATAAATATGACCTATAGACTGTTAAAGGTTTTGGGCTCTGGCAGCCATCAAGGCTGAATGATCGCGACCAAAAGGGGACGTTCTCATCTAGACATTATGCGGTGTTATCCTACCAAGCTACAATGAAATCCCTTCATAAATATCACCTGTGCTAAAGGTTTTCGGGTTTCAGGCCCCTGTAGCCATCACACTTGCCTAATGGTGTCCAAAAGGGGCTGTTCTCATCTAGACATTATATGAAGTCAGCCTACCAAGTTACAATAAAATCCCTTCATAAATATGATCTGAAGACTGTGCTAAAGGTTTTCGGGCTTTGGGCTCGGGCAGCCATCATGTTTGTGCTCTCTACATTAAATACACTTTTACTGTTGTAAAATGTTTCTTGGGGGGAGTGGGTGGTATCATTTAGTGAGCAGTGCTTACAGTTTTTCTAGTTTAATATATGGTATACAGAATCCTTACACAGGTCAGATTCAAGATTGTTCAAAACAAGTCCAATGTTGGTTAATAATTAATAATCTGAGAGCCTGAATTTTAACTTGGTGCAATATGGGGAATAATCTTTACAAATCTTCTTCATATCCACCTGTCAGAATCATTTGATGTTTGACACACAGTAGCCTTCCAGGGCCAGATTCAAGCTTGTTCAAATGAAGTCCTTCGATTAATATTAGGGCTCTTTACTGGAGCCTGAATTTCAATTTGGTGCAATATGAGGATTATTCTTTAAAAATATTTTTCTCACGCACACCCAATCAGAATCTTTTGATATATGGTATGCACTATCCTTACAGGAGTCAGATAAAAGTTTGTGAAAATTTAGTACCTGGGTTAATATTTGGATTCCCTGTTGGAGTCAACCAATATGAAGAATAATATTTAAAAATCTCCTCCGGAACCACTAAACAGAATCTTTTGATATATGGTATACAACATCCATACAGGGGTTAAATTCATGTTTGTTCAAATCCAGTCCCTGTGATGATATTTCGGTACCCTATCAGAGCCTGAATTTTAACTTAGTACAACACAAGGAGTAATCTTTAAAAATGTTCTTCAGAAGTTCAGATCTACCTGTCAGAATCTTTTAAAATACCATATCCTTAGAGAGGTCAGATTCATGTTTGCTCAAATCAAGTCCTTGGGTTGATATTTGGGCTCTCTAAGCAGCGACCAGAGAGGGCAAAGTGGGCCATATCTTTGACTTGCCTCCACTCACTTTGCTTAATTTCTATATCCGAAGAAAATCAAAGTCGCCTTGTGATTTTCAGATGCTGCTGTTAAAGATGGGCGGTTAACCAAAAATTCAGTTCAGTTTCGGTTTTGTTATCAAAACTGAAACAGAAACAATTACAGAAAACCTGTCATCGTGGTTTTCAACTTCAATGTTGAAAAACTCAAATCAGGTCTTCCCTTCTCAGAATAAAGAGAGAAACAACCTAAAGTTAACCTTATTTTCAAACTTTAGGTGACAAAATTACTTCTTACGCATCGTGGTTTAAACGTTCATCTGTTCATCAAATGCAATTTCCTTTGCAGAACTGGAACTTGTCACTTGAAAGCTTGAACTCCAAAGCCAGCGTCAAAATAACAGGTGAAGTTGGATGGAAATTTAGGGTTACAATGAACCAATATGAGTGACTTTTAATCAATAAAATTTTTATGGTCGGCATAATTTTTATGGTGTATCAGGTTAACGAAAACACAGGTATTTGGGGGGGTGGGGGTGGGTGGGGTGAGAAGCTAATTTTGCAACAGACTCAAGGCGTAAATCATTTTTCTCAAACTTGAAACTCTTGAGATAATTTATGCAAATATATTGTGCTCAGGAAATCAGAGTAGCGGTATAGGCTATTACACAGGTGTGTTGCAGGGCGATTCTTTTGTTATGTGCGTTACATTTGCACACTTTTTTCACCCTTCAATGTGGTATAACATGACTATTTTACATTAAGGAGAGGGACCAAATATGTTTTTCTATGGCAAATAAACCTGAGAGGTGTTGTTGATTCCAGCCTCATATCATTTGACATTTCAGAGCTATACTTGATAAAGTTTTGTTACGTGCGTTACATCAGACAGACTTTTTTTTTCTCCAACATTTTTCTGATTAAACATCCCTCTGATTTCACTATTTACCATTCAGTTAGACTATAAATAGACTAAAATAGATTAATTCCATTTTCAATTTACAAATGGGTAATGACAATCCAACCTTCGATTATTATGCATTGAGTGATTTTTCTCTGTTACGTGCGTTACATGAAAATGTTACGTGCGTTACATGTGTGAACCAATAGAAACTCTTCATAATATTGAATCTTATCAAAAGAAGATTTGCATATAATTCTTTCAAAACATTTCAAATTGTGTTGTTTTTCAAGTCCTCCAATTGTTTTTACAACCAGGAACCTGTAACTATCAAGAGTCACTGAGTGTACATAACTTTTGAAAAGGTTGTTGGAGATTCCCAAAATTTTTGTGATTGAGATGTCATATGATGACCAGGATGACTCATGAACATTATGGGTATCACCTCAACACATAGTTACCTCAAGTAATAAATGCTCAGTGCAGGGAAGCCAAAACTGCATAACCCATTGCTCTGGTTATACATGTACAAAGCTCCAGCAGATATTTCTCCGTGAGACTCATTTGTCACTCTTGCAAATTTGATCTTAAGATCAAATTTGCAGGAGTGAAAAATGGACCTCATGATGACTTTATACAAATAGGTTATAAAAAATGAAAATGATAATCGGTCTGGGAAAAACTTTGCAGGACCCATTTTCAGTTTACGTGAAATTATTATTCCGACAGGCTTGCAAGGGAAGCTCTTTTTTCTCCAATTCTCTGGCATCGATGGGGAAAATTTTCAATATAGTGGTAAGTGGCCAGACTCGGTGCCAGATGGCAGATTGTGTTCAACAGATTGTCAGAATGTGAAGAAACCCAAGTGAAGTGACACTGCTACATTGTACAGTTCATATGCGAGCTGGCATCTCTGACCCAAATGTTCATTCATGGAAAGTTGAAAACCATGGACTTTTTGTTGAGATTTGGGTCATTTCCATACATGGTGATTGAAGGGAGATATTTTTATTTATTTATTTATTTATTTATTTATTTATTTATTTATTTATTTATTTATTAGTGTTTAAGATCATATATTTCTGTTGTAGTGCACAATGGCTTATCGTGACCGTAACACAGATATGATTCAAGTTTAGACAATCATTTATACCTGTGTTGCAACCTTTATCAAGGGAGGAAATAAAGCCATGTTCCAAGTAGTAGAGTCTCTTTTCTTTCCAGTCATCGGGATGGCAATACAGCTCTCATTCAGCTACATCAGGAGATTATCAATGCACACGATTTGTTCTTATTTTCTACTGAAACTTCATCATCGAACCCAAATACAGCCATACCAGTATGACTCTTATTGGAAATACATGAAATGTAATGCACGTAACGTTACGTGCATTACAAACTTTTAGTATGTGACTTCATCATTTTATGTTGTTGAACTGGGCAAAACCCCTTGGATTATGGATGGCATGCTTCGTCTTGCTTTGCAAATGGAGTTTACATCAATTGATGGTAATTCTATACATCCCTATGGGAATATTCTGAGGTATATCCGTTACGTGCGTTACACAAAATAGTGGATGAAAACAACAATTTTTTTGACAATTGTTCAGCACTAAAAAAATCATTCGACCTTTCTGAGAATTTACCCTATATACTTTCCTTAAATCAAATCTAATGACAAAATACTGCTTCAGTAAATGATTATAGAGTGTTGTAATAGATCTAGGTTATTTAAAGAAAAACACAATTTGCTTTTAACCATAGGTTCAAGGACCTATAAACCAAAACTCACATACTTCACAAAGGAACATCTTGTAAAAATGAATGATTCTGGGGTTTATCAAGAATAATATCAATTTAAATTTCAACGAAAGTGTTTTTTATTTTTTGTCCTAGTGGTTGATGTTTCTGAAGAATCACCTTGCACTGGAAAGGGAGTCCCTGTGACAGTGCCTGGCGCCAAATACATCTTCTGATATGCAAACTAAATGCAATGTATTGTTATGTTTGTACAATGAAAACCGAAACCGAAAACCCGACTCTTTGAATGAAATCGAAACCGACATGAAACTTAAACAACCACCCATCTCTAGCTGCCGTGAGAAAAGTGGTTTATCAGGAGTCATTTCAATGCAACCCTGATATTTACTGTTAGAGACAAAACAAAGGACATTATTTGATATGCTAAATAATGTTAGTCCTTGAAAGAACAGATTATAAACATATGTAAAGAAATAAACTGAAAAAATAGAGTCTATAAAAAATGAACCTCTGTAGTCAAAAATAGGAGAGATATTAGAGAAAACATTGGAGTGAGTAACCTACAAAAGTGATTTGTGTATCACGACTTACTACAATAAAAGTTATCAAGATCACAAGAAATGTGATTTGTGTCGTTTTTCTTTTATTTCACTTAGTGATTAGCCGATATGGGTGTAATTGGAATTTGCTAATAACCGATAATTCAGTTCAAAATCGGACAGATACCGATAATGATATTAGTTTGTGTGTTGATACAAGTATAAATTGTGTAATGACATTCAGACAGGACAAATGACAAGTGGGGTTGTTCAGCAGTCAACTTGACTTCTCAACTCACATGTCAGGGGTTGATCTCGGCGTATATGTGTATTGTTACGATATTATTATCCACAGACAATAGAATTTTTAATTTTGATATACACAATTTAAACATACCCTTCTGACGCCAAATAAATAGTAATTAGTCCACTATGGGAACCGTAAGGGGACTATCCGTCCGTCCGTCCGTCCGTCCGTCCGTCCGTCCGTCCGTCCGTCCGTCTGTCTGTCCGTCCATCCATCTGCCTGTCCATCCGTCTGTCTGTCTGTTTTTTTTTTATTTTTATGTTACCACCTCTCCCTCCATCATGCTATAAGCTACACCTTTCATATTTGGTACATGGATAAATGGTTCTGAGAGGATGA
This sequence comes from Pictodentalium vernedei, assembly GCA_031216915.1. Classification (NCBI taxonomy): domain Eukaryota; kingdom Metazoa; phylum Mollusca; class Scaphopoda; order Dentaliida; family Dentaliidae; genus Pictodentalium; species Pictodentalium vernedei. The sequence continues at coordinate 378,574,474 of CM062295.1, forward strand.
TGCACGCTCAAAATTTTTTTTTCAAAATCCAAGATGGCGGAATGGCGGCCATTTTTGTTTTGTTTTTTAAGCTTTTTTTCTCTATTTTCATGTTACCACCCCTCCCACCAACATGGTTCAAGCTACATATTTCATATTTGGTACATGGATAAACGGTTCTGAGGGGATGATGCATGCTCAAAATTATTTTTTCAAAATCCAAGATGGTGGAATGGCAGCCATTTTTGTTGTGTTTTTAAGCTTTTTCTCTATTTTCATGTTACCACCCCTCCCACCAACATGGTTCAAGCTACACTTTGCATATTTGGCACATGGATAGAGGGTTGGGAGGGGATGACGCACATTCAATATTTTTTCTTCAAAATCCAAGATGGCGGCATGGTGGCCATTTTTGTTGTGTTTTTTAAGCTTTTTTCTCTATTTTATGTTACCACCCCTCACTGCAACATGGTTCAAGCTACACTTTTTATATCTGGCACATGGATAGAGGGTTGTAATGGGATGTTGCATGTTCAATATTTTTATTCCAAAATCCAAGATGGCGCCATGGCAACCATTTTTGTTGTGTTTTTTAAGCTTTTTTCTTTATTTTATGTTACCACTGCTCCCTCCAACATGGTTCAAGCTGCACTTTTCATATATGGTACATGGATAAAGGGGTTGTGAGGGGATTATGCACGCTCAATTTTTTTTTTTCAAAATCTAACATCTGTCTGTCTGTCTGTCTGTCTGTCTGTCTGTCTATCTGTCTGTTTTTATGTTACCACCTCTCCATCTAATATGCTTCAAGCTACACCTTTCATATTTGGTACATGGATAAATGGTTCTGAGGGCATGATGCACAGTCAATATTTATTTTTCAAAATCCAAGATGGCAGAATGGCGGCAATTTTTGTTGTGTTTTTTAAGCTTTTTTCTCTATTTTATGTTACCACCCCTCCCTCCAACATGGTTCAAGCTACGCCTTTCATATATGGTACATGGATAAAGGGTTGTGAGGGGATTATGCACGCTCAATATTTTTTTTTCAAAATCCAAGATGCTTATATACTCTAGTGTCTTCTGTAACAAAAACACCTTATGTCACAAAAGTGCCAGAGGGGACTAATACCACCTCGGTGGTCAAACACTTATTGTATGATGAATTTGTGTCCAAATAGTCATTTACGTTGCTGTTAGTCAGTAACATGACATTGGTTTTATCCATTGAGCTTATTTCAGAATTAAATTAAAATTAAGAAATTATGGAATTATGAGGAAACAACAAATAAAATAGACTAAAGAATGTCAATAATCAATAACAATTAACAAATACACATGATTTCCAGATGCAGGTATCGATATGCTAAAAATAGAATGTGGAGTCAGGGAGTTGGAGTAATTGAACTCGTAAGCATGTCATTGGGTACCGGTAAAAGTGGTTGCCTATTACAGTTCTGTGTTAGAACATTCAGTGGCTTCAGTCTTCAGCTACTCTCTTCATCATGCCCCCATGTGGACAATCAGGATTAAGTGCCTTACCCAAGGACACAACGCGGGAGCCAAGCATGTCATTGGGTACTGGTAAAAGTGGTTGCCTATTACAGTTCTGTGTTAGAACATTCAGTGGCTTCAGTCTTCAGCTACGCTCAAACATATCAAGACTACCCAGCTTTTGTACCTCAGTCCTGAACATTAGGGATGAAACGGTTACAGGATTTTCATAACCAGTTAACCGCTTCTGATAACTGCAGTTTACTGATTAACCATGGTTATCCAAAGAATTCCATTGCCATATGTCTTTGGTATGTTATTTATTTATTGGTTTTTAAGGTCACATACTTATGCACAATGGCTAATCATGACCGTGACAGTTTTACGGGTGGAGGAAGCAGGAGTACCCGGAGAGAACCACCGAGCAACGACAAGCAGCTGCCAGCTCCCCAACATCGTAACTCCGCACTGCAGCACAGGCAGGGTTAGATTGGTTGAAGACATGCTTACCATCGACGTGCAGTATGCCTTTGTACATGGCGTCATCATGCCCCCATGTGGACAATCAGGATCAAGTGCCTTACCCAAGGACACAACGCGGGAGCCGAATTGATCGCTCAGCTGGTCACCCATCCAAGGACTAACCAGGCTCGGTGTTGATTAACTTCGGTGATCTGAAGAGATCCGGTTACCACAACACCACCGCGCCCCCCTTTGGTATGTTAACTGAGGCCGAGATCAAACTGAAAAATGCCAAAATCATTCCTGGCAATGCACCCTCGGAGATTTGCAATGCTGAGGAAAATGTGTTGAAATGTACCTCATCAGCAAAATAAAAAATTACCGAGGGTGTAATGTTGTAAAATGTCAGGGCCTCCTCCCTCCACCTCCTCCCCCCTCGCCAGAAAATAATAATCCTTGTTTAGGGTAACCCAACCGGTCCTAAAAAGTTTATCAAGTAAAAGTTGCTCATTTAGTTCATTGTAACCCTAAATTTCCTTCATACTTCAAATGTGAATTTGAAACCGATTTTGGAGTTCCAAGCTTTCAAAATTATGCAGAGAAATAAATCTATAGGACAGTATAAATGGGGAGCAAGAGGCAAGTTTCAGTTCAGCAAAAAGAAACTGTATTTGATAAACTGATGAACATTTCACAGTGCTTCACCGTTGGTGTTGAAAGGTCATGAATATTAATGATTATTGTGTTGAGTTCCATGTATTGATACTGAAAGCTAGAGCTGGGAGGTTAACTGCAACCCCGGGTCAGGATCGGTAGTGAGAGACTACCGAAAATCGCGACCGCACTCCAATAAACACAACCACAAATTCGGTTTTAAAATTCCAGCGCGTAGATAGATAGATAGATAGATAGATAGATAGATAGATAGATAGATAGATAGATAATGTTTTACAATTAACAGATAATCTATATCAAGAAACAGAAATATTGATACATCGTAGGGAGATAACATAGCCAGATTAGCTGTCTACCTGTTATTTCCAAGGTAAAGAAAAGAAAGCATCGAATGTTGACTGCGAATGAAAGTTTTCTTTTTTCCGGCAGTTGAAGATTCAGGATATAGAATTTCACATTTAGTTGCGTATGTGCACATACACTCACAAACATACATATATACATGCATGCATTTTGATACATATACATCCATTTACACATACATACATAGATGCATACATTTGAAGGCAGACCTACTTAATTTTCCCAATAAGGCAGACCAACTTTCTTTCCACAAGATACATGTATGCACATATATACACACCTCACAGTGTCCAATAATTACGGATAGAACCCGAATCCCCGCCACAAATTGTCTGCAACTGGCAGGTTACTCTACGTGTTTGTTAAGGCTGTCATATTTTTTATGTTTTTTTATATGCCTTTAGCACGATAAATGCCTCAGCCAACGAACCACTGAATTTAAGGATCATTGACCGAGGAACTACCTGTGCGATCTGTTAATAATTAGGACCTGTTGTGCCCTTGCTGCCAGCTTATGAGGAGATTATATCGAAAGTAATTGTCGAGTTAGCGGCAGGATCTCGATCTCCAAGCGTAATTGAGACGTCAAACATCCGCTGCAATCGAGAGGTCACTTTTTGAGACCGCCCTAATGCTTGCCACACAATGAGGTTTGGGCCAATCAAGAAATACATGACATTTTATTTGACATTTGTGGGCATTACATCTGTTTGTCTCACAGAAAGGGGCGCAATGAGTCACGACGGCAACTCGACAGGGTTAGATATACATGCGTAGACTTTCTTACAGCATGTTCATAACTGTAGACTTGGTAGACTTTTAACGGGCAAGACAGGATGAGATATTCAGGCTTGATGTAAGTGGGAGGTTAATAGATAAATTTTAGCGAGTTTTTTTGTATGTGCGTGGTGCCTTATTGATAAATATGGGTTGTGATAGCTCAAATTTGACAATCAGGACAGTAAGGGTTGTTACATTGAACTTTCACAGGATATTGGGATAGTAGATTCTTCATCAGTAACTTTTTAAACACGTTTCTAATCTGGATGTTTCGTAACTCTAAATCTAGTTCATTCCATAATTGGGGGAATAAAAAAATGGGTAATGTATCTATATATTTTGTGCGTGTTCTGCTAATATGAAATAAATCAAACTTCCTCATGTTTGTCTGTAACACATTTTGCGTTAAACTAAAAAAATTGCTAAATGAACCTTGGAGTCTATTCCTTTTCCATTCAAACATAAAGAGACAAGCTTGAGTTTTATATAAATCCTTCACTTTGAGAATATTGTCTTTAACAAACAATGGGTCAGTATGGGCATTATATCTTTTATTGTTAATTATTCGCATTGGACGTTTTTGCATAATAATAGCTTTAGAACTTCCCCATATGTGAATTCCATATACAAGATGGCTATGAATAAGCGCAATATATGAATCTGCTGACCACTGTTAAGTAATTTCACTATCATATATGTTTGAATGGAATTGAAAAAAAACAAACTGTTGTACACTATACTTGTATCAATTACATTTTCAAGACAGTAAGCCAAGATTTGAGGCTCTCGGTATCAATACACGAAACTCAACACAATGTTTATTAATATTCATGACCTGTCAAATACCAAGGCTGAAGCATTGTAAAATGTTCATCAGTTTATCAAATGAGGTTTCTGTTGAGGGACTATAACTTGTGACTTGCTCTTCATTTATACTGTCTAATGTATTTATTTCTGCATGTAATTTTGAAAGCTTGCATGAACATCAAATTCAGTTCAAATTCATAGTTGAAGTCGGATGGAAATTTAAGGTTACAATGACCTAAATGAGCGACTTTTACTTGATAAAATTTTGAGGGGCGATATAATTTTTTAGGGTTGGTCATGTTATCCTAAACACAGTATGTTTTTTTTTTGCCTGACATTTTACAACATTACAGGCGTAGATATGTTACAATTATTTATTCAACTGATATAATCAACAGAAAATGCCCTGTTAGTCGATGTTGTTAGAAGATGTTGTAATTACAGGGCCAATCGGATAGGTATACATGTATGCAGATAGTTTCTGTGTGCTCATGGACAACCAAAACTACAACCAAGGTTTTTTTTATTTAAAAAACCGAAACAGCTACCACAGCTCTACTGAAAGCCCCAAATCATGGCCTACTGTCTTCAAAATGTCCTTTGTTCAAGTATAGTATACAATATTTTTTTTTAGCTCAACTTGACAAAGTCAAGCTGAGCTATTGCCGTCACTTCTTGTCTGTCGGCGTACATACGTGTGTCTGGGCATATGTACGTAAATACGGACGTACATATACGTACATCCACAATTTCCTTTGGCACACTGCATAGGTCGCATTTTTGATCAGATCTCTTTGAAACTTGGTATGCTTGTTTGGGGTGACCTCTAGATGGGAGCTATCGATTTTCTTCCATTTCTTGCAAAAAATGTTGCAGCAGGCAACGGCCTTTGAACTTAGTTTAGTCAGACCTCACTATTTCCCTTTGGCACACCGTACAGGGCACATTTATAATCCAATTTTCTTTGAAACCTGGAATGCTTGGAATGCTTATTTGGGGTGACCTCTAGATGGGAGCTATAGATTTTCTTCCATTTCTGTCAAAAAATAGTTCAGCTGTGCTATTGCCGTCACTTCTCGTCCATACGTATGTCTGGGCGTACGTACATACGGACATACACAGGTCTGTTTTTTTTCAGAATTTGGCATAACCCCTTTAGTGTTCACCTGATTTGAGCCTTGGTAACCCATTGTTTGTTCTCCTAAATCTGACATAGGTAACCCATGTCGATGACGTAACCAAAATATTTATTATACCCACAATGGAGCTTTTGATTTTTATTTTAAGACAGACAAGATACATTTCTGTTTGAAAAAGAATAAACTAAGTCACAGTTAAGTGACTATGCGGGGGACGTTTTAAGGCTGGAACCCCACACCAGCAATCTGCCAGAGAGAGTGTAATACTGGCATCTTAAACTTCGCTTGAAGACAAAAGGTTTGTTCTGTTGTTATGACCTGTCAGCATAATGACACTGCAATGGTGACCAGCGTGATCTTTATAAAGGCTTTAAAAATAGTTCATGATAAAAAACTGAAAGTGAGTCTGAGATCACTAAAAATTATTTAAAATCAGCCATGGAACGAAGCAAATTAAATATGGTGAGACATATGGGGGTGGGGTCACATTATTGGGCGTAAGCACTATCAGCAATTTCTTATCAACCTACCTCAATTGTTTACTACAGGCTTGCACTACAGTGGAAGAACCTAACTCGGATAAAATAGTCTCTATTTTAATCTTTCCCAAGATTTGGGAAAGAAAAGTGGTGTAAAAACACCACAAGAAAATAAGCCAAAACTGGGTCGAGCGCCATCGGCGCACACCCAGTATGGGACGCTCTTCCATAGTACAAATCCACGACTTCCGTAAAACAGTGCGCAATGCATCAATTCGTCATTCTTTTGATTATCCGCACACGTGGTGGATGTGTGCGTGCCATCTTTGCTAAAGTAACAGTGATATTTTAACTCGTCGATAATGGTTTTCCTGTGACTGGATTTATGGATCTGAAGATTGTATAATAACAGGACTGTGTTTTATATATTCTCGTTTATATTTTCAACCACATTCTCATTGTATATTATTTACTATTCCATTTTCGCGAATGTTTTGTTTGCGACATCGTGTCATCGCGATTCAGCAATGAATTTTTCGGTTGATAAAAATTTAATTGTTATTGGAGTTAGGTGTCGGCCGTCTGGGTTCTGCCACCTTCTCTCGTAGTTGAGGGTGTTCTTCTACTTTCTGTTTCTGTTGAGTTCAGCTTTTTCTTCTACTGCTCTCACCTCTGTTCTTTCCAGTTCGGTTCCTTTAGGGCAATTCCTTTTGCCCTCGCCATTGGTGCGTTCTTGTGTCCGTTTCATCCACACCCGCGGGTGGTGTGGAACGCTGTCTTTTCAGGAGCCTCTCGTCTAGACCACGTCTGATGTGAGTTTACCCCCTCTGTGGGGGATATGCAGCTCCTCCCACCCCCGCAGGGGGGGGGGGGGCACTGTCATTTCGGGGCCCCCCGACTAGACCACGTCTGTTGTGAGTTTGACCCCCTCCATGGGGGGATGTGCAGCTCCTCCCGCTCCCATGGGGGGTGGGGAACGCTATCGTTTCGGGGGCCACCCGATTCGACCACGTCTGGTGAGAATTGCCCCCCATCCTCCGTGGGGGATGTGCAGCTCCTCCCGCACCAGCGGGGGGTGGGGACCGCTGTCGTTTCGGGGCTTCCTGATTCGACCATGTCTGGTGAGAGTTATTCCCCTTCCGTGGGGAATGTGCAGTGTTTTACCATGGTGGATACTGCAGGAGCTGTTGGTTTTCTGGTGTAGAGATGCCTGGTTCCGGGACTATGCGCCCTCTCCAGTTGACATCTGAGGCTGTCACTAGGGTTGTGACTCCTTCTTTGGAGGCCGAGCTTGGTGGCTCTCTCCGCTTTTCCGCCAGTTCCAACAGCTCCCGTCATATCTGCTGGTACTGCTGTTCCGTCTACAACGTCATTGGGCACCGTTTTTAGCCGGCCTCGGCTTCTCCCTGCCAGGGTCTGCAGGGATGTCTGTAGTGTGGTTGTGGGGTTTCGGCCTCAGCCTTCCCAGACTTCCGCTCGGCGAAGTCAGCGGGGGCTGCCGACTGAACCCCCTACAGTGTCCTCTCAGCCATTGAGCACAGTAGTTTTATACCTGCAGTGGTCTGATGCGGTGTCTGGTTGTGTAGACGTGGGGGTACCGGCCTCAGCCTTCCCTGACTTCAACTCGGCGAAGTTGGAACTGGCTGCCGGCCGGACCCTCTCCTGTGGTCGCTGCGCCGTCGAGCACCACAGTTGTCATTGGATTCGGTTGTTCTTAGTGGGACACTATGAACTCCGTGGCGTTTCCGTCCACTCATTCTGGCCACACGACCAGTTTTGGGGGACCAACGTCTTTTGTGCTGCCTGAACCTTCTGCCCTGCAGAGGTCCGCGGTGACTCTCATGAGTTCCCGCTATGTTGATCCTTGGGGTGTGTCACACCCCTATACACGTCTGCCTTCAGACGTTTCGGCTGCCGCTCGTTGTCCCACATCGGGTGTTTTTGAGGATCGCGACCCTTCGCTGGTTAAGAGGGTCAGATGTGAAGCCACTTTGCCGGTTTGTTCCCCTGTCGAACCGGCCAGTACGGCAGTGAGCTTAGGGAGGCCCTCTCCTTACTCCCTCAGGTTCTGTCAAAGAGCCTTCCCGTTGCTTCCAGCGAGGCAGCGAGTTGTTTCCGGACGCCCCCTATGGCGCCGCCTCCCGGGATTGGAAACAGGCCACTTTCTGATCCCCCTGTTGTTCCGACACCATGGGAGGCGTCGGCTGGTTTGCCCACGATGGGCTATGTGTCTTCCGACTCAGGGGAAGAGTCAGACATGCTTGATGTCGAGAGCCAGCAGTCTTCGGACTTGGGGGCAGCTCTTGATTTCGTGTTTGGGTTCCTTCCGGATCTCAAACCATCTAACCAGTCGACAGTGTCAGCCAGGCCGCAATCATCGGTCGCGCGAGAACAGCCTATGGAGCAACCCGCTTCTGGGCGTCTTCGACCGTGCCCGTCGGTACAGTTGGTTGAAGCATTTTCAGCCTTGGACTCTAAGCTAAGTTCCAAGGCTATGAAGGCTCCGTTCTTCACCAGGGTTGACACCTTTTTGCCTCCGGCGCGTTATCGTTCCTACGATTCAGCCAATCCGTCGGTCTACCAGACTTTGACGGTTTTGGATCAGGACTCCAATTCCCTCGGGCTTTCCAAGTCCAAGTCTGCCGTCATTCCGATGACGATTCTGGAGTCCACATTGGGCTTATCGAGAGAAATGCTTGGTATGCTTTCTCTCTCTGATCACGTTGTCTCAGCTTTAGCTGCTTATCTGCCTCCAGATAAGTTTGACGAGCTACAGGCTCCTTTGCGTGTGCTGTTCTAGGCGCTCATGCATCTTACTCACACGCATGCCTGTAACACGGCTAATCTGGAATTAGTTTGAAGGGACTCTGCTGGACACAGGCTGATCCCTTCCTGAGGAGCAGTGCGCTACTCTTTGATCTGCTTTTTTGGCAGGTCCGCAACTTTTCCATGGTTCTGTGTTGACGGTCCGGGATGACGTCCTACGTCATTCCAACGATCAGCTGCTGTTTCTTCAGCTTGGTCAGCCTTCTAGGGTAGGCACGGGCCGTTCCAAGCCTAACAAGTACCCTCTGCTTCCTCTGCGAAGCAAAGGGGCTGATCCTTCTGCCACTGCTTCTACTTCTTACTCAAGGGGTAAGGGTAAGCGTCGGCAGTCTTGAGGGAAGTCCCAGGATTCTTCATTCAGAAGAGGAGATGTTTTCTCCTCTCATGAGCCTCGTCGGGGTTCGAAATGAAGGTCCTCACCTCGACTCGTCCCAGGTTGGAGGAAAGATAGCAGAGTTCGCAGACCGTTGGGCCACCATCACATCCGATCCTTGGATGTTAGATGTTGTTTGGTCCGGGCTGCGAATAGCCTTCCGATGGCACCCCACTTTGTCCAGGGTGCCTCTTGCAACCACAGTTCCTCCAGACATTTTACGTCGGGAACTTTTGTCCACGGAGATAGACAATCTCCTGACAAAGGGGGCGATTGGGGTCATCAAGAACATTAGGTCAGTGGGTTCCTATTCCCGCCTGTTCTTGGTGCCGAAGAAGGACGCTGACTCCGACCGGTTATCGATCTGAGTTTCCTGAACCAGTCTATCATTGCTCCCAAGTTCAGCATGGAGACTTTCAGGTCGGTCCTCCATTCAATTCACCAGGGAGATTTTCCTTCCAGCTTCGGCCTGCGAGATGCTTACTTTCACGTTCCGATTCATTGGGCGTTACGGAAGTATCTCAGGTTCGTTTTTCTGGGGCGAGTTTACCAGTTCAAGGCCATGCCTTTCGGCCTCAACCTGGTTCCTTGGGCCTTCACCAGACTGATGTCGCATGTGATAGCTTTCCATCGCACACAGTCCAGGGTGACTACTTCGGCATATCTGGACGATATCCTCTAGGGGCATTCCAATGCTGCCTTACTGGAGTCGGATGTTGCCACTCTGTTGAGCTTGCTCACGTCACTACGTTTCAGAGTCAATGAGGAGAAGTCGGACCTGGTCCCTTCTCAGTCATTTTATCATCTGGGGATGGCTTTCTGCACACAATTCAATTTGGTGGCGGTTCCCCAGGCCAAGGCTGTGATTCTCTCAGCTTTTGCTCCGACTCTGTCCCAGTCCACATCCGCGACTGCTCGGAGTATTCTCCGGCTAATCGGTCTCTGCTGTTCGGTGACGGATCTCATTCCTCTAGATCGACTGCGTGTCAGACCTCTCCAACACTTTCTGCTCAGTTGTTGGAGGCCGAATGTAGATTTTTTGGATCTGGTGCTTCAGTTTCCAGAATATCTTTATCCTCACCTTCTCCTCTGGGTGGATGTCCAGTGGCTTTCGCAGGGTGTTCCGTTGGACTTACCCATGTCCGATCGCGTTCTGATGGCAGATGCCAGCGATCTCGGATGGGGTGCGACGTTGGATCATCTAGGTCTTTCCATTCACGGGATGTGGGACCAGGATCATGCAGCTCTACACATCAACCAGAAGGAGCTTCTTGCTCTTCTTCTGCATTTCAGGCAGTGGATCCCTCACCTGTCAAATCGCCAGGTCCTTCTGTTGTCCGACCATTCGGCGGTGGTTGCTTACATTCGGAACCAGGGCGGCACGCACTCTGTTCCAATGTACGAATTGGCTTGGGATCTTATACTGCTTTCTCAGGATGTCCACGCTGGGGTGGCTGTTCGTCACATTCCCGGTCGCCTGAACGTCCTAGCCGACTCCCTGTCCCGTCGGGGCAGGGTCATTTCCACCAGGTGGATGCTCCACATGGCGGGTTCCATCGATCTCTTGTGACTCGTTGGAACCATCTGGTGGACACTTTCGTGTCCCCGTGTCCAGATGCTCTGGCTTTCGCCGTGGACGCTCTGGCCCTCCTTTGGGATGGTCTTGTCGGCTACGCCTTCCTACCGGTTCTGATTCCACCTCAGGTTCTCACCCAGATATGAACCTGCAGTCGTCGAATCCTTTAGATCACACCCATCGCCTCGGTGGGTGTGGATCAATCTGCTCCGCTCTCTGTTAGCGGCGATTCCGGCATGTCTCCCTCTACCTCGCGACTTTCTTTACCAAAGTCGCCCGAGGAGGTTTTCAAGTTGACCCGACTTCATTGTGCCTTCGCACATGTCTTTTATCGGGTCCTGTCTCCTCCGTAGTGGTTTTTCGAGACACGCAGTGGAGTTGCTTTTCTTCTTCAAGGAGGCACTCACTCCACTGGTTTAGCCTCTGTGGCTAAGTGGAAGGTTCTTCTGTCGATGGTGTGCGATCACTCTGTTGCTTCTGTCACTCCTTCGATCACACCGCTTGCGGAGTTTCTGGTATATGTTTGTTTCTGGGGGTCTCCAGCAATGGGTACATGTCCATGCTTCGGAGACATTTTTTTCCTATGTGATACCGCATTGTTTTGACACTCATCCTTGCCTCTCTAAGCTTGTTCAGCTCTTTTCCTTGAAAAGGCCTAGGACTTTGCAGTTTACTCCAAGATGGTCACTTTCTTGGGCGCTGCTCTGCTTGGGGGTGGGGGGCATTCACGCCTTAATCCTGGATGAATATGCGTTTTCCCACATGCCAGATCTCTCCTGCATCCATTTCTTGATGGACTTGTCTTGCTATTCGTGCAGCTTCCGCTCGTCTAGCTACTGGTGATTGTATTACCAATTGTTTTTTTTCTGCCACGAGGTGCGTGCATTGTCTTCCACTTTTAACAATTCTGTCATGCTTTCGGATGACTGATGTTATACTGGCAGCCTTCTTGAGAAATGCTACATTCTCCTTTTATCTGCGACAGTTGCAGGAGCCGACAGTGAACCTTGGGGCCCTCTTTCTTCGGCTCAGGCTGTTGTCTATCCCAGCCTTTCAGCTTTTTTCAGGGTCAGTTCCAGCTTTGTGCTGTTACTGCCCTTTCTGTCTGTGCGTCGCACTTCACCATATGCCTCATCTTTCATTGTCTTTTCTAATGTTTGTGATGCTATGGTTTGATAGGCCTAGGGATTTCTTCCTCTGTCCACGGTCCCAGTGCTATTGAGTTATGTGTGGGTTGGTTATGTGATTCCCTCCAGCCTTTTGTCTATTCAGCCTGTAGTAAACAATTGAGGTAGGTTGATAAGAAGTATAAATTTTATAGTAAATTTCCTTTCTTATTATCCCTACCGAAATTGTTTACATGGAGGCCCTCCCGTCTTCTTATTCGGGTAAGAATCCTTCCTCCCCGCTGATCACATAACTCCTGTGTTGTTCGGAATCAAAAGAATGACGAATTGATGCATTGCGCACTGTTTTACGGAAGTCGTGGATTTGTACTATGGAAGAGCGTCCCATACTGGGTGTGCGCCGATGACGCTCGACCCAGTTTTGGCTTATTTTTTCGTGGTGTTTTTACACCACTTTTCTTTCCCAAATCTTGGGAAAGATTAAAAATAGAGAGTATTTTATCCGAGTTAGGTTCTTCCACTGTAGTGCAAGCCTGTAGTAAACAATTTCGGTAGGTATAATAAAGGAAATTTACTATAAAATTTATACTTCCACTGCATAAAAAAAGAGTTCTTCGATAGCTAATTTGATTACCTCCCTTACATTAGTTACCTTTCAACAGTACAAAAAAACACTTTTTAATATACCTCTGGTGAGCTGTTTATACGTCCCAATGCTGCTTTGAACCGTGTTGGTTCAGTGGCGGATGAAGGACTTTACTAAAAGCTGTAAGGGCTGGGCTGGAGGGAGGGGGTGCCACACCTAGGCCCAAGTTTGCCGGAGTGTATTCAGAATTGTCAACCAAATTTTGAAATTTAATACTAAAAGATGCGATTAACCTCGCACCCAAAGCAAATATCCACAATCGTGAATGCACAACCCGTCTCCAGGAGAAAATAGGGGTGGGGATGGGGAAGGCGAATACCAAGTGTGCCGATGACTGGATTCACCCTTGTGGTAAAATAATGTGATGGTAACATTATTGATAGACCATTTATTTAATAGATGTTTCAATGCATAAGGCAAGATGCAACTATTTAATGCATGCATGTCAATTGCAGTGGTGGCTCACCCCGTTAGGACTACAATCCGAATGCATTAAAATTTTGGTCAGTACTCACAAGTCCAGGGGATGCCGGTGCAGGGTGGTGGGGGGGGGGGGGGGGGGGTTTGGAAGCGGGTCAAATTAATGTGGGAAGCTACATGGAGCCAACCAGGGCCCCCTTTCTTGTGGATGTGAATGAATTGCCAATTCCGTCAGACGATCTCCAGATGCAAGGCAATTTATAATTCAAAGAAGACTGTGCACAGGCCACCTTAGTACCCCCTCCCCCCACACCCGCCCACACATGCCCAATCCTGTGCATAACAAGTTGTCCAAATTGCGACGATTGTTTACTAAAGTATAATTTCTGGTAGTTGGAAGCAGGGGCAGGGGGGGGGGGTTAATGGGGAGGAACCCTCTCTGAAGGATACAGCTCCGCTCTGAAACATTCAGACAGGAATTTCAGACCCCTGAGCATTACTTCCAATGCATGAACTCATGGGACAAACAAATTTTCTTTTTAGAAATGTCAGAAAAGTAGTAACTAAGGGCAAGTCGGGTGGAGCGGTAAGGGCAAGACAAGTGGGCAGTCTCACGTAGAACAATCCTATAGAAGTTAAAAGATGCCAAGAACTGATATGGCATCAGGATGAGATATTCAGGCTTGATGTAAGTGGGAGGTTAATAGATAAATTTTAGCGAGTTTTTTTGTATGTGCGTGCCTTATTGATAAATATGGGTTGTGATAGCTCAAATTTGACAATCAGGACAGTAAGGGTTGTTACATTGAACATTCACAGGATATTGGGATAGTAGATTCTTCATCAGTAACTTTTTAAACACGTTTCTATTCTGGATGTTTCATAACTCTAAATCTAGTTCATTTCATAATTGGGGGAATAAAAAAAATGGGTAATGTATCTATATATTTTGTGCGTGTTCTGCTAATATGAAATAAATCAGACTTCCTCATGTTTGTCTGTAACACATTTTGCGTTAAACTAAAAAAATTGCTAAATGAACCTTGGAGTCTATTCCTTTTCCATTCAAACATAAAGAGACAAGCTTGAGTTTTATATAAATCCTTCACTTTGAGAATATTGTCTTTAACAAACAATGGGTCAGTATGGGCATTATATCTTTTATTGTTAATTATTCGCATTGGACGTTTTTGCATAATAATAGCTTTAGAACTTCCCCATATGTGGATTCCATATACAAGATGGCTATGAATAAGCGCAATATATGAATCTGCTGACCACTGTTAAGTAATTTCACTATCATATATGTTTGAATGGAATTAAGAAAAAACAAACTGTTGTACACTATACTTGTATCAATGACATTTTCAAGACAGTAAGCCAAGATTTGAGGCTCTCGGTATCAATACACGAAATTCAACACAGTGTTTATTAATATTCATGACCTGTCAAATACCAAGGCTGAAGCATTGTAAAATGTTCATCAGTTTTTCAAATGAGGTTTCCGTTGAGGGACTATAACTTGTGACTTGCTCTTCATTTATACTGTCTAATATATTTATTTCTGCACGTAATTTTGAAAGCTTGCATGAACATCAAATTCGATTCAAATTCACAGTTGAAGTCGGATGGAAATTTAAGGTTACAATGACCTAAATGAGCGACTTTTACTTGATAAAATTTTGAGGGGTGATATAATTTTTTAGGGTTGGTCAGGTTATCCTAAACACAGTATGTTTTTTTTTTGCCTGACATTTTTCAACATTACAGGCGTAGATATGTTACAATTATTTATTCAATTGATATAATCAACAGAAAATGCCCTGTTAGTTGTAAGAAGATGTTGTAATTACAGGCCAATCGGATAGGTATACATGTATACAGATAGTTTCTGTGTGCTCATGGACAACCAAAACCACAACCAAGGTTTTTTTTATTTAAAAAACCGAAACTGCTACCACAGCTCTACTGAAAGTCACAAATCATGGCCTACTGTCTTCAAAATCATGGCCTATTGCCGTCACTTCTCGTCTTTCGGCGTACATACGTGTGTTTGGGCATATGTATGTATATACGGACGTACATGTACGTACATCCACAATTTCCTTTGGCACACTGCATAGGTTGCATTTTTGATCAGATCACTTTGAAACTTGGTATGCTTGTTTGGGGTGACCTCTAGATGGGAGCTATCGATTTTCTTCCATTTCTTGCAAAAATTGTTGCCGCAGGCAACGGCCTTTGAATTTAGTTTAGTCAGACCTCACTATTTCCCTTTGGCACACCGTACAGGGCACATTTATAATCGGATTTCTTTGAAACCTGGAATGCTTATTTGGGGTGACCTCCAGATGGGAGCTATCGATTTTCTTCCATTTCTGTCAAAAAATAGTTCAGCTGTGGTATTGCCGTCACTTCTAGTCCATACGTATGTCTGGGCGGACGTACACAGGTCAGTTTTTTTCAGAATTTGGCATAACCCCTTTAGTGTTCGCCTGATTTGAGCCTTGGTAACCCATTGTTTGTTCTCCTAAATCTGACATAGGTAACCCATGTCGATGACGTAACCAAAATATTTATTATACCCACAATGGAGCTTTTGATTTTTATTTTAAGACAGACAAGATACATTTCTGTTTGAAAAAGAATAAACTAAGTCACAGTTAAGTGACTGTGCGGGGGACGTTTTAAGGCTGGAACCCCACACCTCCAATCCGCCAGAGAGAGTGTAATGCTGGCATCTTAAACTTCGCTTGAAGACAAAAGGTTTGTTCTGTTGTTATGACTTGTCAGCTTAATGACACTGCAATGGTGACCAGCGTGATCTTTATAAAGTCTTTAAAAATAGTTCACGATAAAAAACTGAAAGTGAGTCTGAGATCACTAAAAATTATTTAAAATCAGCCATGGAACGAAGCAAATTAAATATGGTGAGACATATGGGGGCAGGGTCACATTATTGGGCGTAAGCACTATCAGCAATTTCCACTACATAAAAAAAAAGAGTTCTTCGATAGCTAATTTGATTACCTCCCTTACATTAGTTACCTTTCAACAGTACAAAAATACACTTTCTAATATGCCTCTGGTGAGCTGTTTATACGTCCCAATGCTGCTTCGAACTGTGTTGGTTCAGTGGTGGATGAAGGACTTTACTAAAAGCTGTATGGGCTGGGCTGGAGGGAGGGGGTGCCACACCTAGGCCCAAGTTTGCCGGAGTGTATTCAAAATTGTCAACCAAATTTTGAAATTTAATACTAAAAGATGCGATTAACCGCACCCAAAGCAGATATCCACAATCCTGAATGCACAACCCGTCTCCAGGAGAAAATAGGGGTGGGGTTGGGGATGGGGAAGGTGACTGGATTCGCCCTTGTGGTAAAATAATGTGATTGTAACGTTATTGATAGACCATTTATTTAATAGATGTTTCAATGCATGAGGCAAGCCGCAACTATTTAATGCATGCATGTCAATTGCAGTGGTGGCTCACCCCGTTAGGACTACAATCCGAATGCATTAAAATTATGGTCAGTACTCACAAGTCCAGGGGACGCTGGTGCAGGGTGGGGGGGGGGGGGGGGTTGGGGTTGGGGTGCACGGGTCAAATTAATGTGGGAAGCTACATGGAGCCAACCAGGGCCCCCTTTCTTGTGGATGTGAATGAATTGCCAATTCCGTCAGACGATCTCCAGATGCAAGGCAATTTATAATTCAAAGAAGACTGTGCACAGGCCACCTTAGTACCCCCTCCCCCCACACCCACCCACACATGCCCAATCCTGTGCTTAACAAGTTGTCCAAATTGCGACGATTGTTTACTAAAGTATAATTTCTGGTAGTTGGAACCGGTGGCTGGTGGGTTAACGGGGGAGGAACCCTCTCTGAAGGATACAGCTCCGCTCTGAAACATTCAGACAGGAATTTCAGACCCCTGAGCATTACTTCCAATGCATGAACTCATGGGACAAACAAATTATCTTTTTAGAAATGTCAGAAAAGTAGTAACTGAGGGCAAGTCGGGTGGAGCGGTCAGGGCTCCAATCGGAATCTGATCCCCTTTTAAAATGTTGCAGTCCTGATCAGTCTAGGCTCCCAGATTGCCCCCCTCCCCCTCTCCCCACACACATACTGACTTTTCACAGACACGCCTTTTACTTTTTTGTGTGAACTAAAAAAGAAAAGAAGGGCTCAATGGACTTTGATGAAAGCCTCAAAGGGTACTAACAGTAAACACACGATAACTGGGAAGCTCAAGTAATGTTTGACCACTTAATTTAATGAACACTGATCATTTCAGACAATATTACCACTCGTAACCCGGTGGATGTTGTTCAGTATATAAATGAGAAAAAAACCCAGTGATACCGAAGAAAAATTGAAAAAAAATGTTCAAGTACCCCAAACTTCGGGGTTTTGAAAAACAGGGTTTTTTTTTATCAACTGTTCTTTCAAAATGTAATTTTGAGTTACTCGCTCACAGAAGGAACGTTCTCTGTGGAGCATTCAGGATTCATGTCACTGCGGCTGTCTGAATCAAGTTCTTCATCCCAGTCAGTCTGGTCAGATTCAATTTCAGAGATCTTGTCATCTGATTCTGAGATAGCAAGGTACGACTCATCTTTTAGAAGAATGTTTGTCTCCTGATCAGTGGGCCTGGCTGAGAATGATTTCGGAATGTATCGATCAACTGAGTCTGAACCACCAGCAGATGGTTTATAGAATATTTGTGGGTTCATTTTATAGCGGCCCCTCTTGCCACTAAATTCAGATGAGTAAATGTCAATTGCTTTGTCAACCAGTTTGGTCTTGTAATCAGGGTCCAGACGAGCCAGAACCTCGACGTTGACCCGAATCAGAAGAAGGTCATTTAATGTACTTTTCCCGATGCAGGTTCTGGAGTCAGTCAGAATGCGTCGTGTTACGCTGAAGCCACGCTCTACCGTGGCAGACGACCAGGTCACACACAATATAAGTTCAATGAGCAAAAGTATATGTGGATGCGAGTCATACTCATGGGTAAAGACAGATTTCCAGACTTCCATTTTATTTTTGAAATGGCGGAACTTTGAGTTGATCAACTTTTTGAGCTTTTGAAATTCGTAAATAGCTTTTTCGAGACTGAAGCCGTGGTGTTTGAGAGGAACACTGAAGTATTCAAATGAAGTTTTAATGTCGTCACACTGACAGCAAGACGTGTCGTCACCGTAATCCCAGCAGGTGTAATCAGCCAGTCGCATTGCTTCATACACTGGTTTATTACATGCTCTCGTCCATTTTCCCCTTTGATTTCACACTGGTTATCTTCATTTTCTCATCTGTGGTTTTATCTTTTTCATTTGGCTTGTTTGTTAGCTTAACTTGACATAGTCAAGATAAGCTATTGCCATCACGCGTGCGGAAGTCTCTTAGTCTGTGAGTCTGTTCACATTTTCCTTTAGCACGGGCTACACCGCGCAGTTCTTGTCTGATTGTCACAAAATTTCATATGCAGGTTTGGGGTCATGTCTAGATGAGAACGTCCCCTTTTGGTCGCGATCGGGCAACCGGTATGGTTGCCCGAGCCCAAAACCTGAAAACCATTAGCACAGTCTACAGGTCGTATTTATGAAGGGATTTCATTGTAACTTGGTAGGATGCCTCTGTATAATGCCTAGATGAGAACGTCCCCTTTTGGGCATGATCTATCAACCGTCATGGCTGCCCAAGCCCGAAACCCAAAAACTTCTAACACAGTCTACAGGTCATGTTTAATGTGGAGGGCTTTCATTGTAACTTGGTAGGATGACTCCTTATGATGTCTCCTTATGATGTCTAGATGAGAATTTCCCCATTTGGGCATGATCTGCCAATTGTGACGACTGCCCGAGCCCAAAACCCGAAAACCTTTACCACAGTCTACAGGTCATATTTATTGAGGAATTTCATTGTAACTTGGTGGGTTGACTTCATACAATGTCTAGATGAGAAAGTCACCTTTTGGGCATGATTGGGCAACTGTGACGGCTACAGGGTCCCAAAGCCCGAAAACCTTTAGCACAGTCTAGAGGTCATATTTATAAAGTTATTTCATTGTAACCTGTTTGGTTGACTCCATGTAATGCCTAGATGATGACATCCCCTTTTGGTCGTGATTGGTCAGTTGTGATGGCTACTAGTGCCCGAAGCCCGAAAACCTTGAGCACAGTCTACAGGTCATATTTATGAAGGGATTTCATTGTAACTTCTTAGGATCACTCCAGATGATGCCCAGATGAGATTGTCCCCTATGATTGCGATCATCTATGGTTGCGATCATTCAGACATGATGGCTGCCCGAAGCCCGAAAACCTTGAGCACAGTCTACAGGTCATATTTATGAAGGGATTTCATTGTAATTTGGTAGGTTAACTTCATATAATGTCTAGATGAGAACGTCCCCTTTTGGACATGATTGGGCTACTGTGACTGCTAAAGGTGCCCGAAGCCCGAAAACCTTTAGCACAGTCTACAGGTCATATTTATGAGGGGATTTCATTGTAACGTGGTAGGATGACTCCAAATAATGTCTAGATGAGAACGTCCCATTTTGGCCATGATCATTCAGCCTTGATGGGTGCCCAAACCCAAAAACATTTAGCATAGGCAAAAGGTTATATTTATAGAAGGATTTCAGTGTACCCTGTAAGGTTGACTCCATATAATGCCTAGATGATGACATCCTCTTTTGGTCGTGATTGGTCAACTGTGATGGCTACAGGTGCCCGAAGCCCGAAAACCTTGAGCACAGTCTACAGGTCATATTTATGAAGGGATTTCATTGTAACTTCGCAGGATCACTCCAGATGATGCCCAGATGAGATTGTCCCCTTTGGTTGCGTTCATTCAACCATGATGGCTGCCCGAGCCCAAAGCCTGAAAACCTTAAACACAGTCTACAGGTCATATTTATGAAGGGATTTCATTGTAACTTGGTAGGTTGACTTCATATAATGTCTAGATGAGAACGTCCCCTTTTGGACATGATTGGGCAACTTTGACGGCTAAAGGTGCCCAAAGCCCGAAAACCTTTTGCACTGTCTACAGGTCATATTTATGAAGGGATTTCATTGTAACTTGGTAGGATGACTCCAAATAATGTCTAGATGAGAACATCCCATTTTGGCCGTGATCATTCAGCCTTGATGGGTGCCCGAGCCCAAAAACCTTTAGCATAGGCAAAAGGTTATATTTATAGAAGGATTTCGTTGTAACCTGTTAGGTTGACTCCATATAATGCCTAGATGATGACATCCCCTTTTGGTCGTGATTGGTCAGCTGTGATGGCTACAAGTGCCCAAAAACCTTGAGCACAGTCTACAGGTCATATTTATGAAGGGATTTCATTGTAACTTCGTAGGATCACTCCAGATGATGCCCAGATGAGATTGTCCCCTTTGGTTGCGATCATTCAACCATGATGGCTGCCCGAGCCCGAAGCCTGAAAACCTTAAGCACAGTCTACAGGTCATATTTTTGAAGGAATTTCATTGTAACTTGGTAGGTTGACTTCATATAATGTCTAGATGAGAACGTCCCCTTTTGGACATGATTGGACAACTTTGACGGCTAAAGGTGCCCGAAGCCCGAAAACATTTTGCACTGTCCACAGGTCATATTTATGAAGGGATTTCATTGTAACTTGGTAGGATGACTCCAAATAATGTCTAGATGTGAACATCCCATTTTGGCCGTGATCATTCAGCCTTGATGGTGCCCGAGCCCAAAAACCTTTAGCATAGGCAAAAGGTTATATTTATAGAAGGATTTCATTGTAACCTGTGAGGTTGACTCCATATAATGCATAGAAGATGACATCTCCTTTTGGTCGTGATTGGTCAACTGTGATGGCTGCAGGTGCCCGATGCCTGAAAACCTTGAGTACAGTTGACAGGTCATATTCATGAAGGGATTTTATTGTAACTTCGTAGGATCACTCCAGATGATGCCCAGATGAGATTGTCCCCTTTGGTTGCGATCATTCAACCATGATGGCTGCCCGAGCCTGAAGCCCGAAAACTTTAGCACAGTCTACAGGTCATATTTATGAAGGGATTTCATTGTAACTTGGTAGGTTGACTTCATATAATGTCTAGATGAGAACGTCCCCTTTTGGACACGATTGGGCAACTGTGACGGCTTCAGGGGCCCAAAGCCCAAAAACCTTTAGAACAGTCTACAGGTCATAATTATGAAGGGATTTCATTGTAACTTGGTAGGATGACTCCAAATAGTGTCCAGATGAGAATGTCCCCTTTTGGTTGCGATCATTCAACCATGATGGCTGCCAGAGCCCAAAGCCCAAAAACCTTTAGCACAGTCTACAGGTCATATTTATTAAGGGATTTCATTGTAACTTGGTAGATTGACTTCATATAATGTCTAGATGAGAACGTCCCCTTTGGACGCAATTGGGAAACTGACGGCTACTGGGGCCCGAAGCCTGAAAACCTTTAGCACAGTCTACAGGCCATATTTATGAGGGGATTTTAATGTAACTTGATAGGATGACTCGTTTTGGAATAATTTCACCGTAACTTGGTAACTTTTGTTGATATATGTCAACTGTGAGGGCCACATACATTAACTATGAGGTCATATTAACCCACCCTTCAGCTCTTTAGTACAGTGTACACCTTATATTATTTTTATACCCCCCGCAAACAAAGTTTGGGGGGGTATATAGGAATCACCCTGTCCGTCCGTCTGTCCATCCATCCATCGTAAGCGCAACTCCTCCTAAACCGTTTGAAGAATTTTCATGAAACTTTACACAATGGAAGAACTCCATATGGGAATGTGCATGAAGCAATATAATTCTGTTCTGACATTTCCAAGAGGAGATAATCTGTCCGTCTGACCATCCTTGTAAGCGCAACTCCTCCTAAACCGTTTGAGCAATTTTCATGAAACTTTACACAATGGAAGAACTCTATATGAAGATGTGCATGAAGCAATATAATTCCGTTCTGACATTTCCAAGGGGAGATAATCTAACTTATACAGTCTGTCCATCCTTGTAAGCGCAACTCCTCCTAAACCGTTTGAAGAATTTTCATGAAACTTTACACAATGGAAGAACTCCATATGAAGATGTGCATGAAGCAATATAATTCCGTTCTGACGTTTCCAAGGGGAGACAATCTAACTTATACCGTCTGTCCATCCTTGTCAGCGCAACTCCTCCTAAACGATTTGAAGAATTTTCATGAAACTTTACACAATGGAAGAACTTTATATGAAGATGTGCATGAAGCAATATAATTTCGTTCTGACATTTCCAAGGGGAGATAATCTAACTTATACATTTCAGGTGCGGGGGGTATCACTTTGTGAGTTTGCTCACAGTACCTCTAGTTATCATAAACATAGCACACAGGGAACAGAAATGAACATACTCCCAATTATCACAATTCTTGTCTTATTTCATAATCCTTTCATAAACATTGAACATTATCCTTTTCATCAAACACAACACACAAATTAAGCTACAGTGTCATTGACACTTTCATTTTTTCTTTGCTGTCTGCCCCTACTGTCCCCTTATCTGTATCACCAACTCGACTTTCTGTTATAAAACCTTTCATACGTTCTTCAATGCAATGTACAATCTTTGGAATCAACGTATTTTTAATTCTTTCAACACATTTTTTACCCTGGGGAACATATTTTAGTTTAATGTCCTGAGTGTAAGTATTTGTATATTTTCCCAACTTTTTTTTGTTGTTTGGCTGTCAGTTTGTGTTTCTCCTTAAAAGCCAAACTGGCTGGTATATTTGTTGACTGGGCTGTGATTACTGTGCTACCATCTTCACTATGTGTTGAATCGAAAGGCAGGTCAGGAGCATCTGAATTGGTTGACAACTCAATAAGGTTTTCTGTGGCTGATGATAGAGTTTCAAACAGCTCTATTATAAGTAGTGATGTTTGGAGTTTATAAGACAAGTGGGCAGTCTCACACAGAACAATCCTATAGAAGTTCAAAGATGCCAAGAACTGATATGATTGAAATTTGTTCAGATATCCTTTGAGTTTCGCTGTAACTTCTGGTTTGCAGGCCCCAGGAGTTTCTATCATGTTTTCTGCATAGAGACAAAAAGGCAAGAAATTGGTAATAAGGGCCTTCACTGCTCGGTATTTATGATTCTGGAACCTAGTGCCAAAGGTTTTCGGAATTGTGACACACTTAACACCCAGGGTAGCAGCTATTGAATGCAGTATGCGTTTTGCCTTGCCACTATTTTTGAACATATAGTACAACTGTGTCATAATTATACCCCCGCTTCGAAGAAGTGGGGGCTATATAGGAATCGCCCTGTACGTCCGTCCGTCCGTCCGTACGTCCGTCCGTACGTCTTTCCGGACATGAAATTCTTGTGTGCGCAACTCCTCCTACATTTATCAATCAATTTGGACAAAACTTTTCAGACATCATCACTACTAAGTGAACATGCGCATATTCCAAGATTTTTGATCTGCGACAATTTAAACCAGGTTTTCTCCCTTTGACTTAGATTTATTGTGTCTTTCCATCCGCACAAATTCTTGTGTGCGCAACTCCTCCCACATTAATGAACCGATTTTGATGAAACCTTTCAAACATCATCTCTACTAAGTGAACATGTGCATATTCCAAACTTTTTAATCTGCGACAATTTTAACCAGGTTATCTCTCTTGAACTTTGATTTAATATGGGTTTCTACATGAAATTCTTGTGTGCGCAACTCCTCCTACATTTATCAATCAATTTGGACAAAACTTTTCAGACATCATCACTACTAAGTGACCATGCGCATATTCCAAGATTTTTGATCTGCGACAATTTTAACCAGGTTATCTCCCTTTGACTTAGATTTATTATGTCTTTCCGTTTGAACAAATTCTTGTGTGCGCAACTCCTCCTACATTAATGAACCGATTTTGATGAAACCTTTCAAACATCATCTCTACTAAGTGAACATGTGCATATTCCAACCTTTTTGATCTGCGACAATTTTAACCAGGTTATCTCTCTTGAACTTTGATTTAATATGGGTTTCTATATGAAATTCCTGTGTGCGCAACTCCTCCTACATTTATCAATCAATTTGGACAAAAGTTTACAAACATCATCACTACTAAGTAAACATGCGCATATTCCAAAATTTTTGAGCGGTGGCAATTTTAACTAGGTTATCTCCCTTTAACTTAGATTTATTATGGGTTTCTACATGAAATTCTTGTGCGTGCAACTCCTCCTACATTTATCAATCAATTTTGACGAAACCTTTCAAACATTATCACAACTAAGTGAACATACGCATATTCCCAAATTTTTGATCTACGACAATTTTAACCAGGTTATCTCCCTTTAACTTGGATTTATTATGGGTTTTCAAATGGGATTCTTGTGTGTGCAACTCCTCCTACATTAATGAACCGATTTTGAATACATGTTGCACATTGTAAATGTGTTTTTCCAAATGTAAACCATATATGTGTGGGCTCTTTAAGTATTCAGTGCTGTTCTGTGGAAGGCCACATGCAAATACAAATTTCAACAACAAAAAATGATCTTTATGTATACATTTCCTTAAGGCCTTCGCCTACATGATCAGAAGTGCATTCCTCTAAAAACCCAAAGCGGGGGTATTAATCACCTTCAGTGATAGTTCTAGTTTCATCAATGTTATTGAATGCACCATCAGTTTTGAAAGAATCTTTTAAGGCCAACTCAAGGCGATAATTGGCACAGTGAATCTTTAATAGCCAAGGTCGCTCATCACCAAGGCAGGTAGCTGCCCCCAAAAACTGACCAAAATTGACGCTATTAACAAATTGGTATGTCGTTCAGCACTAAAGTTGTAACCAACACAAAATGCATTGTCAAAAGCTTTTTTAATGCCTGCTGCACTGTCGCCACTAAAATTGCACATATCTTGGCACTTCAGCAATAGTTTTATAGGTTGTCCGTAAACAACAACTCTTGTGTATACAAGCTCTTTCTCATAGCCCTTTTTTCGGCTCTGCGACCCATCCATCATCCCACTGAAAAAATTTGCATTTTTCAGAATTTGTTCGAGATCCCTCTGCATGGCCGTTGCAAGACAGCCTATGAATTCCGTGCAAGCACCCTTAGTACTTCTTCCACTGAGAATTTTCAAACCATTTTCATTTTGCAAGGTAACCAGATCTGCAAAATCAGTCATTGGTCTCTCATTTATAGCTACAAAAAGTGCAGAATTAACCACATTTCTGTAACAATCACGGTCATTTGCAGTTATTAGTTGGTCAATAGGAACAGACGCGGCTTTTTTCAAGCTTGAATCATCACATGCAGACTTGCTTCATGACGTTTCACCCTTTTCGGAAGCACTATCACTGGGAGTCTTAACTATGGACCTTACGAATTGCTCTTCAGCCCAGTCATGCAATCCACTCGAGCAAACGTGTCTCTGTATGTTAGAGTGATGTATATAATCAATACTGTCGGCATAGTTTAGAATACTTTCAAGTGCAAAGCCCTTGATTCCTCAGAGCCGTGCCTGGGCTTTTATTCTATGCAAATGTTCACTGCATATTTTGCATTGTATTTTTGTCACATATCCTTCTCGTTCTTCAAGTATAAGGAAATCACCACTGGATTTCCACTTACTGAATGTCTTCTTCTGAACGGAATGCTTAGAGTCTGTACTTTTTGTTTTACTCGCCATGATGTTCAGTTTGTTTCTATGGATACGGATACAGGAAGAAGGCAAAACAAAAAATTGTATGGGAAAACGTGAAAGTGGATCGTAAGGGTTTTTATTTCGCATATACACTCTGTTTTTACCTGTGTCGTCATTGGCGAAGCAAGTCTAGTAACCGCTCGACTCCGTCCGTCAGTCCGTCCGTTCGTCCGTCCAAAACACTTTTTCCGTCGAAGTTTTCTTGGCTTCTATGAAAGGGAATGATTTTATATTTGGTCTGCTGCTTCATAATGATGAGTTGTATTGTGTAAGCAATTTTCAGATCTGCCGTGCAGCCACTTCCTGTTTGCCGATACTTTGAAATTTTACTGTACCCACTGAACATTGAAATTTTCCATCCAAGGGTTTCTCGGCTTCTATGTAAGGGATTGATTTTATATTTGGTCTGCTGCTTCATAATGATGAGTTGTATCGTGTAATCAATTTTCAGATCTGCCGTGCAGCCACTTCCTGTTTGCCAATACTTTGAAATCTTAGTGTATCCACTGAACATTGAAATTTTCTGTCAAGGTTTTCTCAGCTTCTATGCAAAGGATTGATTTTATATTTGGTCTGCTGCTTCATTATGATGAGTTGTATCGTGTAAGCAATTTTCAGATCTGCCGTGCAGCCACTTCCTGTTTGCCGATACTTTGAAGTTTTAGTGTACCCACTGAACATTGATATTTATTTGGTCTGCTGCTTCATAATGATGAGTTGTATCGTGTAAGCAATTTTCAGATCTGCCATGCAGCCACTTCCTGTTTGCCGATACTTTGAAGTTTTACTGTACCCACTGAACATTGAAATTTTTCCTCAAACTTTTCTCGGCTTCTATGCAAGGGATTGATTTTATATTTCATCTGGAGCCTGATAATGATCAATTGTATCGTGTATGCAATTTTCAGATCTGCCATGCAGCCACTTCCTGTTTGCCGATTCAATTGCATGCAGCGACACAGGTCCAGACCCGGTATTGGTCTTGTTTATGTTTTTATTTGTATGTTTTTTAAAACCATTTTCTGACAATAAAATCTAGGGTGTGGACAGTCCTCACGATACGCTTTAGTTGTGGTATGAGAATTTATCGTCTGGGTCATGATGTCCCACAAATTGTATGATTTTGTTAGCCTCACAATCGAACTTGCCAAATATATTTTTCAATGTGGCAGTGTGCTTTTACAAATAGGAATTATACTTACTTCGGAAGTAAAAATTAATATTATATGCAGCACTTGAAATCATTCCATGGCAATTGCAGAGATTTAAGTGTAAATAAATGTTACTGACATGTGCGTAAAACATCAAAATCACGTATCGCGATACGATTTTTCATCTTGAGTGCCAGTGCACACCGGAGCGAAACTGCCAAAAGCTGTGTTACGATTCACCGTTGTTACTACTGTGTACGCATTACATAGCAACCCATCCCCAATTAGCCTGACTGTCATTACCGAATCGGCCTGTATCATATTTTTGCGGCAATCCACGGAGCGACTTGGAACAATTCTCACACGTATACGGCTCATCATTACAACCAATATTTATGCGAATCCTCAAAAACTTTACGCAAACTGTCGGAATTTTGAGACAACCCATTATTTCGTCTGCATGTTTTTCGATCGAGGCCACCTCCAGGCGAACCAAATGATCATTCGCCTAAAAAAAAACAGGTCTGCGTACATGTACGCACATCCACACTTTCCTTTGGCACACTACATAGGTCGCATTTATGATCAGATTGCAGGGCTTGCATTTTAGAACCGTGGCCAGGCTGATGAATAGGCCAGGTAAAAAGGGTCACCAGTCCTCATTTGTACTGTTCAGGGCTGATTTCGCAGATTACATAAACTGTGGCAGATGCATTTGTTGGCTTGATCGATTGGCGACCAGGCTGACTAATCAGCCTGGTGAGAAATGTTTTGAGGCTGATTACCAGGCCTGGGCTGATAGGCCTGGTGAAAATGCAAGCCCTGGATTGCTTTGAGACTTGGTATGCTTTTCAGGGGTGACCTCTAAATGGGAGCTATCAATTTTCTTCCATTTCCGTCAAAAAATATTGCCGCTGGCAACAGCCTTTGAACTTAGTTTAGTCAGACCTCCATATTTCCCTTTGGCACACCCAACAGGGCACATTTATGTTCAGATCGGTTTGAAACTTGGTATGTTTGTTTGGGGTTACCTCTAGATGGGAGCGATCAATTATCTTCCATTCCTGTCAAAAATGTTACCACTGGAAATGACCTTCAATGAACTTAGTGCACTTATGCATCAGTATTCCACTTTGGCACACCCAGCAGGGCACATTTATAATCGAATCAATTTGAAACTTGGTATGCTTGTTTGGGGTGACCTCTAGATGGGAACTATCGATTTTCTTCCATTTCTTGCAAAAAATGTTGCCGCTGGCAACAACCTTTGAACTTAGTTTAGTCAGGCATCAATATATTCCTTTGGAACACCCTACAGGGCACATTTATGATCAAATCATTAGCACAACTTTGGCAAAGCCAAATTTGAGCTTATGCCATGGTCCGTCGTCCGTCTGGCTGTCTGTCCGTCAACACGGCTCGGGCTAGAGGCCATATTTATGAACCGATCTTTACGAAACTTCTTGGGTACCTTTGTTATGACCGTGGGACGAGAACGAGTGTTTTTGGGTGCTGTCCGAAATTTAAGATGGCTGCCAGCCGCCATTTTGTACCGACGATGCAGAAATCTGTTTTTTATACAGAACTTCCATATGAAAGTTCTGATTTGAATAATTTTTTGTATGAATGTTTAGTACCATGGGATACATCACATATAATACAGGTTTTTTTCTCGTGCGTAAATTATGCAAATTAGACTAACTTTGATGTTTTTTGGTGTTACTTTCAGCACTGTAAGTGCAAATGCCAATACGGCTCGGGCTAGAGGCCGTATTTATGAACCGATCTTTACGAAACTCCTTGGGTACCTTTGTTATCACCGTGGGTCGAGAACAAGTGTTTTGGGGTCCGGTCCGAAATTCAAGATGGCCGAAGGCAGCCATTTTGTACAAAATTTGGTGCAATCAGATTTTTGCACTGAACTTCCATAGGAAAGCCAGGGGGGTTTTTTACCGACGAGAGGGGCCGATAATCGGCCCCATTCCCAATCGAAAATAGTCTCTCTTTTTACCAATTTGCTCTAAAAAATTCCCAATTCACTCCAGTTAGGAATTCATTTCTGTGTGACCAGTTGATTGTTTATAACTGACAAGGACCGAATATTCAGCAGTGGGCTTCCAAATGTGAATTGTTTCATGCGATTGGCATTCACTTCTGTTGATTTGAAACCGTATTGACAATGTTTTCCTGGATGTGGGCGATCGAAATTAACTCCCTTGATGTGCAGCAATGATAATTGAACGACTCACAGTGAGCGAAGGAAAGTGACAAATTGCATTGCTGTAAACCATAACTGTTCACGAACGGTACCTAACTTTCGTTACCGTGTGTTTCTTGAACCACGGTACCGATTTTTAAGTTCCGTTTTTGTCTGAAATCGAGTCAGATAACCTGTATTTTATCCAAACCGCTCCCCAGTCTGATACTCTTGCAACTTGATATCATGAAACCCCGAATCGTCCCCAGGTCGAACCGTCCTCAATTATTTTACCCATCCGTCCCCCAGGTCTGACACTCCTGCTGACTGATCCCAAATTGTTCCCTGGCTGAACTGTCCCAATTTATTTTACCCAAACTGTACACAGGTCTGATACTCCTGCTGACTGAATTTTTCTTGGGACAGTTCGACCAGGGCTCGCTTCGACCAGGGGACGGTTGACGCGGCTCTGTGGCAATCAACATGTAAACTGCACTTCCGTTTTGTGAAAGTTTGTTGATATTCACGATGTCACACAATTCAAAATACTACCGAAAAAGGGTTATGAAGGAAACAGAAGCTAATTGCCAATCGATCAAGAAGTTTTTACGCAAGGGGTGGTCAGAATGTTCCGAAGATGTTAATAATACATCGGAATCGCGCAATTTAAATGCACAGAGCACGTCTTCTAGTGATTCATGCTGTGCATTAAACGAAGGTACATGTATCAATCGCGATGACGTTCCAACAGCAGAAAGTTCAAAAACTGAAAGTACTGGCGGCATACAAACTGATTCAGCTGATCGCAATAATAGTGAATCTGACTCCGACTACGATAATGAAATAGCCCACAGATTGGACAAGAGACTCTTTGCCAGCATGAAATACGAATCCGAGTATAAATGGTTGTATTACAATATGAAAAAACAAGGCTATATCTGCAAGTATTGTGAACTGTTCGCACCAATACTAACGCCAGGATTGTCACGTGCTTTCGTAGAACAAGGTGTTCTTCTGGGCTCCCACCCTAGCAGAAAGTTGGACAAACATGACTGTAGTGAACGCCACCAAAAGGTTCTGCATATATTTCAAACACGAAAACAAAGCAGCAGTGAAAAACCAAGGGCTTTACTCAAGTTATGGGATAAAGTTGTAAAAGCAAATGTAGAAAAGGATGAACAGAAAAGATTGGCAAATCGTAATTACATTTCTAAAATAATTCAAGCTGAGTACTTTCTAGTTAGGAAGAAATGGGCTGTGAGTGAGAATCTCGAGGACTTAGTTATGTTTCTGAAACAAGTTGGTGTTCCTGGTATAGAAGAATTTCAAAATGAAAATCCAGAGGTAACTTACCTGTCATCCAGTACAGCTACTGAACTACTTACCTGTATTAGCGCCAGGCTTGAACATCAAACATTGAATTCACTCAGAAATGCAACTGAGTTCTCCCTCTTAACAGACGAATCAACAGATGAAAGTAACAGAACTCAACTGTCAATTCTGTGCAAGTGGGAGTGTGATGGAGACTTCACTGAGAAGTATGTTGGATTAGTGGAGGTGGGTCAGACTGATGCTAAAAGTTTACTGGACTGCATTCTGCAATTTTTTATTGCTAAAGGTTTTGATATTAAGAAAGTTAAATTTGTGGCTTTGGATGGAACCAACCCTATGTCTGGGGAGAAGTCGGGTTTGCAGAAACGTATAAGACATGTTGCACCACATTCGATCTACATTAACTGTAGGAACCATAGACTAGCTTTGTGCATCAAGCACTTGATTGTCAAACCTGAGTTTAAAATAATGACTGAACTAGACAATGCCCTCATGTCATTATGGAAGTTGTTTGAGTATTCTCCACAGCGATTTCATGTTCTCAAAGAACTTCAACAGGTGTATGGTGAGAAAACCTACACTATGATTCGTGCAGTGCCCACTAGATGGCTCTCACACCATGGTGCTTGTGTAAGAGTGGTGAACAGATATGCTGTAATCATTGACGCACTTATCAGCAGGGCTCGATTTAACCGGATTCGCATGGCACTTTGCGAGCCAATTTCCGATTTTTGCGACTCAAAAAATGTCAGTCCAGAGTTATTTGCGAATCAAATAATTCCTCCAACTTTGGAGAAAATTTTCGCGGTAGTCAGCGCAGTATATCGCAAAGTTCTAAACTCGTCAAGTCAAACGTGTATGCCAGTTTAAGTATCAAAAATCAAGGACAGTACTTAGGACACAGTATTGGCGAAATGACAGTACTGACCCAAATTCCCCAATAACTGGGACTGAATAACCCTTGCGATTGCATGCGGTTGTTGAAAATGTAGGCCACTCCTGCGTAACTTCGGTGTTACTAATCGTTCAATGCAAACAAAAGTTCCGGGAAGCAGACGGCTATTTTCCCTGTATATATTGCAGTGCTGTGCAGTGGATCAGCGGTCACTGTTCTACCAATGGTGGATGCAAAGGGGGGGGGGGGGGCAGCACCACTTGTCCCCGGGCCAACTCGCCCCCTAGCTGGTGGGCCATCGCTCCCGGGCCAATTTGCCCTCAGGCCAACACGCCCCCAAATGGAATAAAGAGGATTGGTCGGGATGGGTGTTCAGAATGAGTAACAATACGCGATTTCAAAAATTGTTTTGTCGGATTGGGTCAGTGTTGTGTCACTGTGCCTCACGGAGTCAGTGACAGCCAAAGACATTCAGCTTCCCCCCTTATATCAATAAACGGAGAACCGGGGATTCGATTGAGCCCCTCTTCAAGATGTTTGCGTTGATCCTCTGTTTTATTACCCCCCATGCCCCCCACCCGGCTGCTCCCTTGATGTTTGAAGTTCTTTCGATGGCTGTGATTTGTACTGATCAGCCAGCTCCTTCTGAGCACGGAGCTCCAATTGTAGTTTTTCAGTTGTCATGCAGGGGGGGGGGGGGGGGATTTAAAAAAATCCTTGTGACCTGATTGTCCCCCCCCCCCCCCCCCCCCCCCCCCCCCGGTTTAGCTTGTTTAAGTCTTATTTGTCTGGCATGCAGGGGTAGCCAGGGTTATTAATTAATATGTAAAATATATCTACTGGTCGCCTTCATTTAGAGTGTCACCAGAACGGCATGATTTTGAGGTGTTACTCGCCCCCCCCCCCCTCCCCAGCCCCAGGAATCCCATGGCTATGCCAATTATGATCCTTAACTGAGTCAGGATTTTAATTGGCATAGCCATGGAGTACCTATGCAGCCTAGAGGGCTGACACTTGCAAACGCTGGCAAATCGTAATGTTCTCCTCGGGTTAAAAATCATTATGACTGTAAACATTGTGTCCAAAATGCGATATTATATTGAATGATCCCCCCCCCCCCCCCCCCAACACACACACACACACAACTCGGGCCTTGGGCATCTTCAGAATTCCACCCCCCCCCCCCCCCCCCCCCCCTCCTTTGAGAAATGAGAATCCTGTATCCCCCACTGTGTTCAAACTTCAACTGACTGTTGGTGGACAGATATTTTGGCTGACGGAAAAGCCTTTCAAAATCATATAAATTGGCATTGAGAGAAACATTACGCCATCCGCGTAACCCCAAAACTTTGTGGCGATAAGTATCTTATATTCTTTAATTAAAGTTTAATGGATTTCGCGTTTAAAAAATTTAACCGAAACTTTGATACCGACAAGACACTTGGACAGTATTTCCTGGAGGTGCAGCTGCGTTTTCAGTTTCAGCCTTTGATAGCATACATTGTTATTTGGCAGACTGGCAGAATGTTATAATTGCGATTGACCCAATGAGAGCTTGTCGGTTTCATTTGCAATTACTCGATGAGAGAATAGACAGATATTGCAGAGATCAAAGACACTGCCGAAATTCCTGGAGCATGTGGGGCATGGATGTGTGTCCTAGTCCTACATGTAGTACTGTACATAAGAGCAATTGTAACAGCTGATAACGAATCAACTGCTGTTGGCGTAACACATAATCTAGGATAGCCAAATAAATGAAATAATCTATTATAAGGGGGCGCGGTGGCTCAGTTGGTAGAGGTGCAGGCTGCAAGCCGAGAGGTCCTCGGTTCGAATCCCACCTGCGGCAACCGCGTTGTGTCCTTGGGCAAGTCACTTCACCCCGATTGCCTACATGGGGGCACGATGACGCTGTGTACTGAGGCGTACTGCACGTCGATGGTGCGCATGTCTTCAACCAATCACCCTGCCTGTGCTGCGGTGCAGAGTTCAGAGTTACGATGTTGGAGTGCTGACAGCTGCTCGTCGTTGCTCGGTGGTTCTCTCCGGGTACTCCGGCTTCCTCCACCCGTAAAACTGTCACGGTCACGATTAGCCATTGTGCATAAGTATGTGACCTTAAACACCAATAAATAAATAAATATATCTATTATAATGTCAACTAAATTGAAAACAATTCAAAACTGGGCTAAAGAATATCCTTGGCTGAAATATTCCATCAATGAAAATGGAAGTGGTATTTCTGTGTCGTGCAATATGTGCATAACGCATGAACAATGTATTTGTCACGTACGAAACTTTAACAGGACTTTTATCGACGGCATTCGTGGCAATATCAAGAAAGACAGTGTTGTCAAGCATGCTGCCACTGAGCAACACAAAAGGGCGATAGATCTACAATCTCCAACGACAAGCATCCAGGCCTATCTTGGAACGCCAATCGGGAATCACTAACAAAAGGTTCTTCTGAGGAGAGAAATAGACTCGTGAAACTTTTTGACATAACCTATATGATGATGAAAGAAGAAATGCCCTTCACTAAGTTTGCACCTATAGTTGAACTTGAGAAAAGACATGGTGTTAATGTTGGGAGCACATACATCAATGACAAGAAATGCAATGAATTTGCTAGCTTTATTGCTATGGATGTTCGCGAAGGAATAATTAAAACTGTTAAAGAATCTGATTACTATTCAGTTTTAATCGATGGATCTACCGACACCAGTGTATCAGAAAAAGAACTACTTTATCTGAAAGTTATGGAAAATGGCAAAGCAAAAACCCTTTATTTCAAAATTAAGTGTATGGAAAGTGGAAAGGCTGAGGCATTGAAGGAAAATCTCCAGGACATTCTTCATGAGTACGATATGGACAGCAAACTTGTCGGATTCTGTTCCGATGGCGCTAGCGTAAACATGGGACGCAAAGGCGGAGTTTCTACTTTACTCATGCAGACCCACCCGTGGCTTGTTACTATACATTGTTTGAATCATCGCCTCGAACTAGCAGCAAAGGATGCTTTTAAGGGAACATATTTCGACAAGGTCATTGAAATTCTATTCTCGTTGCATAACCTGTACCACAGAAGTCCCAAACGTTTACGGCAATTAAAGGTTTTAGCTGAACTTATGAATGAACATGTAAAAGTCCCCCAGAAAGCCAATGGAACACGTTGGGTTCAGCATAAGAGGAGAGCATGTGAGAGTTTGATGGACTCATTTCCAGTGATTGTATCACATCTTGAGAATATGGCCGAGGACAATGAAACAAAGTCAGACGATAAAGCCAGAATGAAAGGCTACCTAAAAACTCTGAAGTCGTGGAAATTTGTAACCCATGCAGTGTTGTTTAAGCAGGTGTTGCAGTCATTGTCAAAACTATCACTTTCCCTTCAGAAAGAAAATACTAATCTTCCAATGGCCATTTCTCTTCTGGAAAGAACATACTCACAGCTAAACAAGCTGAGAGGGTGCAATAATGAAGGGCCCCAAATGAATAAATTGCCTACTGGGGAATCTGATGTAGATCAGTCCGGACAGCTCCAGTCTCTCCTGCAGTCAGCCGCAGAGGACCAGAAAAATGTCATTATTCAAGGTGTTAAGCTGGATGTTGAAGTCAACGCACTGAAAGTGTTTGCAACCGAAAGGAATAAATACATAGACAGTATAAATAAATGCTTATTAGATCGATTCGGCAACATTCATACAGAGCCATTGTTCAAATGCTTCAATTTACTGAACACAGACATTTGGCCTGAAAAGGCGACAGTCTTGGCTGATTTTGGGAATGAGCTAGTTGCAGAGTTCACTCACCATTTCCAGAAACTCTTGGAGTCAAAAGGTGTCAATAATGATCAAATGCTAGATGAGTGGGAGGAGTTGAAAGTGTTCACGAGTAGAAATCTGAAGCATTTAACCCCTGAAGAGGTATGGAAATTGCTCCTCACTAAATATAGGAATGACTACCCAAATATTCTCCACATGGTGTTAATTTTAATGGTTCTCCCTAGCTCGAATGCTGTTGTGGAAAGAGGATTTTCTACCATGTTACGGGTCAAGTCAGACTTCCGTAGCACTCTTGGTGATAGTATTCTTGATGACTCATGATGGTTAGCTTGGAAGGTCCAAATCTTGCAAACTTTGACTCTCTCCCTGCTGTTTCACTTTTCATCGCTGGAAAACCCCGCCGTATGAACGTTCAGCCTTATGGTCCACGACCTGGACCTTCCAAGCGCCCGGCCTATGAAACGATTGATTCACTTATGGCACCTGGGTCTGAAAGTGACACACTTGAACTTTCAGGCTCTGATTCTGAACGTAACTAATTTTGACTCAATGCAACCGTTCCTGCCACTGGAAATACCAGAATTGACGTACTGTGTATCGCAACATTATTTTTTCAATTTTAATTAACAGTGGAAAAGCAACACTCCTACAACAGTTTGCAGCAATTTTTTTTCTTTTTTTTTCGTTTTCTTATGACAGTGTCAATCATTAATTTGTTTGAACTTTGAAATTAGAATAACAACTAACGTACGTGAAATTCGTGAACAGTGAAACTTCTTGGTGTTCACAGTGTCTTGTCATTTACATGTACCTTACACGATTACACGAACAGCAGAAAACAAAAAATCTTGAACTGCAAAATTTAATTTTTTTCCCCCAAACATAGGTTAGGACCCCGCTGAAATCAGCTCAACGAGCTGTTGCAATATGGGCCATAACCTATGTTTTTGAGACATAAAATCAAAACCAAATTTGGTGGTACTTTTGTGCATAGCGCAGGTCGGTTTTAGGAATTACGTATACCGCTGGGTACATTTGGAGCTACAGAAGACTACATTGGGTACAGTATTACCTACGATAAGTCGATAACGCATGAACATCACAGCTACAAGCCAACAGCCAGCGGCACTGTGGAATTGGATGTTCTAGTGAACTGAGGCAGCGATGGAACATGGCACTATCCTGGCTATCCACGATAACTGTAGAACAGTTCTACAGTTATCGTGGATAGCCAGGATAGTGCCATGTTCCATCGCTGCCTCAGTTCAATGCTTGTGAACCGCTGCCTCCTGGGTTAAAATGAGTTACAAACGATTACACTACACTGTTGTCGTCGACAGCCGGAAGCACAGTCTGTGTGCCCCTCCCCCCCCCCCCCCTTCACCGACTCCCAACCCAACCAGCATATAAGTCCTTTAAGAACAGTTGTCTTTTTACGTTGCCGGGCCGTACGTAGTGTGACTTGTACAAGCTTGCTTGGTTTGGACAGAAAGTCCATAACATAAGTTTTTGGTGTAGACCGGTTCTTGCAAAGGACGTGGCACACCAAAAAATTATATTACGGACTTTGGGTCCATTTGTGGGGCCGACGTCTCTCGTAGGCCGAATTCTCCGAAATTTGTTGGGCCAACTTTTCCTAGGGTCCAAGTTCTCCTGCAGTTGATGGGGCTGACTTCTCGCGTGGACAGACTTCTCCGAAATTATTTGGACCGACTTCTGACAGGTGCCAACGTCTCCGGGCCGAGTTCGCGATGAACGGATTTCTCTGCATCAGTTTATCCGAATTTAAGTTTTGATGGCGAATCATGGTTTATGTTCTGTTGAAGTCGGAAGGATCAAGAAAAGCTGCAAATCTGCATGGACGAGTTTACTCAGTTTAGTGAATATAAGGTTAGATTGGCTGTAAAAAGAATTACCCTGAGTCAATGAGTTGTAGAAATATTTGTTTTTCCAAATTCCAAATGGGTGTTCCCTAATTTCGCGTAGCGATAATTGGTGGTTAAAATTGACCAGTGACTGGTCAATTTTAACCACCAATTATCGCGGCAGTCGGGATTGTTTTAACAGTAACAGTATGATCATTTTACAAATCCTCGTCCTCGAGAATTGTTGACACAATGACTGGACATACCAATTTACCAAAGTAACCAAACTCAAAAACTTATATTGCAGACTTGGGACCCAAGTAAGTTTAGACTGGTAGTACACTAGTACTGTAGTAGGAGTAGGACCCCTGTACTGCCAGTACGGCTCGAATGGCTATGGGAGGTAGGCCAGTATCAGGAATAATTAAGTGAACTCGGAAGATTAAGAATATAAATGTTTTATTAAACCTGAAAGATAAACAAAGAAAACAACTGTAGCTGATGCAGCCCTCAGAAAACATTTCAAAATTGGAAACAGAACATTATTATGGACGCCTGGTTTGTCCTGTAAAATAGCTAATCAATTGCTGTCAACAGCTAATCAATTTTCCCAAATGTATAGCAAATCGCTAATCAAAATTTCCAGATTAAATCGAGCCCTGCTTATCAGATTTATGCATACAAGTCTGAGCCAGAAGTTTATGGAATTCGCCAAGTACTCATGAAGAAGCCAGTACTGGCCATGATTTTAATGTTGTGCGATGTTTTGAAACCATTGCAGGTTTTAAGTTCCTATCTCCAAGGACAATATGTGGACTTCAACAGAGTGGCACACCATGTTGAAAAATGTACAGATGAACTTCATGAATTGATACATGACCTTGAAATGGATAAGGTGAAGGTGTCACTAAATTTTTCTAAATGTACTGTTATGTTTGAGGAAATAAATGATCGAACAGACCAAACCCAGCGAAGGCGATCAGACAGCGGAAATACAACTCCAGAAACGTTTCTTGAGAAAATCGGAATTCCATTTGTTCATGCTCTTATTGAGGAGGTGAAAATGGCTTTCAAAGTTTCCCCAGAGCTGGATGCTTTCTCTGCACTTGACCCTAGACAGCTGCCCCTAAATGCAGTAGACCTACCTGACCACATGTCTGAAGAAATGGATGTGCTTGCAACATTTTATGGCTCTTGCGCCATTGATGTGTTTGGGGGACACTCAATCAAGGCTGACCCTGAATTTTTGAAGCAAAGTGCCATTACGGAATACACAATGTTCAAGTCACAAATGTTCTCATTGAAAAATAAAAAAAAAATCGATGTTCCAAAAAAACTCTGCAATGAATTGAAAAATGACTCAGTTCTGCAAAATATGTTTCCAATCATGATGAAACTGTTGAGATACAGTTTAATTATACCAGCATCTACAGCTTCTGTAGAGAGGTCATTTTCTTTGATGAATCTATTGTGCACTCCACTGTGCAACAGACTGGGACAAGACAGACTTGATAGTCTCATACAAATATGCTCAGGGCCACCCACACTAAACCAGACAGACATAGATTGGATCATAGATGAGTTCAAGAATTCAGGTGATAGGAAAGTTACATTGTGAAGTTCACAATGCAACTTACCTTTCACCTGAATTCGGAACAGTTGTGTAAATTACTAATCCAACAGTTCCTACAGTAACACACACTCACTGTTACTAAGTAAGTAGCAATGACATTGAGTTGGGACCTGCAGATTAACAGACAACATCACAAGTGTTGTGTTTTTTGTTCATTTAAATTTTATTTAAATAATAGACACTGATTACATTATTTGAAATCAAAAACCAGTTTCAAGTTCTGTTATTCTGTTGAGTAGTTGAAGATAAAGTACAAGTTTTCTTATAGGGAGTCATGTGTGAGGACATAATCATCAGACAGGTGAATCCCTGGCAAAAGAGGGGGTAGTGCTCCCACCGACCGTCACCACCAACCAGGTAAGTCGGGGCGCGTATAATCACTCACTAAAACATTGATTTCTCACCAGGATAACATGCTGCTAAGTTCAATTATTTTTGTCGCAAGTCGCTCACATAAATTCCCAATTTTGACCCCCGCGACGCTAATTTTCCCAACTGGAAAGGCCCCTGGACCCTTTCCCAAAAAGGGTAGAAAAATCCCTGAAAGCGCTGATTTGAATAATTTTGTGTGTGAATGTTTAGTACCATGGGATACATCACATATAATACGGGTTTTTTTCTCGTGCAGAAATTATGCAAATTAGATGAACTTTGATTTTTTCAGTGCTACTTACACACAGTAAGTACACATGTCAATACGGCTCGGGCTGGAGTCTGTATTTATGAACCGATCTTCACGAAACGTCTTGGGTATCTTTGTTATCACCTTGGGACGAGAACGAGTGTTTCTGGGTGCGGTCCAAAATTCAAGATGGCTGCCAGTGGCCATTTTGTACCGAAATTAGGTCCAATCAGTTTTTTGTCACAACTTCTACACGGCTCATATTTGTGAACTGATCTTCTCGAAACTTCTTGGGTACCTTTGTTTTCACCTTGGGATGAGAAAGAGTGTTTTGGGGTGTGGTCCGAAATTCAAGATGGCCACCAGCATCCATTTTGTACCAAAATTAGTGCAATCAGTCTTTTGTACAGAACTTCTGTATGAAAGTTCTGATTTGAATAAATTTTTGTATGAATGTTTAGTAAAATGGAATACATCACATATAGTATGGTTTTTTTTCTTGTGCGTAAATTATGCAAATTAGACTAACTTTGATGTTTTTTGGTGTTACTTTCAGCACTGTAAGTGCAAATGCCAATACGGCTCGGGCTAGAGGCCGTATTTATGAACCGATCTTTACGAAACTCCTTGGGTACCTTTGTTATTACCGTGGGACGAGAACGAGTGTTTTTTCGGTCCGGTCCAAAATTCAAGATGGCCGATGACAGCCATTTTGTACAAAATTTGGTGCAATCAGAGTTTTGCACAGAACTTTCATATGAAAGCGCTGATTTGAATAATTTTTTGTGTGAATGTTTAGTACCATGGGATACATCACATATAATACGGGGTTTTTCTCGTGCAGAAATTATGCAAATTAGATGAACTTTGATTTTTTTCAGTGCTACTTACACACAGTAAGTACACATGTCAATATGGCACGAACTAGAGTCTGTATTTATGAACCGATCTTCACGAAACGTCTTGGGTACCTTTGTTTTCACCTTGGGATGAGAACGAGTGTTTCTGGGTGCGGTCCAAAATTCAAGATGGCTGCCAGTGGCCATTTTGTACCGAAATTAGGTCTAATCAGTTTTTTGTACACAACTTCTATACGGCTCAGGCTAGAGGCCGCATTTATGAACCGATCTTTACGAAACTTCTTGGGTACCTTTGTTATCACCGTGGGATGAGAACGAGTGTTTTTGGGTGTGGTTCGAAATTCAAGATGGCGACCAGCAGCCATTTTGTACCAAAATTAGTGCAATCAGTCTTTTGTACAGAACTTCTGTATGAAAGTTCTGATTTGAATAAATTTTTGTATGAATGTTTAGTAACATGGAATACATCACATATAGTACAGGTTTTTTTCTCGTGCAGAAATTATGCAAATTAGATGAACTTTGATTTATTCAGTGCTACTTATACACTGAAAGTGCACATGTCAATACGGCTCCAGCTAGAGGCTGTATTTATGAACCGATCTTCACAAAACTTCTTGGGTACCTTTGTTATCACCTTGGGACGAGAACGAGTGTTTCTGGGTGCGGTCCAAAATTCAAGATGGCTGCCAGTGGCCATTTTGTACCGAAATTAGGTCCAATCAGTTTTTTGTCACAACTTCTACACAGCTCATATTTGTGAACTGATCTTCACGAAACTTCTTGGGTACCTTTGTTTTCACCTTGGGACAGGAATGAGTGTGTTTTGGGGTGCCTTTGTTATCACTGTGCTATGAGAACAAATATTTTGGGGTTCAGTCAGACCCACTCTGGGACTCAAAGATTTCTTTTCTAGTTTAGCATCTGACTGTCACCTACCTTTACAATACTTTATCTATACATTTGTTACAGGCAACGGTCAGTATTTATGTACAGACCGTTACAATACGTTATATGTACCTTTGTTATCAGGTCATTACCTAGATGTTTATCATTGCTGTGTCACATACTATACATGTACATGCCTTTGTCTTGACAAGTTGAGCTACAGTGTCATTGACACTTTCATTTTGAAACTTGGTATACTTATTTGGGATTACCTCTAAATGGGAGCTATCGATTATCTTCCATTTCCATCAAAAAATGTTGCCGCTGGCAATGACCTTCAATGAACTTGGTGCAGTTATGCATCAGTATTTCCCTTTGGCACACCCTGCAGGGCACATTTATGATCGGATTGCTTTGAAACTTGGTTTGTTTGTTCAGAGTGACCTCTAGATGGGAATTGTCAATTTTCTTTTTCCATTTCCATCAAAAATAGTTGCCAATGGCAATG
This sequence comes from Pictodentalium vernedei, assembly GCA_031216915.1. Lineage (NCBI taxonomy): Eukaryota > Metazoa > Mollusca > Scaphopoda > Dentaliida > Dentaliidae > Pictodentalium > Pictodentalium vernedei. Next base: position 378,616,085 of record CM062295.1, read on the forward strand.
ACCGTTGAACTCAGTATAGTCAGGCATCAGTATATTCCTCTGGCATGCCCTATGGGGCACATTTATGATAGGATCGCTTGAAACTTGGTATGCATGCTCTGGGTGGCTTATGGATGTTAGCTGTTGATTTCTTTTCATTTCATTTCCATAAAAAATTATTGTTGTTAACACCAGCCTTTGGATTTAGTGCATTTTCGTAGCAACTTCTCCCATTTGCACTCTCAACAGGGTGTATTTATGAATTTCAATAAAAAAAATTGATACCAACCAGGACCGTCACACTTAGTGCATTTGTGCATTAACATCTTCTTTTGGCATGCCTCAGAGAGTGCACTCATTATCAGGTTGTTTTGAAAATTCACATATGCTTATTCGGGGTGACAGAGATAGGAGCTATTGATGTTCTTTTCATTTCTATAAAAACCTGTGGCTGTCGGCAACAATCTTTGAATCTATTGCATTTTTAGCTCAACTTTGGCGAAGCCAAATTTGAGCTTTTGTCATGGCTCGTCATCCGTCTGTCCGTACGTCAACAATTGGATACGGCTCGGGCTAGAGGCCATATTTATGAACCGATCTTTGCGAAACTTCTTGGGTACCTTTGTTATGACTGTGGAACGAGAACGAGTGTTTTGGGGTGCGGTCCAAAATTCAAGATGGCTGCCAGCCGCCATTTTGTACCGACGATGCAGAAATCTGTTTTTAGCTCACCTGACTTTCAGTCAGGAGAGCTATAGTGATCACTCACCGTCTGTCGTCCTGCATCCGTCGTCCGTGAACATGGTGTTTGCGTCTTCTCCTCCCAAACCGCTGAACCAATTTAATTGATATTTGAGATAATAGTTTGTTATGCCATCGCAATTTGATTTTGTTCAAATCAAGTTGCCTCACCCGTGGGTAGGACCACACCCAAAAAGTGTGCTGAAATCTTAAAAAATCTTCTTCTCATGAACCAGCAGTAGCAGAGACTTGATATTTGGTGTGCAGCTTCCTTTTGAGGTGTAGACTCAGATTTGTTCAAGAGAAGTTTGTGGGGCTATACTTGGCGTCGTTATGGGAGGGGCAAAATTTTTGGCCCCGCCCAAAATTTCTATTTTCCAAACCGAGAGGCTGATTTGAACCAAATTTTTTGTGAGGGCTTATTGGGTCATAAGTACCTAATTTATGCTGATTTTTTTTTTCCCGTAGCCCCATGGGAACCGCAGGAGCTAAAAATAGAAAAAAATTAAAACGCCCATATCTCCAAAACTGCACGGCACCGAGAATTTTTATTTGGTGTGAAGCTTCCTTAGGACCAACAGAAAGAATTGGTTAAAAAAAAATTGCCATCGGTTTTATCATAGGGTACAGTTTCGGGACTTTGAAAAAGTGCTGAGTCAGCACTTTTTAACACTGTAGGCAATGGGAAAAACATTAAAAAATCTTCTTCTCCAGATCCAGCAGGCAGAATCTTTTGATATTTGGTATGCAACATTAGAGGGTGGATCTGATTCAAGTTTGTTCAAAGCGGCCCCCTGGGTTCATATTTGGGCTCAGTATAGGAGCCCGATTTCGAACTTAGTGCATTTCAGGCAAATTTCTTAAAAAATCTTCTCCAGATCCAGCAGGCAGAATGTTTTGATATTTGGTATGCAACATTGTGGAGTGGATGTGATTCAAGTTTGTTCAAATCGGCCCCCTGGGTTTATATTTGGGCTCAGTATAGGAGCCCAAATTTGATCTTACTGCATTTCAGGCAAATTTCTTTGAAAATCTTCTTCTCCAGATCCAGCAGGCAGAATCTTTTGATATTTGGTATGCAACATTGTGGGGTGGATCTGATTCAAGTTTGTTCAAATCGAACCCTTGGGTTTATATTTGGGCTCAGTATAGGAGCCCAAATTTGAACTTAGTGCATTTCAGGCAAATTTCTTTGAAAATCTTCTCAAGATCCAGCAGGCAGAATCTTTTGATATTGGGTATGCAACATTGTGGGGTGGATCTGATTCAAGTTTGTTCAAATCGGCTCCCTGGGTTTATATTTGGGCTCAGTATAGGAGCCCAAATTTGAACTTAGTGCTTTTCAGGCAAATTTCTTAAAAAATCTTCTTCTCCAGATCCAGCAGGCAGAATCTTTTGATATTTGGTATGCAACATTATGGGGTGGATCTGATTCTATTTTGTTCAAATCGGCTCCCTAGATTCATATTTGGGCTCACTATAGAAGCTCGAATTCGAACTTAGTGCATTTCAGGCAAATTTCTTCAAAAATCTTCTTCTCCAGATCCTGCAGGCAGAATCTTTTGATATTTGGTATGCAACACTGTGGGGTGGATCTGATTCCAGTTTGTTCAAATCGGCCACCTGGATTCATATTTGGGCTCACTATAGAAGCCCAAATTCGAACTTAGTGCATTTCAGGCAAATTTCTTTGAAAATCATCTTCTCAAGATCCAGCAGGCAGAATCTTGTGATATTTGGTATGCAGCATCCTTAGGGGGTGAGACTCAAGTTTGTTCAAGCCATGTCCCTAGGTCCATATTTGGGCTCACTGTGGGAGCTTGAATTGTAACTTTGTTCGAAATGAGGAATTTTCTTAAAAAATTTTCTTCTTCAGATCCAGCAGTCGGAATGGTTTGATATGTGGTGAGTAGCATCCTTGGGGGTGGGGGGGGGGGGGGAGGGGAGGGGGGATTCAAGTGTGTTAAAGCCAAGTCCATGGGTCCATATTTGGGCTCCCTGTGGGAGCCCAAGTTATAACGTAGTCAATATGAGGAATTTTTCTTTAAAAATCTTCTTCTTCAGATTCAGCAGTTGGAATGTTTTGATATTTGGCATGGAGCAACCTTAGGGGGCTGAGATTCAAGTTTGTTCAAGCCAAGTCCCTTGGTTCATATTTGGGCTCACTATGGGGGCCTGAATGACAACTTAGTTCAAAATGAGGAATTTCTTCAAAAATCTTCAGATCCAGTAGATGAATGCTTTTGATATTTTTTATGCAGCATCCTTAGGGGGGTAAGATTCAAGTTTGTTCGAGCCATGTCCCTAGGTCCATATTTGGGCTGATTGTGGGAGCTCGAATTGTAACTTGGTTCAAAATGAGGAATTTTCTTTAAAAATCTTCTTTTTCAGATCCAGCAGTCGGAATGTTTTGATATTCGGTGTGCAGAATCCTTAGGGGTGTGAGATTCAGGTTTGTTAAAGCCAAGTCCCTGGGTTCATATATGGGCTCCCTGTGGGAGCCCGAATTATGACTTAGTTCAATATGAGGAATATTCTTTAAAAATCTTTTTTTAGATCCACTGGTCAGAATATTTGGATATTTGGTTTCAGCTTTTCTTAGGAGGAGCAGATGCAACTTGTGGAAATCAATTCTCTGGGTTGATATTTAGGCTACCATGTCAGGTGAGCGCCCTCAGGCCCCCTTGGGGCCTCTTGTTTGTACAGAACTTCCATATGAAAGCTCTGATTTGAGTAATTTTTTGTATGAATGTTTAGTACCATGAGATACATTACATATCGTATGGGTTTTTTTCTCGTGCTTAAATTATGCAAATTAGACTAACTTTGATTTATTTAGTGTTACTTTCAGCACTGTCAGTGCAAATGCCAATACGGCTCGGGCTAGAGGCCACATTTATGAACCGATCTTTACAAAACTTCTTGGGTACCTCTGTTATTACCGTGGGATGAGAATGAGTGTTTTTGGGTCCGGTCTGAAATTCAAGATGGCCGCTGGCAGCCATTTTGTTCAAAATTAGGGGCAATCAGACTTTTGTGCAGAACTTCCACATGAAAGCTCTGATTTGAATAATTTTTTGTATGAATGTTTACTACCATGGGATACATCACATATAATACAGGTTTTTCTCTCGTGCAGAAATTATAAAAATTTGATGAACTTTGATTTTTTCAGTGCTACTTACACACAGTAAGTACACATGTCAATATGGCTCGGGCTAGAGACTGTATTTATCAACCGGTGTTTACGAAACTTCTTGGGTTCCTCTATTATCACCTTGGGACGAGAACGAGTGTTTCTGAGTGCGGTCCAAAATTCAAGATGGCTGCCAGTGGCCATTTTGTACCGAAATTAGGTCTAATCAGTTTTTTGTGCACAACTTCTATACGCCTCAGGCTGGAGGCCGTATTTATGAACCGATCTTTACGAAACTTCTTGGGTACCTTTGTTATCACCGTGGGATGAGAACGTGCGTTTTTGGGTGTGGTCCAAAATTCAAGATGGCCACCAGCAGCCATTTTGTACCAAAATTAGTGCAATCAGTCTTTTGTACAGAACTTCTGTATGAAAGTTCTGATTTGAATAAATTTTTGTATGAATGTTTAGTAAAATGGAATACATCACATATAGTATGGGTTTTTTTCTCGTGCAGAAATTATGCAAATTAGGTCTAATCAGTTTTTTGTGCACAACTTCTATACGGCTCAGGCTAGAGGCCGTATTTATGAATCGATCTTTACGAAACTTCTTGGGTACCTTTGTTATCACCGTGGGATGAGAACGTGCGTTTTTGGGTATGGTCCGAAATTCAAGATGGCCACCAGCAGCCATTTTGTACCAAAATTAGTGCAATCAGTCTTCTGTACAGAACTTCTGTATGAAAGTTCTGATTTGAATAAATTTTTGTTTGAATGTTTAGTAAAATGGAATACATCACATATAGTATGGGGTTTTTTCTCATGCAGAAATTATGCAAATTAGATTAATTTTGATTTATTTAGCGCTACTTATACACTGTAAGTCCACATGTCAATACGGCTCGGACAGGAATGAGTGTGTTTTGGGGTGCCTTTGTTATCACTGTGCTATGAGAACAAATATTTCGGGGTTCAGTCAGACCCACTCTGGGACTCAAAGATTTCTTTTCTAGTTTCGCATCTGACTGTCACCCACCTTTACAATACTTTACCTATACATTTGTTACAGGCTATGGTCAGTATTTATGTACAGACTGTTACAATACTTTGTATGTGCCTTTGTTATCAGGTCATTACCTAGATGTTTGTTATTGCTGTGTCACATACTATACATGTACATGTCTTGAGAAGTTGAGCTACAGTGTCATTGACACTTTCATTGCATTTGTGCATTTACATTCTTTTTTGACATGACCTACAGGACACACTTATCATAGGATTGCTTTTGGACTTGGCATGCTCATTAGGCGAAACCTCTGCATGTAGGTTCATTTCTGTGAAAAAAGTTGCCATTTACAATGACCTCTGAACTTACTGCATTTGTGTATCAACATTCTTCCTTTAGCCAGCCTTGCAGTTTACATTTAAAACGCATGGATTGCTTTGACATTGGCACACACAGTGCTGTTATGTTGAAGTTTCACTAAATAACATTGGAACCAATGATCTTAAAATTTATCATTTCAAGTTTGTCAAGTTGAGCTACAGTGTCATTGACACTTTCATTTAAATTCCATTGAAACGTGTACATTGAAATTATTGACAGTGGTCAGCAGATGTGTAGGTATTGCATTTAAGTGAAGATACTAGCTTTATTTCTGTCAGAAACCATGTGCTTTCAATATCACACTGAATTGGGAGATTTTTATCATCGGTCATTTCAAGAAAGTTTAATATGCAAATACGATTATACACATACTATGGAGCCCCCCCCCCCCCCCTTCAAAAAAAAAGAAAAAGTTAAGTTAAAAGAATAATTTGATTACTCGAAAAAGGGGAACCGCTTTAAACTGAATTTGAATTTCCTCAATAATTAATCACAGTGAGTACATTTTAGAATAGAGTATATACTAACCAGAGAATCCTGTCATTATATTTAAAAACAAAATGACGAAATATCTGTTGATGAACAGGGATTATAGGGCAGTTTGAAAATTGCTGTCAAAAGGAGAACATTTTTGCCATCTCCCAGAAAACAAGCCCATTTGCTCCCAAAAAGCCACCAGAAGTCTCCATTGGATAGCACATTTAAAGGGTCCATTTGGTAGAACCCACTCTCCCCACTCCACCCCCAAATTGCTCGTCTGCATATTTTTTTGGCCAAGAGAGTGATGGCAGAATACCAGAACTGCAAAATGGATGCCCAAACCATGTATAAAATTCTCATCTGATAACTCTGAATAAATTTCTCAAGTTATCCTCAGTTGAAATGATTATAATTTACGGAAAACAAATTATCCTTTTGTGTTCCAACTAAAAGTACAGGTGAGGATAAAAGTACTGGGTGGAACATTTATCACAATAAAATAAAGGTACAGACCCAAATAATAGTACATGGAGGGAATCCATTGAGAGGGTGGGTGAGTAATTTTAGTTAATTTTATCTAAAAGCCAACTTATTTTCCAGTATTGCAGTTAGTTTTACTAAGAAAACTAATAGGCATCATGATTACAACAATGAATACACTGTGCTAAACAAAAGACAGCACAATCCAGTGAAGATCTACTAATTTGAAGAACAATTTTAATAAATATACAGGCCTAAATAAGGTGCATATACAGGGTGGAAAAAATCCCCAAAATTAACATACATGTATGTTTATTAAGAACACAAGAGTATCCTGTAACAGCATTGATGTTTTTTGCTTGCTTCTTCACGATCGTTTTAACTCCACTTGAGTTTGTATCATGTCCACAACTAATTATTAACCAGTTAACCCCTACTGAACATCTAGTCCAAACCTTGGACCCAGTGTCTGTAATTTTATGTTTTGATGAGGTATGGCCACAGGATGTACTACATCAAAACATATTCTGGACTTTTCTTGGTGCCTCAAGAACAACAAGGCAACTTCGAGTTTTTAGAAGATTGTACTTCTTGGGAAAAAGGGTGGTTGATGATAGGAGAAAATTTAGAGACAATGCAGACATTTTTATACTCATGTCCATAAATAATTATTAACCAGTTAACCCCTACTGAACATTTAGTCCAAACCTTGGACCCAGTGTCTGTAATTTTATGTTTTGATGTGGTACGGCCACAGGATGTACTACATCAAAACATATTCTGGACTTTTCTTGGTGCCTCAAGAACAACAAGGCAACTTCAAGTTTTTAGAAGATTGTACTTCTTGGGAAAAAGGGTGGTTGATGATAGGAGAAAATTTAGAGACAATGCAGACATTTTTAAAAAGTTAAATTTAAAAGATGAAAATTTTAATGAAATTAGAGTTGGTTATTTTTCTACAAACCCCCTTTCTTAGAACTGCTACACCCTGGCCATGGTATCCACAGACCAATAGCTCCCATTTCAGAGCTGGCTGAAGGTAAACTGATGTGGGAGGGATGGGCAACATAGGTGCCTACTTGGCCTGTCAGGAGCTGTTCATCCCTCATACATTGGCACAAATGCCTTACCATATTTGGCAAGGGCATTAAGTGTTACCCTTGTCTGTCAGTCTACGTACGAATGGATGAACGTTCATCCATCCGTATGTCCAGACGATAACTTTAGTTTGACTGAACGAAATGGAACAAAATTTTGTACATATGCTTAACCACATAAAACACGGGATTGATAGTGGTCTTGGGCCAATGTTTTTTTTTGTCAGAGTTGTGACCCTTTTACAATTTAGAAAACATGTTGATATTGGTTTCCGGACGATAGCTTTAGTTTGACTGTACAAAATGAAACAAAATTGTATACATAAGTTTATAACCACATAACAGGTTGGGATTGATAGTGGGCTTGGTCTGATATTTTGGAGCAGAGTTATGACTCTTTTCCAATGCTAAGTTGTCCATTGTCCATCCATCCGTTCGTCCATTTTCAACATTTTGTTTATCTGGGCCATAATTTCTTAACCACTGAATATTTTTTAATGAAATTTCATAGCAATTATAATATGGTATGTGCCCCTGAAGGTCAAGGTCACAGGCCCTATGATAAGGTGACACTTAGAGAAACTTTGACATTTGTCTGGGTATAATTTCTTAACCACTGAATATTTTTTGACGAAACTTGATAGTAATATGCAATATCAAAAGACAGAGTGTCACGAATTATAATATAGTATGTGCCCGTCAAGATCACAGTCCCTATGATAAGCTGACACTTAGAGAAACTTGGACATTCGTTTGTCCGGGCCATAATTTTTTAACCACTGAATATTTTTGAATGAAACTTCTTGACAATATGTAATATCCAAAGGCAGTGTGACACAATTTATGATATGGTATGTGCTCTTCAAGGTCAAGATCACACCTATAATAAGGTGACACTTAGAAAAACTTTTACATTTGTTTGTCCGGGCCATAACTTCTGACAGACTTTCAGTGGAGCTTTCTCATGCTGAGCTGTCCTGCGTCTGTCCATCCATACGTCTGTCTGTCTGTCCATACGTCTGTCATCTCTCCGTCCATCGTCAACATGTTATTTGTCCAGTCCATATAATTTGATCCAATCAGCAGATCTTGTTCATACTTTTTACAATTATTGCTCATGACTGAAAGGTGTGTCGCAACATTGAGCCAAGGTCACATCATCAAAGTCAAGGTCAGAGACAGCAAAACTTAGATATTGTCCAGTACATATAAGTTGATGTGATAGTTGGTACAATTATTATACCCCCACTTTTTTAGCTCACCTGACAGAAAGTCAGGATGAGTTGTAGTGATCACTCACCTGCCTCTCCAAAACTGCTGAAGCAATATTAGTTATATTTCAGGTGATTGCTTGTTCTGACATTGCATTTGGTTTTTTTTTTCAAATCAACAAGCCCAGCCTCATAGCGAGATGGTGGGAGAAAATCCACAAAAATTCTTAAAAAATCTTCTCATGAGCCAGTGGAAACAATGACTTGGTATTTTGTATGGAACTTCCTTTTGAGGTGTGGAATCAAGTTTGTTCAAACAAAGTTCATGGTTCAGTATTTGCCTTTGTAATGGGAAGGGAAAGATTTTTGGCCCTGCCCAAAATTTCTATTTTCTGAACCAGTGGTCCGATTTGAACCAGATTTGATATGTGGTATTAATGAGACATAAGTACTTGATTCCTGCAAAAAGAAATTTCCTGTGTCCCTGTGGGAACCCCAAGAGCTAAAAATAGAAATATTTTCAAATGTCCATATTTCCCAAACCACACGGAACTTTGGTATGAAGCATCCTTTGGGCCAGTGGATTTGAATGGTACAAAAATTTCTCTACATCCACTGATCAAACAAAATAAACAGCATCCATAAGGGTGGGGGGGGGGGGGCAGATACAAGTGTGTTAAAATGAAGCCTCTTGGTTCATATTTGGGTTCAATACAGGAGCCCAAATTTTTAACTTAGGGCGAAATATTCTTTAAAAATCTTCTTCTTTAGATCCACCGGTCAGAATGCTTTGATATTTGATATGCAATGTCTTTGGGGGTCAGATTCACGTTTGTTCAAATCAAGTGTGTGGGAGCCCAAATTTTAGCTTAGTGCAATATGAGGAAAAATCAGAATGCTTTCATATTTAATAATACAACATCTCTATGGGTTCAGATTCAAGTTTGTTCAAATCAGGTCACTAGGTTAATATTTGGGCACTCTATGGTAGCCCAAATTTTAACTTGGTGCAATATGAGGAAATTTCTTTAAAAATCTTCTTTAGATCCACCAGTCAGAATCCTTTCATATTTGGTATGCAACATCTCTAGGTGGTCACATTCTAATTTGTTAAAATCGAGTCCCTGGGTTCATATTTCCTATGTGAGCCCAAATTGTAACTTGGTGCAATATGCTCAAGGGAATTTCTTTAAAAATATTCTTCTTCAGATTCACCAGTTAGAATCCTTTCATATTTGGTATGTAAGGAAAACAGTAACTGATTAAATTATTAAAAAGGGTTCATGCCCCTTAAAATTACTTTTGGTGTCCTCAGTATACAGCAACTGAAACATTTTCATATCACCTCAAGATCTTTTCAGATGAGCCAAAATACTCATAATCTTACTTTTTAGCTCACCTGACTGCAAGACAGTTGGAGCTATTGCCATCACCTATGCCGGCATCCGTTCATTAACTTTTGGAAACTTGTCTTCTTTACAACCACTCGGCCAAATTCAAACATATATTGCACAGACCATCTATGGAGTATTCACTTTCTATTTTGTTCAAATAAAGCAGATGCCATCTTTGAGCTCTGGTTCATGCCCCAAAAGCTTAAAAGTCTTTCAAAATCTTCTCATGAAGCACCAGAGGGAATGCCTTGATATTTGGTATGGAACATCCTTTGGTGTTGAAGATAAAAGTTTGTTCAAGGGAAGTTGGTAGGTCAGTATTCGGGCTCTTTGTGGGTGCATATCCATTTTAGGCTCCGCCCCAAATTTGTATTTCAAAAACCATTGGGCCAATTTGAACCAAAGGTGGCCTGTAGTATAAGTGGGTCCTAAGTAATTGATTGATGCTTGAAAAAAAAAATTTCACATCCCCGTGACAACCCCAGGGGCTAAAAATAGAAAAAAATTCAAAACCCCATGTTTCCCAAACCACATTGAACAAAACGGTTATTTGGTTTTTAGCATCCTCTGGACCAGTAGAATGGAATGGTTAAAAAAATTGCCCTTTGTTGTGTAAGGGTGTGTTGTAGGAGGCATTGAAAAATTATAGCAATTTTGCAGTAATTTATCCCAATGCAAAAGCTGTTAAGAGGTGTTCAAACTAGTTAAACAGTTTACTGTTATGTGCGCAAGAGAGTAGAGTCATCTGTCAAACACAAATGTTATCTTATTATTTTAAGCTGGTAAATGAAAGGATTCAGTTCAATGCTTTTAACCCCCTCTCAAGACTTCCATAAATGGCACAGCCAGAAATATCCATTTCTGATTCCTTGATTGAACCCTTTGAATGCTTTTTTAGCTCAACTTGACAAAGTCAAGCTGAGCTATTGCCATCACTAACTCGTCCGTCGGCGTACGTGGCACACCTCACAGATTGCATTTATGATTAGATTACTTTGAAACTTGGTATGCTTGTTTGGGGTGACCTCCAGATGGGAGCTATCGATTTTCTTTAATTTCCGTCAAAAAATGATGCTGCGGCCAACGTTCTTAGAACTTAGTTTAGTCAGACCTCAATATTTCCCTTTGGCACACCCTACAGGGCCCATTTATGATCAGATTGCTTTGAAACCTGGTATGCTTGTTTGGGGAGACCTCTAGATGGGAGCTATCGATTTTCCTCAATTTCTGTCAAAAAATATTGCCACGGCCAACGTTCTTAGAACATAGTTTAGTCAGAAGACTCAATATTTCCCTTTGGCACACCCTACAGGGCACATTTATGATCGGATTGCTTTGAAACCTGGCATGCTTGTTTGGGGAGACCTCTAGATGGGAGCTATCGATTTTCTTCAATTTCCGTAAAAAAATGTTGCCGTGGCAAACATTTTTAGAACTCAGTTTAGTCAGACCACAATATTTCCCTTTGGCACACCCTACAGGACACATTTATGATTTGATTGCTTTGAAACCTGGTATGCTTGTTTGGGGAGACCTCTAGATGGGAGCTATCGATTTTCTTCAATTTCCGTCAAAAAATGTTGCCGCGGCCAACGTTCTTAGAACTTAGTTTTTAGTCAGAAGACTCAATATTTCCCTTTGGCACACCCTACAGGACACATTTATGATCGGATTGCTTTGAAACCTGGCATGCTTGTTTGGGGTGACCTCTAGATGGGAGCTATCGATTTTCTTAAATTTCCATCAAAAAATGTTGCCGCAGCCAACATTCTTAGAACTTAGTTTAGTCAGACCACAATATTTCCCTTTGGCTCACCCTACAGGGCACATTTATGATTAGATTGCTTTGAAACCTGGTATGCTTATTTAGGGTGACCTCTAGATGGGAGCTATCGATTTTCTTCCATTTCCGTCAAAAAATGTTGCCACGGCCAACGTTCTTAGAATTTAGTCTAGTCAGACCACAATATTTCCCTTTTGTACACCCTACAGGGCACATTTATGATCGGATTGCTTTGAAACCTGGCATGCTTGTTTGGGGAGGCCTCTAGATGGGAGCTATCAATTTTCTTCGGTTTCTGTCAAAAAATGTTGCCACTGGCAAAAAAAATGACATTGGTACCAATGATCTTCAATTTTGCTATTTCATTTATAACTTACCAAGTTCAAGTTTGTCAAGTTGAGCTACAGTGTCATTGACACTTTCATTTGGTTTATTGGAAGAATTTATCTGATTCCTTTATGAATATCTTTAATTCAATCCTCTCAAGACTTCAGTGTGTTTTACAAAGATTTTATTTATTTCATGTTTTGTGAGAATCCTTGATTGAACCCTTTCAATGCTGTATATATATATATTTTTTCTCGTTTCTTGGAAAAATTTATCTGATTCCTGTATGAATATCTTTAATTTAACCCTCTCAAGGCTTCAGTGTGTTTTCCAAAGATTTTATGTATTTCATTTTTTGTGAGAATCCTTGATCGAACCCTTGCAATGCTGTGCACATATGTTTTTTCTTGTTTCTTGGAAAAGTTTTTCTGATTCCTGTATGAATATCTTTAATTTAACCCTCTCAAGGCCTCAATGTGTTTTCCAAAGATTTTATATCACATTATTTGAGAATCCTTGATCGAACGCTTTCAGTGTTGTGCACATGTTTTTTCCAGTTTCTTTGAAAAATGTATCGGATTCCTGTATGAATATCTTTAGTTTAATCCTCTCAAGTCTTCAATGTGGATTCCAAAGATTTAATTTTGTGTAATGTGAGAATAATGATAACCCTTTCCATACTTACATTACTGCTCTAAAGAACATCATTCAGATAAGTGGCAGAACCCCAAAATTGTCCATTTCTGATTCTTTGATTGAACAAACCCTTTTAATGCTGAGCACATATATATTTTTTTTGGTTTCTTGGAAAAAGTTTCTGATTCCTGTATGAATGTCTTTAAATACTGTTAACGAAAACCTATTTCTGATTTCTTTATAAAAATATTTTACCCCCAGAAATAAGCCTCCATAAATTCTCTTTCTATTTTGTTTATTTCTGATGCTTTAACCATTTTCAGACAGACTTGAATTTACTGGTGGCAATAAATTCTGTTTCTCTAGTTTGACATTTTTCTTATTCATTAAAACCACTGGGTCAAATTCATGCATGACACAGATCATCTTTGGAGTATACCTTTTCTGCTTTGTTCAAATGAAGCTGCTGCCATCTTCAGGCAGCTTTTTAGCTCATCTTGACAAAGTCAAGCTGAGCTAATCTCATCGCTTCCCGTCCCTCGTCTGTCGTCCGTCGTCTGTCAACACCATGTTTTGGTCTTCTCCTCCAAAGCCACTGGGCCAATTCAAGTGAAAGTTTGTGTGAGTGATGGTCCCAAAGGGGCATTTCATTTTTGTTCAAATCGGCATGCCCAGCCCCATAGGGAGGGAGTGGGGGAAAATGCACCAAAATATTTTAAAAATCTTCTTCTCAAGAACCAGTGTGTACAATGACTTGATATTCGCTATGGAGCTTCCATATGAGATGTAGAATCAAGTTTGTTCAAACAAAGTTTGTGAAGTAATATTTGGCTTTGTAATAGGAGGGGTAAGATTTTTGGCCCCGCCCAAAATTTCTATTTTCTGAACCGATGGTCCGGTATGAACCAAATTTGGTTTGTGGTATTATTGGGTCATAAGTACATGACCCATGCAAAAAAAAAAATTCCTGCATCCCCATGGGAACCCTAGGAGCTAAAAATAGAAATATTTTCAAACGCCCATATTTCCCAAACCCCACGGAACAGAGAGCTTTTATTTGGTATGAAGTATCCTTATGACCAGTAGAAGTGAATGGTAAAAAAAAATGCCATCGGTTATGTTAGGGTGTTCTGTAATGGGCATCGAAAAAATGCTGAGTCAGCATATTTGCAAAAATTTTTAAAAATCTTTTCTCCAGAACCAATCATCAGAATCTTTTGATATTTGGTATACAGCATTCATAGGGGGGTCAGATAAAAGTTTGTTGAAATAAAGCTCATTGGTTCATATTTGGGCTATCTACAGGAGCCCGAAGTTTTAACATAGGGTAATATGGGGAATATTCTTTAAAAATCTTCTTCTTCAGAACCACCAGTCAGAATCTTTTAATATTTGGTATTCATCATTGTTATGAGGGTCAGATTCTAGATTGTTCAAACCAAGTCCCTAGGTTAATACTTGGGCTTCCTATGGAAGCCCAAATTTTATCTTTGTTCAGAATGGAGGGTAATTTAAAAAAATCTTCTTCTTCAGATCCATCAGTCAGAATGCTTTGATATTTGGTATGCAACATCTCTATGGGGGTCAGATTCAATTTTGTTCAAATCAGATCCCTAGGTGTATATTTGGGCTCACTATGGTAGCCCAAATTTTTACTTAGTGCAATATGAGAAAATTTCTTTAAAAATCTTCTTCAGATCCACCAGTCGGAATGCTTTTATATTTGGTATACAACATTTCTAGGGGGGTCAGATTCCAGGTTGTTCAATTCGAGTCCCTAGGTTAATATTTGGGCTCCATATGGGAACATGAAATTTAACTTAGTACAATATGAGGGAATTTCTTCAAAAATCTTCTTCAGATTCCCTTGTCAGAATGCTTTCACATTTGGTATACAACATCTCAATGGGGGTCAGATTCAAGTTTGTTCAAATTGGATCCATAGGTCAATATTTGGGCTCGCTATGGTAGCCCAAATTTTAACTTAGTGCAATTCGGAGAAATTTCTTTACAATTTCTCTTCTTCAGATCCAACAGTCAGAATGCTTTCATATTCGGTACACAACATCTCTAGGGAAGTCAGATTTAACTGTGTTCAAATCAAGAGCCTGGATTAATATTTGGGCTCTCTATGGGAGCCGGAATTGGCCATTTTGCTGAAGAATTAAAAATTTTGTATTCAGTACCTTCTAGAGGTACTAAGATTAATCCACATAGGTTGTATCAAGGGGCTTCATAGGGGAGCTATACATTTTACTTATGATCAACTGAAGAAAAGGCATGATGCCCAGATTATTTTTGTCACTCCTGAGGGACTCAAGGATTGACAGTGTAGCCTATGGAGATGGCTTGCTTAATGTAGACTCATTCTTGGACTCTGTTTAAATTGTGTTCTGTACAAGATGAGTGCTTCAGGCCCCGTGGGGCCTCTTGTTTGATTTGTTTCTCCTAAAATTACTATACCCCTTGGGGTGGGGTTAATGCCCCATAAACCTAAAATGCTTTAAAAATCCTCATCTCATAAGCCACTTGCAGTAAAGCTTAGATTTCTGGTATGGAACTTACTGTAGTGATGCAGATTCACTTTTTTTCAAAGAAACTCAGTAAGCCAAAATTTGTGCTCCCAAATTTGAGCTCCATTCAAAATTTCTATTTTCAGAACCAATGGACAGATGTGAACCAAGTTTGTCCAGTACATAACTGGGTCATAAGTACATCATTAATGCAATAACTGTTTTCTTTTGGGGATTTATTGGTGGCTGGGGGAGTAGAGAGAACCACAGGAGTTGAAAACAAAACAAAAATTTCATTCGGTTGTTGTTTTTTTAATACTTCACAGAACAGAGCTTTCTAGGAAGCTTTCCAGGGACCAGCAAACATGAATGGCCCAAAAAGCTGCCTTAGGTTGTGTCATAACAAATCAAAATATTGCTCTTGCTACTGATCACTTACTGATACACTCATCTCTTTTGACAACTTAGCCAGAGATTGAGATTGATAGATTTATTCAACATAATTGTACAAGAAATATATAATCAGTCAGAAAACAACAACAGAAGATGTCACAACTGAAAAGTGTATATGGATATATAGGTTTGTTTGTGTTGAGGATTGTTGCTACAATGCTGACATTTATTGCTTGTGAGGATGATTATTTTTTTATTGAAGGTACTTGATTTCTTAAAGTTCAGTTTACTAGTATTATTATGTTGAAAGGGGAGTGCTGGAAGTCTAAACTTATAAATTGCATACCCCTTAGATAATATCGATGTAGTTTGAAATTTAAGTGTTATTGTTCATATGTGAAATGTGTTCATTATTAGGTGATGCCCTAATGAACAATTTCTTAGCTATAGATAAAAATTTGGTCCATTGATACTGGGTAGAGTTTTTATGAAACTGAGATTAGCCTACTGCTCATACATACTTGAGTGATATATTGATGGGATTAGTTTTCAGAATAATATTTATTGAGGAGATTAGTTTTCAGATCCTTCTTAAAGTGTTTGGGAGTTGTGCAAGATATCAGACGAACGTCTAATGCATTCCAATAGGTGGTTCCAATAATCCTAGTGCAAAAGCCTTTTAGGTTAGTTCTTCTATAATTCACCGTGAAGTTACCTTGCTGTCTAGTGTGGTATACATTAATTCTTTCTTCACGAGTGAAGAAGTATAATAAATTGAGAGGGAGCAATTCATGTTTTGCTTTGTACATAAATACGAGTGTATTCATTTCTATCAAATCCTCAAGCTTCAAGATTTTATACTTGCGAAATATCGGTGTTCTATGACTCCTGAAAGCGGCTCTGTCAATTAATCTCATTGCTTTCTTCTGAAGGGTCACCAAGGGAGTAAGCCTGGTAGTATAAGTATTGCCCCAAATTTCCCAACAATAGTATAAGTAAGGGGAGATTAGACATTGATATAATGACAGAAGTACAGAACTATTTAGTTTTCGTTTGGTATACATTATTATTCCCAAGTTTTTTGAGACTTTAGCTTTAATATTAGTAATCTGTTCTTTCCACGATAATTTTTGGTCTATATGTACTCCTAAGAACTTAGTTCAATATACCTGTTCAATTGCATTTCCATTTATGTTTATGTTAATGTATTCATCTTTTGTTTCCCTCTTATTATCGAAAATCCTGAAGTTTGTTTTAAGTATGTTCAAAGATAATTTGTTTACCTGGAACCAGGTGTTCAATTTGACCAACTCTTGGGACATGTCTTTGCAAAGTGTATTAATATTCTTCCAGTCAAGAATAAGTTTGTATCATCAGCGAACATTAAGATTTTCAACAATGATGATACATTGCAGATATCATTGATGTATAATATGAAGAGTGATGGCCCCAATATTGATCCTTGTGGAACCCCACATTTTATTTTCATAAGTTCAGAGTCTGTTCCATTAATGGATACGTATTGGTGTCTATTAGCCAAGTAACTCACTAGCCAATCATGTGCCTTTCCTCGGATTCCATAGTATTTTAGTTTTTCTAAAAGGATATTGTGATCGATGGTTTCAAAAGCCTTTTTTAAGTCAATAAATATCCCAAGTAAAAACTCGGATCTTTCAATGACATCAGTTATCCCCTCGATCAATTCAATTATAGCGTGCGATGTTGAACGCTTGCTTCTAAAGCCATATTGGCTATCCAAAAGAATATTATATTTTTCAAGGAAAGAAGCCAATCTATTATTATAAAGTTTTTCTAAAATCTTAGACACTTGTGATAGTAATGAAACAGGCCTGTAATTAGAAAAGGTTTGTTTGTCACCTGACTTGAACAAAGGAATAACTTTGGCAATTTTCATTGCTCCTGGGAAGCACCCAGTTTGGAAGGAAAGATTGAAAATGTGTAAAAAAGGAGTTAGTATGCTGGGTAGAACTTTTTTGATTAGAGACATGTCAATGTCGGCATTGTCTTTCGATGTTTTCCACGCAAATTTATTAACGACGGTGTATATCTCAGATTCATTGACAGGACTAAGGAAAAGTGAATCATTCAAGGGGTTGTCCATATATTCCTCAAAGTTTTGGTCGCATATTGGTATGTTATCTGCGAGTTTGGGTCCAACATTAATGAAAAAATCATTAAATTTGTTGGCTATCTCTTTATCACCCGATATAATTTTTCCTTCTGATTTGAAATCGGTTGGGAATGTGTGAGATTTCTTGTTACTTATCAAAGAGTTCAGAACTTCTTTGGCATTATTTTTGTATGTCTCAAGCTGTTGGGCGTAGTAATCTTTTTCACAGTGCCGTAGAATAGCTGTAAGTTTGTTTTTATATCTTTTATATTTCATCTCAGTTATATGATCCCTATTTTTTAGAAATCGTTTGTATAGGTTGTTTTTGTTTTTACACGCATTTACAATTGTCTTAGTCATCCAAGGTTTATTTAGAGTGGCTCCTTTTTACTCCCCTTACAATCTTCCACTGGGCACGCAGTATTGTATAATGATGTAAAAAGCTTAATGAATTTATTGTACACAACATTTGCCTCGTTACTACTGACAACATCATTCCAGGCTTGATTATTCAATTGATTCATCAATTGAGCTAACGTTCTACTATTCACTCTTCGTTTTCTCATTATAGATGGTGTTAGATAGCATTTTGGGGTGAAATTAGCAAAAGCAAATATTGGGAGAATGTCGCTGATATCATTTATTATGATTCCGTTTTCTAACTGTGCTTGCAATACATTTGTAAAATGTTGTCAATTAATGTGGCACTATAGCCTGTGTTCCTCGTGGGACGCAGGATCACAGGAAACATGCGAGAGGAAAATAATTGGTTTATGAACATGTTTATTCCTTCGTGTGTTTGAAATTTCATGAGGTCAATGTTTGAGTCACCACACAAGAAGACTGGCTTGTTAGTTATCTTACTTATTAAACTTTCAATGTGTTCACTGTACTGTTCAATATCAGTGTTTGGTGCTCTATAGCTGCATAACACAAATATTTTCTTATTAGTTTCCAACATGACTTCAACACAAACAGTTTCACACAAGTTATCGTCTGCTAGTGTTAAGTTTGGTACAATTTTGTGCATGAGCGAGTTATGCATGAATAAAGCTACACCCCCCTCCTTGTTTGTGTTTCCTGGAACAAAAGTATGAGGTGTAATGATCTATCGCAAAATTCACGTCAGTATCACTCCCTAACCAAGTCTCTGACAATGTGACAATATCAAATCTACAGCTATTATTTGCTAGAAAAGCTTTGACATTCTCGAAGTTGGCAGATAAACTTCAACAGTTAAAGTGAATCAGTGAGAGGCATTGATTCTCTCCAAATTTGTCAAGATAAGTGTTTTTAAATTGCTCTTCAGTGTAGTACAGACATTTTCTCGATACATCATTAAAAAAGTGATTATCTGGGTCAATATTTTTCCCCGAATAGTAACCTTTACCTTTTGAGTACTTAAATGGATCAAAATTCAAGTTATTAGCGTTATCAACAGGATTGGCAATATCATTATCCAATCCTGACATATACATAGAAAAGTCATCATCACCAAGACCAGAGAAGGGTAAGTTATCACACAAACAGTTTTTACAAAACCAGGATGTACTTTGCTGCGACAGGACACTTAACTCAGATTTTGTAAGATTTGCACACTTCCTATGAATCCAAGTGTTACAGACATCACAGAAGATTGAATTTCTTCCAACATTGTTTAGGCATATACCACATTTGTAAGTCATTAGTTCAAGTTCTTAATGGTTTATTTGAATTGGTTCAGGTCCTCCCTACATTTAATCTGATTCGGTCGCGAATCTTCTTTCTGTTTGATGAACAACTTTTCTTTTGAATCTCAGTCTCCTTGCTTCTTTGAACGGATGTGCATTCTTGGCTATAAGGTGTTCATTTATGTACACATGGTATTTTTCAACTTTCGTCCTGAAGCCATTATAATGTTTTTGGTGTCTGAAGTTGAAAATTGAACTAATAGAGGAGTAGATCCGTTTTGCCACTTAGGTAGGTCATGAATGGCAGTTATATCTGATTCATTCAGAACAAGTTCCATTTTCATTTTTATGAAGTCCATGAACTTAACTTTCATCATTGCGGATTCCGTTGGTGTTAATTCATCTTCTCTATCGGTCTCTTTTCCAGATTGAACTTGGGATGCTCTGGTGTTCACACGTTGTTTACTGCTGGATGCCACTTACTGGCAGTTATGTGGGCATAGCTGTGGGTCTCGAGACCGGTAACTATAATCTTCCATTTCCGAGTGTATTGTTCTAGCTCGTCCACTCTACTTTCCAGAAAATCGATCCGTTTATCTCTCTTTTCAATCTCTTGCTCAAATTTATCGACCTTGTCTAATACTGTGTTGAGAGTTGCAGTATTTTTCAGGAGGGAATCATTGAGCAGATTCACTGTTTCTCTAAGCTGGGAAATCTCCAGTTTCAAATCCTCAACTGGCATTTTCCCCATTTTCTGTTCGAAGTTCGGTGACTTAAGCCTTAAATTTGTAATTGGATGTACTCCAGCCAATGGTCCTCATAAACCGCATATCTTGATTAATATGTGTATGTTTCTTCTTAATTTGTTCGGATTTGGTAAATTTATCGTGAAGTTATTTGTGCATTTTGTTGTGTTATTTGGTGAGAAAGTTGTCAACACCGCCGAACAATAACATGATGTCACTCTTTAGTTTTAGGCTCACTTGAGCCTCGTTTGTTCTTTCTATCCAATTTCTGGTCATTTTAGCGGCCCCTTCTAAGAGGGCCCCTATCGGATTAAAATGGATCCCAGGGATTGACAACAAGGTAAAATTGGTTGCTTGTTAGGTCACTAAGATGATTAAAGGACAAAATTGCTTTCCGACAGACACATGAAGTAGCACTGATATGACAAATGCCCCTCGACTAGATATGTACTGAGTCAAAAAAGAACGTATAATAGAAACAAATGTGAAAAAATAGCATAAAGGATGAAATATAATAGTTCTAATGTTGCATGTTTGTGGACAAGAAGTCGTTCAAAGAGTTTAATGACATGTTGTTGTTGTCCACCCAACGGTATATAATGTTGCTACGGATTTCAAAATAGCATGTGCTACCCAAGAATGTCAAATTGAATGGGTGACTGATGATTTTCTTTGTGTTTTGTTGTGCTATAGAGCCGGGGTTATTGAGAAAACACGCTAGTTTTTGTCTTCCGACATTTTAAAAAATGCCAAGGTTAACCGAAAATCAGAGGTTGCGTGCCATTGGTATGCATGAGGCTGGGATACCTCCAGATGAGCTCGCTGCTGAGTTCAGAGTCACTGTGGCCACTATTTACCATCTCACTGGAAGGTATAGAACCACTGGATCTACTGCCAACCGACTGCATTCAGGTTGACCAAGAGTTACGACCCCCATCAGAACATCTCACTTGCTGGATCGCTTCCTTCCGGTGACGAGGACAGCAGCAATTACTCCTTGTAGAACTAACAATAGAATCAGTGCACAAACTGTACACAACAGACTCGCTGAACACGGCATCCGAAGTAGGCGTCCATACCATGGACCAATCCTTACCCAACGTCTTCGTACCGTGAGAATGGAATGGGTATGTCAGCGTTTTTGCTGGACTCAGCAGCGTTGGAGCACAGTTTTTTTTAGTGATGAATCACGATTTTGTCTATGGCGTGCTGGTGGTAAGGCAAGAGTGTATCGCCAATGAGGAGAACGGTTTGGTTTTCTGATGCTTGCGTGTGGGAATGCGACCGTTTCTGTGGGGGTAGTGTAATGGTTTGGGCAGGAATTTCCTTGCACCATCAAATGTAGTGGACCTTCACCAATGGAAATCTGAATGGACAGCGATCTAGGAACGAAATTCTTAATGCTGTTGTTATCCCATTGTTCAACGCTAACCTCGGATTGCAGTTATTCCAGCAAGACAATGCCCACTGTGACGTGGCACGTACCTGTCATGACTTCTTGAGGTGCAGAGCATCAAACTTCCCTGGCCTCACTTTCGTCAGATTTGTCGCCACTCAAGCATCTTTGGGATCAATTGGGCCATCGGGTACGACTTCGTGATCTTCAGACATTGGGCGATTTACATAATGATCTAAGGCACCAGAGACTTATCAGGTCCATGCGCCATTGATGTCTTTCTATCCAAGAGGCAAACGATGGACATACACGCTATTGACTGCATGTGTGAACGTTTCATTTTTCACCCCATGTCTGAATTGCGACGTCCTGACGTGACGCTGGCAACAGTAAGAACATGAAATTATGGAAATTCATACACCTAGACTCGAAATATGAATTAATAATAATTTATTTGGGATTAAAGTCGATAATACTTAAAAAATTGCTCCTCAAAGTTTATTATACTTTCTTTTTTGACTCTATACATTATGTAGAACAGACTATTCTGGTTGGAGATGAGCAATGGAGGACATAACTCTTTCTGTATATGGACACCTGGTATTGCGCACCATGCTCAATCGATCCTGTTCAGTTTTCTATCACGCTTTTTGAACATTTACAGTCTCTCCAGGGCTTTGGTCATGGGGGTCTACCAAATTGTTGCATTTTCCATACCAAAGATGTGAATGAAGTAAAACGTGTTGTGTCAGTGTGGTAGGTATAAAAAGAAACAAATTTTACTGGAAAAATTCAATTTTTTACCATTGAAGAAAAACTTGATTGTTGTTGAAAAATTATTGCTGTGGATACTGTGCAACTGTTTTTTATATTTTCTTTTCTCCAGGTATTCCGATACGATCAACGTTTGATGGTCCGGCAACTACTCAATATGCATCACTTTTCAATAGCCTATCAGCCAAAGCTCGTAAGGCTGTTAAAGAACTGGATCCAGCAAATGAGATGACATTTTTACGAATCCGAACAAAGAAATATGAAATAATGTTAGCTCCAGGTGAGTTGAAAATGATGATAAAAATTTGTGTTGCATTATGCATGGAGATTTTATCGGACCATTTACATAAAAATTTAACAGCATACCTTCTACCTATCTTGTTAGGCTTTTCCCTCTGAAAAGTCTATTGTTTTTCTACGGATTATTATTATTTTTTTTTTTTTTTTTTTCCCACACATTTTGTCCGCACGATTCAGAAGCCATTTTCAAACCGATTTTAACAAAATTTTGCACACGCATAGAGTGGCTCAAAATCTAAAAATGTACTGAAGCGGAATTTTTGATTTAACCCGTATTTCGTCAGAATTGGCAAAAAACTGTCAAAATTGGGGTTTATCGGCACTTTCTCGAAACACGTCTTGTAGATTTTTTTAAACAATCATCATTTCTAGACCTGCCTGTGTCACGACCTTTGATACACACGCCATATTCGGCGATGCATATGGTAACCTTCCACAGAATGCCAAACATCAAAATGTTGATGAAATGGGTCGGTTTCAGGCCTCCACAGCACCCAAACGATACACGAGAGATAAACATAACTTCCTTGATTGGAAGTGGAGTTCACCGAGGATCATTTTTGTAAGTAATAAGGGTGTTCATAAAACCAAGCGTTAACCCATTTTGGGCTGGTTAAGCAGCAATACCCTCATAAAGCTAAAAAATTCATGTTTTCTGTGGATTTCTCTAAACGAGTCTTGTAGATTTTCAAGAAAAATTTGTCACTCCCAGGTCTTGGTGTGACAATAGAAGTTGCATGGACAAAATACTGCGATGAGCATTTGTTAACCCTCCACGGGCTGCTGAAAGCCAAAATTGTGATAAAATGGGCTTTTTGTGGATGCCAACAGCACCCAATGGGTACGCCACAAAGAAAAGTTCCTTCCTTTATCAAGCGCACACTCTTTACGGAAGCATTTTTAGCCCGACTGTTTACAGTGAGGGCTATAGTAATGACTTTTGTCCGTCCGTCTGTCTGTCTGTCTGTCCGTCTGCCTTTTTCTGTTAACATTTAGAGTTTTGGTTAAAGTTTGTGGTTAAAGTTTTTTACTGAAGGTTCAAGTGTTTTTTTGTTTTTTTTCCTTATTCCTGCTTAGTTGACATTTGGAGTTTTGGTTAAAGTTTGTGGTTAAAGTTTTTTATTCAACCTTCAAGTACAGACTATACCCGGTATTTCTTGTCTGATCATCACAAAATTTCATATGCAGGTTTTAGGTCATGTCTACATGAGAATGTCCCCTTTTGGTCATGATCGGTCAACCGGTATGGCTGCCCGTGCCCAAAACCCGAAAACCATTAGCACAGTCTACAGGCCGTATTTATGAAGGGATTTCATTGCAACTTCATAGAATGCCTCTGTATAATGCCTAGATGAGAACGTCCCCGTTTGGGCATGATCTGTCAACCGTGATGGCTGCCCAAGCCCGAAACCCAATAACTTTTAGCACAGTCTGTAGGTCATGTTTAATATGGACGGATTTCATTGTAACTTGACACAATGACTCCGTATGATGTCTACATGAGAATTTCCCCATTTGGGCGTGATCTATCAACCGTCACGACTGCCCGAGCCCAAAACCCGAAAACCTTTAGCACAGTCTACAGGTCATATTTATGGAGGGATTTCATTGTAACTTCATAGGTTGACTTCATATAATTTCTACACATGAGAAAGTCCCCTTTTGGACCTGATTGGGCAACTGTCACAGCTACAGGTGCCCGAAGCCCGAAAACCTTCAGCACAGTCTACAGGTCATATTTATGAAGGGATTTCATTGTAACTTGATAGGTTGACTTCATATAATGTCCAGATGAGAAAAAGTCAGGGTGAGCTTTTCTTATCACTCTCCGTCCGTCTTCCGTCGTCCGTCGTGAAGGTGGTGTTTGAGGCTCTTTCTCCTAAACCACTGGCCACATTTCAATTAAATTTCATGTAAGTAGTGGTTATATAGGGGCATTTTGATTTTTATCCAAATTAGGTTTCGGCTCATATTGAGCAGAGGTGTGGGGGAAAAATGGCCAAAGAGAAGTTTGTCGGGCACTATTTGCCTTCGTTATGGGAGGGGCAAAAATTTGGGCCACGCCTAAAATTTCTATTTTCAGAACCGTAAGGTTGATTTGAACCAAGTTTGGTATGAGATAATAATGGGTCATAAGTAGTTGAGTGATGCAAAAAAAATTTTTCTCATTGCCCCGTGGGAACCTCGGGAGCTAAAAATAGGAAAAACCGTAAAACTGCCATATCTCCAAAACTACACAGCACAGAGAATTCTTATTTTGTATAAAGCTTACTTTTATCCAGTAGAATAGAATGGTTAAAAAAAATCCCTATCGGTTTGATCACAAGGTACTTTTTTCAGGACTTTGAAAAAGTGCTGAGTCAGCACTTTTTAACACTGTAGGCAATGGGAAAAAGATTAAAAAATCTTCTTCTCCAGATCCAGCAGGCAGAATCTTTTGATATTTGGTATGCAACATTGTGGGTGGATCTGATTCAAGTTTGTTCAAATCGGCTCCCTGGATTCATATTTGGGCTCACTATAGAAGCCCAAATTCGAACTTAGTGCATTTCAGGCAAATTTCTCAAAAAATCTTCTTCTCCAGATCCAGCAGGCAGAATCTATTGATATTTGGTATGCAACATTGTGGGGTGGATCTGATGCAAGTTTGTTCAAATCGGCTCCCTAGCTTCATATTTGGGCTCACTATAGAAGCTCAAATTCAAACTTCGTGCATTTCAGGCAAATTTCTTTCAAAATCTTCTCAAGATCCAGCAGGCAGAATCTTTTGATATTGGGTATGCACCATGCTTAGGGTGGTGAGATTCCAGTTTGTTCAAGCCAAGTCCCTGGGTTCATATTTGGACTCACTGTGGTAGCCCGAATTATAACTTATTTCAAAATGAGGAATTTTCTTTAAAAATCTTCTTCAGATCCAGCAGTCGGAATGTTTTGATATTTGGTATGCTGCATCCTTAGGGGGGTGAGATTCAAGTTTGTTCAAGCCATGTCCCTAGGACCATATTTGGACTCACTGTGGTAGCTCGAATTGTAACCTAGGCCATACAAAGTTGATTGTCTGTTTCTCAGGCCATTTTTTCCTAAAAAGCATGCAGGCGGGCGGGTTTTTTTTTTCTTTTTATTTTCTCCCTGAGAGGTTGTTTGTGGTAATTTGACCCCCACCCAAACGCCTGGTGGACCACGCAAAATTTCGCAAATATATTGGTTATTCACCACAGGGGTGTTGGGTCGTAAATGAAGAGGGGTTTGAATGTTTGTTTTTTCAGTGAAACATGAAAATTATAACACAGGACGAAAGTCACGAAACACCTCGTGGGTGAAACGTCTCGGGTGAAACGTCTCTGGGACAAATCAAATGTCGAAGTGCCAACTTTCAGAGATTTATTTTACCAAAAAAAAAAATCCTTTCACAACCTGCCTAATAAAATCGTGAATCGCAATTTTTCCCCATTATATTCAAAATTATCACAACCCATTTGAACGGGCAGTTCATCCATAAATCATATTTTTTTGAATCTGAAAATGAAATACAAAACGAATGTTTGCGTGTTTTTATTAACCAATTCGACCGCACATACCTGCCTATATGCGATTTATTTTCAACTATGACTGTTATTTTTATATCAAGCAACGGTTGCTATTAGTTATCCAATTATCCTGCATCTCAAATGCATTTATTTAAATTAACTGGGAAACTCGTAACGGTTTCGAATAACAGTACACAAATTCCCAATGACGGCCATTTACAATACAAATGTTACTATAAATAAATGCCAGGAGACTGTGTTCCATTCAACATAGCACCTGACTTTGCAGACTTTCTGAGGGTTGGTGCGAATCAACTGTGGTGCAAATCGACCATTCCCCTTTGTGACTGTTTGTTGTCAGACTGAAAGACACCTTCCTTCTTGCTGTCATTATGACTTACCTTTTACAGAATAAAACACTTTCTGTCGTGAATATTGCTAAAACCCACCCACTTTATTAAGGTATGATGTAGAAAAAGCTTGAAGTGTGTTAATTTAAAATTTGCGAACGCATCGATATCGATTTACCGAAATGAGCACAATATCTCAAATTTTTTTTTAAGATTTTTTTGGTGTCATAAAAAGGTTGCATGCGCACCAAAAATGACCATGCGCGCAGGCCTGAGAAACAGAGGTTCTTTTTTTTTATGGCCTTAGTTCAAAATGAGGAATTTTCTTTAAAAATCTTCTTCAGATCCAGCAGTCGGAATGTTTTGATATTTGGTGTGCAGCATCCTTAGGGTGGTGAGATTCAAGTTTGTTAAAGCCAAGTCCCTGAGTTCACATATGGGCTCCCTGTGGGAACCCGAATTATAACTTAGTTCAATATGAGGAATATTCTATAAAAATCTTCTTTCTTTTTTTTTAGATCCACTGGTCAGAATCTTTGGATATTTGGTATAAGCTTTTCTTAAGAGGAGCAGATGTAACTTGTTGAAATCAATTCTCTGGTTTTTTAGATCCACTGGTCAGAATCTTTGGATATTTGGTATAAGCTTTTCTCAGGCGGAGCAGATGCAACTTGTTGAAATCAATTCTCTGGGTTGATATTTAGGCTACCATGTCAGGTGAGCGCCCTCAGGTCCCCTGGGGCCTCTTGTTAATGTTTGTGGTTAAAACCCAGACAAACACCACCACCCACCCCCACCCCCATGGTGCCAGTTGGGTATTTCTTTTTTTTCTCTGCTCAAAATGCATTCTGAAGGATTTAGACTGACCACATGTGGAAAAAAAAAATGGACTCCCCGAACACACCCCCACTCTACCCCACCCCTCATCCCCCACCCGTCCTCCTCCTCACCCAGGGCCATTCATGCAATATTTTTTCTTTGGTACAAAATGCATTTTTAGCCTGACTGTTTATAATAAGTCAGTCATGACTTTCGTCCGTCCATCTGTCGGTCCATCCATCTGTCTGTAAACAATTGGTTTTCGACTGATAATTCCAGTTTGGATTATTTCATTTCAACCAAAGTTGATATGTGTATGTTCCAGCTAGTAATACAGGCCAGGTTTCAATATAGGTTCCACAACTGCCCCCCACCCCCAACACACACACACACACCCCCCACACACACACACAAATTGTCACTTAGGCAATTATTCCCAAAATGCATTTTGAAGGATTGGGAGTTATTACATGCAAAAAAGAAAATTGACTCATATAGCCCAACATTGCTTTATGTACTGCATCTTAATCCTTTACCTTACACAAGTTGAAGCCAACAGTACAAATTATTTTTCTGAAACCTCAGATTTTTTCCTTTTTTATTTACTTCTAACCATGGGTTATTACTCCTTATTGGAACAAGCTCATCAAGTTTGTTCCAATAATGTGTCATGAGGTATGTTTTGAAGTAGAGAAATGAAAAAATAAAATTTGAATAGCAAATTTTGTATATCTGAGTGCAGATATGGCAGATTCGTTAGGTAAACTGTTAACAAAAAATGGCTCCGACTATTTCGCGTCTAAGCATTGCCATTCCTGGGACAGTCGGGCTACAAGCGTGAGATCACTCTAGTTGTAAGTAGTAAGGGTATTCAAAAGTCGAAGTCTTAACCCATTTTGGGCAGGTTAAAGAGAGAGACCCCTTAAAATCTTAAAATTCCCATTTTCTGTGGATTTCTCTAAAAACATCTTGTAGGTTTTCAAGAAAAATTTACTACTTGCAGGTCTTTGTGTGACATTACAAGTTGCAAGGACGAAATATTCCGATGAACATTTATTAACCCTCTACAGGCTGCCAAGCATCGATGAAATGGGCTTTTTTCGGACACGCACAGCACCCAATGTGTACCTGAGAAATAAACATAATCTCCTTTGTTGGAAGTGGAATTCACTGAGGACCATTTTTGTTAGTAATAAGGGTGTTCAAAAAACCAAGCGTTAACCCCTTTTGGGGTTGTTAATAGTAATACCAATCAAAAGCTTAAAAATTTATGTTTTCCCTGGATTTCTTCACAAACATCTGGTAGGGTTTCCAGAGAAAATGGCCATTGACAGGTCTTGGTGTCATATTACCACTTGATTGGATAAATTATTCTGGTAAGCATTGGTTAACCCTCCATGAGCTGCTAAATGTCAAAATTTTGAAAAAATAGTCTATTTTTGGACACCAACAATATCAAATGTGAATGCAACAGAGAAACATAACTTCTTTTACCGGACGCAAAGCTGACAGGGAAACATTTAAGTAGTAAGTGTATTCAAAAGTCGAGGTCTTAACCCATTTTTGACTAGTTAAGGAGATATACCCCTTAAAAGCTTAAAATTCCAGTTTTCTGTGGATTTCTAAAAAACAAATTTCAAGGAAAATTGACCATTCGCAGGTCTTGGAGTGACATTACAAGTTACATGGACAACATATTTCGGTAAGCATTTGTTAACCCTCCAGAGGTTGCCAAGCATAGACATTTTGAGAAAATGGGCTGTTCTTGGGCAACCATAACACCAAATGTGTACCTGCAAGATAAAAACATAACCTCCTTCATTGGAAGTGGAATTCACTGACGATCATTTTTGTAAGTAATGAAAGTATTCACAAAACCAAGCTTTAACCCGTTTAGGGCTGGTTACAGAGCAATACCCCTCAAAAGGTTAAAAATTCATGTTGTCTGAGGATTTCTCTAAAGCATCTCGCAGATTTTCAAGAAAAAATGGCCATTCTCTGATCTTAGTGTGACATTACAAGTTGCATGTACAAACTAGACTTTATGATTCTGGAGAATCATGGCTTTTCCCGATTAGATTCCATGATTTTTCATGACCCCACAGTGTCTGATGAATTGTTTTTAACTGTCTCACTGAAGTTCCCTCATTGATGTTATGAGAAAGGTGAGTATAGTAGTCTCAAATGACTCAGTTTGAATTGATAAAAAAAAATGTTTAGGTAAAACCCATCATTAATGGTAGAATGGGTTAATATCAAGATCAATGTTTCACTATCAGTTTTGCGTCCGGTAAAAGAAGTTACGTTTCTCTGTGGCATTTCCATTTGTTGGTGTCCAAAAACAGACTATTTCATCATTTTTTTACATTTAGCAGCCCATGGAGGGTTAACAAATGCCTACCAGAATAATTTATCCATGCAACTGGTCATATGACACCAAGACCTATCAACGGCCATTTTCTCTTGGAAACCCCACAAAATGTTTGTAAAGAAATCCAGGGAAAACGATTTTTTAAGCTATCGATGGTTATCCGTGTTAACCTCCCCAACAGGGGTTAACGCTTGTTTTTTTTAATACCCTTATTACTTACAAAGATGGTCCTCTGTGAATTCCACTTCCAACAAAGGAGATTATGTTTATCTCTCATGTATACATTGGGTGCTGTGCGTGTCTGAAAACAGCCCCATGTTAACAAAATTACGATGCTTGGCAGCTTGTAGATGGTTAATAAACGCTCACCGGAGTATTTTGTCCATGCAACTTGTAATGTCACATAAAGACCTACGAATAGTCAATTTGTCTTGAAACTCTACAAGTTACCATTAGGGAAATTCACAGAAAATGGGAATTTAAAGCTTTCAAGGGATATCTCGCTTTAGCCTGCCCAAAATGGGTTAAGACGTCGACTTTTGAATACCCTTACTGCTTACAAAAATGTTTCCGTATAAATTGTGCGCTCGATAAAAGGAGGCACTTTTCTTTGTGGTGTACCCTTTGGGTGCTGTTGGTGTCCAAAAACAGCCCATTTTATCACAATTTTGACCTTCAACAGCCCGGGGAGGGTTAACTAATGCTGACCGGAATATTTTGTTCATGCAACTTGTAATGTCACACCAAGACCTGCAAATAGCCAAATTTTTTCTTGAAAACTTACAAAATGTTGATAGAGAAATCCACAGAAAACGGGTATTTTAAGATTTTAATGGGTATCTCTATTTAACCAGACCAAAATGGGTTAAGACGTCAAATTTTGAATACCCTTACCACTTTCAAAAATATTTTCCGATCAATTTTGCGTCCGATAAATGAAGGCTTTTTTCTCTCTGGAATACCGTTTGGGTGCTGTTGGCGTCCAAAAACAGCCCATTTTATCACAATTTTTAAGTTTAGCAGCTCGGGAAGGGTTAACTAATGCTGACCGGAATATTTTATCCATGCAACTTGTAATGTCACACCAAGACCTGAGAGTGACAAATTTTTCTTGAAAATCTACAAGACTCGTTTAGAGAAATCCACGGAAAACACAAACTTTTGAGCATTATGGGGGTATTGCTGTTTAACCAGCTCAAAATGGGTTAACGCTTGGTTTTCTGAACACCCTTATTACTGACAAAAATGATCCACGGTCAATTCCACTCCCAATAAAGGAAGTTATGTTTATCTCTCGTGTATTGTTTGGGTGCAGTGGGGGCCTGAAACCGGCCTATTTCATCAAAATTTCGATGTTTGGCAGCCTGTGGAGGGTTACCATATGCATCGCCTGATATGTCGTGTGTACCAAAGGGTGTGTCACAGACAGGTCTAGCAATGACGAATGTATAAAAAAAATCTACAAGACATGTTTCGAGAAAGTGTCGATAAACCCCAATTTTGGCAGTTTTTTGCCAATTCTGACGAAATAAGGGTTAAATCGAAAATTCCGCTTGGGTACATTTTTAGATTTTGTGCCCCTCTATGCGTGTGCAAAGTTTCGTGAAAATTGGTTCGAAAATGGCTTCTGAATCGTACGGACAAAATGTGTGGGAAAAAAAAAAAAATAAAATAATAATAATAATAATAATCCGTAGAAAAACAATAGTCTTTTCCAGAGGGAAAAGCCTAAATATTCCTGTTAACCCTATGCAGGTTCTCAAACATCAAAATGTTGATAAAATGTGCTGTGTTTGTGTACCCACAGCACCCGAAGTTGAGAGGAGAGATCAAAATAAGTGGAAGGAGAATTCACTGAGAATTATTTTGGGAAGTAATAAGAGTATTCAAAAAACAACACTTAACCCGTTTTGGGCTGGATAAACAATGATACCCATCAAAAGCTTAAAATTCATGTATTCATGGATTTCTCTGAAAACATCTTGTAGATTTTAAAGAAAAAATGGCCATTCGCAGTTCTTGGTGTGACATTACAAGTTGCATGAATAAATATTCCTGTTAGCACTTAACAAGCTGCCAGACATCACTATTTGGATACATTTGAGATAAAATGGACTATTTTCAAATAGACACAGCACTCAGTGGGTAAGTGTCAAACAAACATAACTCCTTTTGTCGGTCATTAACTTGTTGGACGACGATATTTACATTAACCAACTCCACCGTTAATGATGGGTTTTACCTAAACATTTTTTTTATCAAACTGAGTCATTTGAGACAACTATACTCACCTTTCTCATAACATCAATGAAGGAACTTCAGTGAGACAGTTAAAAACAATTCATCAGACACTGGGGTCATGAAAAATTAGGGAATCTCATCGGGAAAATCCATGATTCTCCAGAATCATAAAGTCCAGTTGAAAATGAAATTCTTAACACATTGAGATCCATTACATTCCATTATCGATTGATGTTGCACCTCTAAAACTTAGCAGAAGGCCATAGTAGTATATTCTATAGCAAAATGTGCCCTGCTTGATTAGTTATAAAGGTTCTATCCCAAGAAAGACTTGTAGAAATTGTTTTTCTGTGAATAGGACTAGGGCTGGAAGGTTATTCTATAGCAAAATGTGCCCTGCTTGATTAGTTATAAAGGTTCTATCCCAAGAAAGACTTGTAGAAATTGTTTTTCTGTGGATAGGACTAGGGCTGGGAGGTTATTAGATCTTATCATGGTTTTGGTTGCTGCTCTGTTTTTACAAGAGATGAGTAAGGTTTTTGGTTTTCATTTTTATAATTTTAATCACAGGCATCTGTCGCCAGTCATTTGGTGTGACTCAAAAGCTGAGAAACAATAGCCTCACCCTAAAGTGAAAACATGTTTAATTATAGATAGAGTGGTGTTTAATTATGGAGTAATTTTAATTTAACCCTTTGATACTTTCATGTATCTAGAGCTGGGTCGGTGTCGGTATTTTAGGTGCAGTTTCGGTTTTGGACCACCACCGAAAAAATGCATTGCATTAATTTGAAAACACCAACATTTTCAGTGGCAGGTAAAATCCGTTCTCCATTCCGCATTTTTATAGTTTCAATATTTAATAATGGTGGAACAAGCTAAAAATCTGTGGATTACTGTTCGGCCTTGTTTCCAATAACTCCATAAAAACAATTTCACCGGATTTCCGACTCTTAGTTTGGGTTTAAAGAGAGGCTGAAACGTCAGGGAAACATTATTGGGAACTTTTTTACCTTCTACCGCCCCATATTTTTAGCTCGCCTTTGACGCAGTCAAATTTTAGGTTTTGTCATGGCCCATCATCTGTCTGGACATCTGTCCATCCGTCAACAATTCAATACAGCTCGGGCTAGAGGCCGTATTTATAAATGATCTTTACGAATCTTTTGGGGTACCTTTGTTATCACCGTGGGATGAAAACAAGTGTTTTTGGGTGCAGTCCAAAATTCAAGATGGCCACCAGCAGCCATTTTGTACCAAAATTAGTGCAATCAGTTTTTTGTACAGAACTTCTATATATGAAGGTTCTGATTGGAATAAATTTTTGTATGAATGTTTAGTAACATGGAATATATCGCATATAATACAGGGTTTTTTCTCGTGCATAAATTATTCAAACTAGATGAACTTTGATTTATTCTTTGCTACTTATACACAGTACACACATGTCAATATGGCTCAGGCTGGGGGCTGTATTTATGAACCGATCTTCACAAAACTTCTTGGATACCTTTGTTATCACCTTGGGATGAGAACGAGTAGTTTTGGGTGCAGTCCGAATTTCAAGATGGCTGACAGTGGCCATTTTGTACCAAAATTAGGTCCAGTCAGTTTTTTGTACAGAACTTCAATATGAAGGTTCTGATTTGAATAAATTTTTGAATGAGTGTTTAGTAACATGGAATACATCACATATAATATGGGGTTTTTCTCGTGCAGAAATTATGCAACTTAGATGAACTTTGATTTATTCAGAGCTACTTACACTCAGTAAGTGCACATGTCAATACAGCTCGGGCTAGAAGCTGTATTTATGAACCGATCTTCACGAAACTTCTTGGGTTCCTTTGTTATCACCTTGGGACGAGAAAGAGTGTTTTGGGGTGCGGTCCAAAATTCAAGATGGCTGCCGGTGGCCATTTTATACCAAAATTAGGTGAAATCAGGTTTTAGCTCACCTGAGCAAAGCTCAAGGTGACCTTTACTAGCATCCAACATTAACTTTACATTATTGACTTCTTCTCACAAACTACTCTACCAACTGAACCAAATCTGGTGTGAATGTTCCCTATCATATGTAGGGCTGTCACAATTTTTTAATTTAGGAATCGATTAATCATCGCAAATAATCGATTAATCGTACCTAGATGACCCCCTCTTCCCCTCTCTGAAGTCGATAAAAAATAAAGTTCAAGTCCGTTGACCTACCCCCGGTAAACAACGAAGACGATCCTCTTTTAGGTACATTCAAAGCTTTGATGTTCTGAACTTTTGAACCGTCAGTGTAATAATCAAGACCGGTCTGCAGTTGCAAAGTTCGCAACTGCCGACCAGTCTTGATTATTACACTGACGGTTCAAAAGTTCCGAACGTCAAAGCCTTGATGAATGTACCTGAAAGACAAATGCTCCCAATGGTTTCTTGGGGTTTAACATCGATGTTCTTAACTCTTTACCTTTAGAAACAATAGTTTTTTTCATCAAATTTTCTTTTAATTATTAAACGTCTAAAGCGGGATACAATTTAGTGATTGTTTGACAACGAAAAATACTAATCAATTTTGCCGTGACCGATCAACAATCGATTAATCATGACAGTCCTAATCATATGTCAATTCATGTTTGTTGAAATCAAGTTGCCCTTCCTCTGCCCCAAAAAGTGTGCCTAAATCTTAAAAAATATTTTTGTCGTGAACCAGCATTAGCAGAGACTTGATATTTGGTGTGCAGCTTCCTTTTGAGGTGTAAACTCAGATTTGTTCAAGAGAAGCTCAAGGGGCTATATTTGCCGTCGTTATGGGAGGGGCAAGAATTTTTGCCCCGCCCAAAATTTCTATTTTCCAAACTGAGAAGTTGATTTGAACCAAATTTGATTTAGGGGGCTTATTGGGTCACAAGTATTTATTTTATGCCCCAAAAAATGTTCCCGTTGCCCCATGGGAACCACAGGAGGTAAGAATAGAAAAAAATGTAAAATGCTCATATCTCCAAAACTACACTGCGCTGAGAATTTTTATTTGGTGTGAAGCTTCCTTGGGACCAACAGAATGCAATGGTCCAAAAAAATTGCTATCACTTTTAGCATAGGGTACTTTTTGGGGACTTTAAAAATGTGCACTGAGTCAGAATTTTTTAACACTGTGGGTAATGGGGAAGATATTAAAGGATCTTCTTCTCCCAAACCAGTGCTCCAAAAGCTTTCATATTTCACATATAACATCTTTGGGAGATTGTTTCACATAGGGGCCTATTTGTTGAAATCACTTGCCTGGGTCCATATTTGGGCTCTCTCTGGGAGCCCAAATGTTCAAATTAGTGCAATATGAGGAATATTTTTAAAAATCTTCTTCTTCAGATCCACCAATCAGACTCTTTCGATATTTGGTATGCAGCACATCTTTAGGGGGTGAGATTCAGGTTTGTTCAAGCCAAGTCCCTGGGTTCATATTTGGGCTCACTGTTGGGAACCTGAATTATAACTCAGTTCAAAATGAGGAAATTTCTTTAAAAATCTTCTTCAGATCCAGCAGTCGGAATGTTTTGCTATTTGGTATGCAGTATCCTTAGGGGGTGAGATTCAAGTTTGTTCAAGCCAAGTCCCTGGGTTCATATTTGGGCTCCCTCTGGGAGCCCGAATTATAACTTAGTTCATTATGAGGAATATTCTTCAAAAATCTTCTTCACATCCACCAGTCAGAATCATTTGATATTTGGTATACTGTATCCTTAGGGAGGTGAGATATAAGTTTGTTGAAGCCAAGTTCCTGGGTTCATATTTGGGCTTCCTGAATTGTACCAAAATTTCTATTTTCCAAAACTGAGAGACCAATTTGAACTAAATTTGATATGAGGGCTTAATGGGTCATAAGTACCTAATTTATGCCAAAAACAAAACAAAATTTCCTGTTGCCCCATGGGAACTGCAGGAGCTAAAAATAGAAAAAATTTAAACCCCCCCATATCTCCAAAACTACACGGGACTGAGAGTTTTTATTTTGTGTGAGGCTTCCTTTGGAACAGCAGAAAAAAATGGTCGAAAAAAAATAATTGCCATTTGTTTTGTCATAGGGTATGTTTCGTCAACTTCAGATCCACCAATCAGAATCTTTTGATATTTGGTATGCAACATCCATAGGGGGTGAGATTCAAGTTTGTTCAATTTGAGCCCTTGGCTTATTATTTGGGCTTTCTGTGGATGGGGTGAAGGGGGTGGTGGGGGGTGCATGTTAGGTACAGGTTTGTTCAAATTCATTCCTTAATGTTTTTCCATAAAATTTGCCTTTCATGACTTCATTCCATTGTAGTGTTGATGAGCCATGTCTAACTGAATGTGATCCCAAATACTTCTTTGAACCACTTTGGCAAGTGAGTGATTAAGTCCACTTGGGGCGTCTTGTTTGTACAGAACTTCTATATGAAGCAGGGGGGGGGGGGGGGGGTGGGGGGGGAAATTTGCAAAACACTGATGCCGGGATGGGTGGGTGGTTAAGGAAAACAAAAAAAAATTTTTTCCGATGCTTGCAGATTTTTTCCTCAGACACTTTTGGGCAAAATTGTATACCATAATCAGTGAAGTATTCAAGAACCAATAAAAAGACACTCAATTTATCAGGGGCTACCTACCATGGGTTATATACGATTATAAAACTGTTATTGCGGCTGATCTATGATTCGGCTTATAGTGATACAATGTATGACATATTGAATAATGCAAGTTAAAATGCATCACTAATTGCAATTATCAAACACTGCACTCTTAAAGGATAAGTTATCTTGAGGGTGTTCCATTTGATTAAATTTCTAATATGTTCACACTGGTGAGATCAGCTGGCTTAGATGAGGAGCAAAGACAATTATGTGAAGTCAGGAACAGTTACAGATTTCAGCTGCAGGAACAATTCTGTACAACGATGTATCCAGACCTATTACGAAAACACCAATGACTTATTGCCATTGTAGGAAGTATGTAACACAAAAACTACTAAACATTGAACCTTATTGAACTGCTAATTTATATCAAACAAATCTGAGAACACAGGTGTCAACAAAATCATGTACCAGACCTTCTAGGGCTGGACTTAAAATAATTAATAAATCCCCTCCCCCCCCCCCAACCCAGCCATGCCCCACCCAAACCTTCGTCAAAAATATCAACAATTTGTATGATATTTTACAAAGCTCTCTGCACTCTGTCGAATACCATATATATTGTTGGTTTCTACAACATGTCTGAACACATGGAGAGATAACTATAGGTAAAATGTTAATGATTTGACATTCAAGAGTGTTAATGAATTACAATAGAACATGCCTTAAGAGACCGATGTCTTTGGAGACCATGTTTTATATGGACATACCTGGACATACCAGCTTTACTCTATATTTGATATGTTATGGGAGACCATCTGCCTTAAGAGACCACTTTGGTCTGATAAAATAGATGTTCTTTCAAGACCTGTCCTACTGTACAAGGTCAATCACTCAATACTGTATGATAAAATTGGTTATGGTGCAGTATGGTGGAAAGGATGATGCAGAAGCATGTATTTATTGGGGGTGGGTGGTTCAGATAACCCCGGAAAAAAATGGTAAAACTGGAAAAAAATTACATGGCGTGGGTGGGTGGGTCCTCCGACCGGTCAAAAACAAAAAATCGGCATCGGTGTCTGCAAATGTTCACCTACCCCCATCCCCCCCCCCCCCCCCCCCCCCCCCCCCTGTATGAAGGTCCTGATTTGAATAAATTTCTGTATGAATGTTTAGTAACATGAAATACATCACATATAATACAGGTTTTTTTTCTCGTGCATAAATTATGCAAATTAGATGAACTTTGATTTATTCAGTGCTAGTTATACACTGAAAGTACACATGTCAATACGGCTCGGGCTAGGGGCTGATACATATATTTATGAACCGATCTTCACGAAACTTCGTGCGTACCTTTGTTATCACTGTGGGACGAGAACGAGTGTTTTTGAGTGCAGTCCAAAATTCGAGATGGCCACCAGCAGCCATTTTGTACCGAAATAAGTGCTATCAATTTTTTGTGCAGAACTTCTATATGAAGGTTCTGATTTGAACAAATTTTTGTATGAATGTTTAGGAACATGGAATACATCACATATAATACAGGTTTCTTTCTCATGCATAAATTATGCAAATTAGATGAACTTTGATTTATTCAATGCTACTTATACACAGTAAGTAAATAAATAAATAAATACACAGTAAGTACTCATATCAATACAGCTCAGGCTGGGGGCTGTATTTATGAACCGAACTTCACGAAAACTTCTTGGGTATCTTTGTTATCACCTTGGGACGAGAACGAGTGTTTTTGGGTGCAGTCCCAAATTCAAGATGGCTGCCAGTGGCCATTTTATACCAAAATTACGTGCAATCAGTTTTTAGCTCACCTGAGCGAAGCTCAAGGTGAGCTTTACTAATCACTTTCTGTCCGATGTCCGACGTTAACTTTACTTTATTGACTTCTTCTCACAAACTACTCTACCAAATTGAACCAAATCTGGTGTAAATGTTCCCTATCAGATGTCAATTCAAGTTTGGTGAAATCAAATTGCCCTGCCTCTCGGTAGGGCCACGCCCAAAAAGTGTGCCTAATTCTTAAAAAATCTTTTTCTCATGAACCAGCATTAGCAGAGACTTGATATTTGGTGTGCAGCTTCCTTTTGAGGTGTAGACTCAGATTTGTTCAAGAGAAGTTCAATGGGCCATATTTGCCGTCGTTATGTGAGGGGCAAGAATTTTTGCCCCGCCCCTAATTTCTATTTTCCAAACTGAGAGGCTGATTTGAACGAAATTTGATATGAGGGCTTATTGGGTCATACGTACTTAATTTATGTCCCAAAAATTGTTCCTGTCACCCCATGGGAACCACAGAAGCTAAAAATAGAAAAAATTTAAAATGCTCATATCTCCAAAACTACAATGCGCTGAGAATTTTTATTTGGTGTGAAGCTTCCTTAGGACCAACAGAATGCAATGGTCAAAAAAAATTGCTATCGGTTTTAGCATAGGGTACTTTTTTGGGACTTTGAAAAAGTGCCGAGTCAGCATTTTTTAACACTGTGGGTAATGGGGAAGACATTAAAGAATCTTCTCCCAAACCAGTGCTCCAAAAGCTTTCATATTTCACATATAACATCTTTGGGAGATTGTTTCACATATTTGTTGAAATCACTTGCCTGGATCCATATTTGGGCTCTCTCTGGGAGCCCAAATATTCAAATTAGTGCAATATGAGGAATATTCTTTAAAAATCTTCTTCAGATCCACCAACCAGACTCTTTCGATATTTGGTATGCATCATCCTTAGGGGGATGAGATTCAAGTTTGTTCAAGCCAAGTCCCTGGGTTCATATTTGGGCTCACTGTGGGAGCCTGAATTATAACTTAGTTCAAAATGAGGAATTTTCTTTAAAAATCTTCTTCAGATCCAGCAGTCGGAATGTTTTGATATTTGGTATGCAGCATCCTTAGGGGGATGAGATTCAAATTTGTTCAAGCCAAGTTCCTGGGTTCACATTTGGGCTTCTTGAGGGAGGCCAAATTGTACCAAAACTTCTATTTTCCGAACTGAGAGTCCAATTTGAACTAAATTTGACATGAGGGCTTAATGGGTCATAAGTACCTAATTTATGCCAAAAACAAAACAAAATTTCTTGTTGCCCCATGGGAACCGCAGGAGCTAAATATAGAAAAAATTTAAACACCCCATTTCTCCAAAACTACACGGCACTGAGAATTTTTATTTTGTGTGAAGCTTCCTTTAATCAGCAGAAAGGAATGGTCAAAAAAACCAAACCTGGCAGGGATAGTCTGTGGGAGGTCCTCTACAAAACGATCCGCATTTTGTTCCCATGGGTTTGAAAACATGGACGCCAGAGGCATTCTTTGATTCTGATCGGTGGATTTTGAAAAATCTTTTCTGAAACCACAGGGCCAAATGTTTTGAAACTTTGCATAGTTGATGACCTGGGCACCTACCAACGATCCTCATTTAATGTTGATTGGGTTGCAAAAGTGGCTGTTATTTTGGCTTATAATTACTATAGAAACCCTATGGTAAATCACATTTTCCTCTTCTTCTCTGGAACTACTGAGCCGATGTGTACCGAAACTTGACAGAAATGGTCTATGAGAGGATGGAAATACGAGGCCGCCAGAGGCTATATTCTAATGCTTAACCCAATGCATCTCCAGTCTGCATGAAGATCAGTAATGTCAGCAAAATACTTGGTTTTTGAGAATCTGGTAAGGGTTGGTTCCAGTTTTCTCCACTGAGAACTTGGAAAAACCACAAAAATATTGTGTATACAGTACAAGTCAAAATAAGTTGTAGCATAACCACAATAAACTAAGTATACTGCTGCTCCTGAACTGATAAGATCAGAATCTGACATCATTTTCTGGAAAGCTATCAGTGAGAGCTTTCCAGAAAATGATGTCAGCTTCTGGTCTTAACAGTGTAGGAAGAGAAAGATACATAGTTTATCGTGGTTATCCTACAACTTATTATTCAGTGGGTGGTATATAGTGTTCACTATGTCCGTCTGTACGTTTGTACGTCCATCCGGGCAGACATGGGGTTTAGGTGGCTATTTGTTGGTACAAATGGGGTTAGGTTACTACCGCAATTTATGTGACTAGTCACATAGTTAAATGTCATTATTCTAGGGTGGGGTTTAAAGTTGGGGTGGGGTGGGGTTAGGGTCAGTAAAGGGTAGGGTTAGGGTTTGCTACCACCCGGAAAATTTTTCACCCAAAAAGTTGTTTTAATACAACGGACATGCATTTTAGTTAAAATAGACAAGGCACATAATGAATTTTCATTAATCTAGGGTGGGGTTTAGAATTGGGGGTGGGGGGGTAGGGTTAGGGTCAGTAAAGGGTAGGGTCAGGGTTTGCTACCACCCCAAAAAATTTTCCCCCAAATCACTTGTTTTAATATAATGGACATGCATTTTATTGTAGTCCCATAAAAATAGCCACATAAGTACCAATTTTTAGAATCGTCGTCTGTCTGTCCATCCATTACATTACACTTTAGGGGGGTACACATCTGCTGTCCGCAACTTCTCCTAAACCAGTGAACGGATTTCATTGAAACTCTCAGACATTCTTTTACATACATTAAAGATGTTCACCTCCTATTTTCTTTTCAGATATTTTCAATTTTACAGTTTCCCGTATTGAAAAATGAACTTTATCAAATTCAGTTGACATTCTGTACAAATCTGCTATCCGCAACTCCTCTTAAACCATTGAACAGATTTCATTGAAACTTTCAGACTTTCTTTTACATACATTGCAGATGTCCACCTCCTATTTTCTTTTCAGATATTTTTATACTTTTAGTTCCCCCATATTCAAAAATGGTCTTTGTCAGTTCAGGTTTTAGTAGGCAGGGGTAAAGATCTGTTATCCGCTACTCCTCTTAAAGCATTTTACAAACTCCATTGGAACTCTCAGATCTTCTTTTACATACATTGAAGATGTGCACCTCCTATTTTTCTTTCAGATATATTCATATTTCGATGTCCGTCCGTCCGTCTGTCCATCTGTTACGCTTTAGGGATGTACACATCCGCTATCCGCAACTCCTCTTAAACCAGTGAACAGATACCATTGAAACTCTCAGACATTCTACTGTACTGACCCGTGTCGAAGCCCAGGGGGAGCTTGCAGTGGATAAATTGCAAAGTGGGGGGGGAGGTTTCGGGACGAGTAATAGTGGTTGCAAATCGCGTTGGGATGCGTCAGAAATTGGGGATATAAGACAAGTATCCACTGGGTATGTTACGCTTTGGAAACCACCCACCAATTTTATAGAATTTTCTTTAAAAATTCTCATAATTATCTTGTACATACGTTTCATTTTCAGATTTGGGGTTTTAATCCTCAGTTTAATGAATAAAACAAACAGAAAACCATGCAGTATTGTTTTCATTTTTTGTACAGGTTGCTCTCGAAGCCAGAAATGGACGTAAGTATGTCAATCAACACTGCAAACCACCCCCTTGAAAACAGACAAACATAGTCTGTTTAAAAATAGCTGTTTTTTTAAATATGTACATTTATTACGAATAGAACAAAATATAGCTTCACACAAAATCAATAAAAAAAATCATAATGTGAAGACCAGATAAAATTTACATAGCGGAATATGAATAACAAAATAGTTGCCTCCCTTGTCAAAATTCAAAAAATTTATTTTACACTGAAAGTCATAACTGCACATGTTGCAGAGCATGATGAAATGATAAATGAGCATGTTTTATTGAACCAGTAAGTCATAAATCATATCCCTGGTTATATTGTTATATAATTCTCAAATACCAGAGTTGTAATTATTTTTTATTTTTAGTTACCACTTTCTCATTAATTTCTGAACACCCGTTTTCACAGTGAGTTGTGCATGCTCGAAAGTGGCAGTGTTCTTTCACAATGAGTTGTGCACCGCTCGAAAGTGGTAGTGTTCAATCAGTATCTTTCTGATGATATTCAACCACTGTGGCGGTGGCTCAGTAGGTAGAGGTGCAGGCTGCAAGCCGAGAGGTCCTCGGTTCGAATCCCACCTGCGGCAACCGCGTTGTGTCCTTGGGCAAGACACTTCATCTCAATTGCCCGCATGGGGGCACGATGACGCTGTGTACTAAGGCGTACTGCACGTCGATGGTACGCATGTCTTCAACCAATCTAACCCTGCCTGTGCTGCAGTGCGGAGTTACGATGTTGGGGAGCTGGCAGCTGCTCGTCGTTGCTCGGTGGTTCTCTCCGGGTACTCCGGCTTCCTCCACCCGTAAAACTGTCACGGTCATGATTAGCCGTTGTGCATAACTATGTGACCTTAAACATCAATAATTAAATAATTAAATAATTCAACCACTGTGAAAACTGTATGTTGTGGGCGTGTTTCAGAAAACTATTGACAGCAGCCTGCACACTCATTTGAAACAAGTGACAGCTTCCAAAAACGAGGTCGACAAAAAAATAAACAAGACAATTTTGCTTGGGATATATAATTTTTTAATAAAGACTTATTACACTGAACACAGACTTAAGGTATTACACAAAAGACGAATTTAACAACACGAAAAGCTCGACTCCAAAAAATATACATAATACAGTAATACAGTTCTATATAATTTTGTAAGTACAGTGTTGCAACAAGTCACCTGTTTTTCCATTTGATGCCTGTAAATTTGACGTCTTGACTCAAACAACTTTCGTCGAATTTGAAACTTGGGGGGTGGGCTTTGACTCGAGTAAGGCACCCTGGTTCACAAATCTGAAAAAGCGGGGGGAGGGTGGGCTTAATCACGAATATGGGCTTCGACACGGGTCAGTACGGTACATACTTTGAAGATGTGCACCTCCTATTTTGTTTTCAGATATTTTCATTTCTACAGTTTCCCATATTGAAAA
This sequence comes from Pictodentalium vernedei, assembly GCA_031216915.1. Classification (NCBI taxonomy): domain Eukaryota; kingdom Metazoa; phylum Mollusca; class Scaphopoda; order Dentaliida; family Dentaliidae; genus Pictodentalium; species Pictodentalium vernedei. The sequence continues at coordinate 378,659,419 of CM062295.1, forward strand.
ATGAACTTTGTCAAATTCAATCGACATTCTGCACAGATCTGCTTTCCACAACTCCTCTTAAACCAGTTAACGGATTTCATTGAAACTTTCAGGTGTTCTTTTACATATATTTAAGATGTGCACCTCCTGTTTTGTTTTCAGATATTTTTATTTTTAGGGTTTCCCATATATAAAAATGAGCTTTGTCAATTCAAGCTTGTTGTGTTTGTGTGTGTGGGGGGGGGGGGGGGGGTGTTGTTGTTGACATTTGCTATCCGCAACCTCTTTTAAACTAGTGAATAGATTCCAATGAAACTTTCAAATATTTTTTTACATACATTGAAGATGTGTACCTTTTATTTTGTTTTCAGATATTTTCATTTTTACAGTTTCACATATTGAAAAATGGGCTTTGTCAATTCAAACTTTGGGGTGGAGGTGTGTTGGGGGAGGTGTTTTTGTTTATTTTGTATACCATCATGTTGAGCTGACCAGTCAGTTATGATATCATTTAAGATATGTCAAATTATTTGTATAATATGTTGTGTTTCCTGTAACCCTTCACCTAACCGAAGTTATTTGAAAGAGAGTACTGTCCGAAAAAATTGTAATTTTCAAAATATTTAACCTTTTACTGATTTTTAGCTCAACTTGACAAAGTCAAGCTGAGCTTTTGCCATCACTTCTCGTCGGTCAGCATACATACGTCCAGGCGTACGTACGATTGTTCACAGTTTCCTTTGGCACACCTCACAGGTCGCATTTATGATCAGAAACTTTGAAACTTGGTATGCTTGTTTGGGGTGACCTCTAGATGGGAGCTATCGATTTTCTTCAATTTGCGTCAAAAAATGTTGTCGCTGGTAACGTTCTTAGAACTTAGTTTAATCAGACCTCAATATTTCCCTTTGGCACACCCTAGAGGGCACAAATTTTGATCAGATTGCTTTGAAACCTGGTATGCTTGTTTAGGGTGACCTTCAGATGGGAGCTATCGATTTTCTTCCATTTCTGTCGAAAAATGTTGCCACTGGCAACGACCTTTGAACTTAGTTAAGTCAGGCATCAATATATTCCTTTGGCACGCCATACAGGGCACATTTATGATCAGAATGGTTTGAAACTTAGTATGTTTGTTTGGGGTTACCTCTAGATTGGAGCTATTGATCTTTTTCAATTTCTGTCAAAAAATGTTGCCGCTGGCAATGAACTTCGTGCAGTTATGCATCAATATTTCCATTTGGTGGGCGCACCCTGCAGTGCACATTTTTGACCGGATCATTTTGAACCCTGGTGTGCTTGTTTGGGGTGCCCTCTAGATGGGAGCTATCAATTTTCTTCCATTTCCATCAAAAATAGTTGCCATTGGCAATGACCTTTGATGAACTCAGTAAAAACTTAGTGCAGTTATGCATCTACATTTCTCTTTTACACCCCCTGCAAGGTACATTTATTATTGGATTGCTTGGAAACTGTGCTTGTGTGGTGTGATATCTATATGGGAATTATCGATTTTCTTCCATTTCTGTCAAAAAATGTTGCCGCTGGCAACAACCTTTGAACTTAGTTTAGTCAGACTTCAATCTTTCCCTTTGGCACACCCTTCAGGGCACATTTATGATTGGATCACTTTGAAATTTGGTATGTGTGTTTGGGGTGACCCCCATATGTGAGCTATTGATTTTTTTTCATTTCCATAAAAAATTATCGAACTTACTGCATTTGTCCAGCAACTTATCCGTTTTGCACTCTCTTCAGGGTATATTTATGAATTTCCATAAAAAAGAGAGAGAAAAAAAACATTGCCACAAGCAATGACCTTCAAACTTAGTGCATTTGTGCATTAACATCTTCCTTTGGCATGCCTCAGAGGGAGCATTCATTGTCAGATTGTTTTGAAACATTGTATGCTTATGTAGAGTGACAAAGATTGGAGCTATCGATTTTCTTTTCATTTCCATCAAAAACTGTTGCTGTTGGCAACAATATTTGAATTTATTGCATTTGTGCACATTCATTTCTGTGAAAAAAGTTGCCATTTACAATAACCTCTGGACTTACTGCATTTGTGTTTCAACATTCTTCCTTTAGCCAGTCTTACAGTTAACATTTAAAAATGCGTGGATTACTCAGACGTTGTGCACACACAATGCTGTTCTGTTGAAATTTCACCAAATAACATTGGTACCAATGTTCTTCAGTTTTGCCATTTCACTTATAACTGACCAAGTTCAAGTTTGTCAAGTTGAGCTACAGTGTCATTGACACTTTCATTTTTTGAAGCAGAATTCATAAATGCATGGATTTTCAAGAAATCTTCTCCTTTGAAACTACAGGCCAAATGTTTTAAAACCATAAATTCCATGTCATGGTCATTTATCGATAAGGTTTTGGAATTTTTTAATTTTGGCCAATGCTTTAAATCTTACATACATATGCTCTATAATGATATCTCATCCTGCATTAATGTAAATTCTCAGATTTCACATTTTTTTCCATTAGGCAGAGGCTGCAGGCAAGGGGACCCATTGTCACCGTATATATTCTTAATATGTGCAGAAATTTTAGCAATTATGATTTGGTCAACCAAAGCAATAAAGGGTATAAAAGTAGGAAATATTGATGTTAAGATATCACAATATGCTGACGATACATCGCTTTTCTTGGATGGATCACCCCAGTCACTGGAGGCAGCGATGAACACACTGGATGCTTTCAAACATATTTCGGGTTTAAAAATAAATTATAATAAAACCCAGGCAGTTCGGATCGGCAGTAAAAAGGATTGTACAGAAAAAATTTGCGATAGGTGGAAAATTAACTGGAAAGAGGAAACATTTAGCGTATTAGGTATCGAGTTCACTAAAAGTTTTGATAAAACTGTCCACATAAATTATAATAAGAAACTAAGGGAGGTGAGAAAAACTCTACTGCAGTGGTCAAAACGTAATCTCTCGGTGCTAGGAAAAATAACGGTAGTAAAGTCTTTAGTCGTCGCAAAACTGGTTTATCTTTTTATTGCTCTTCCAAATCCCCCCAAAGAAACCATGGACGAACTAAATAGGGCACTTTTTAAATTCGTTTGGGGAAATGGGCCTGACAAAATAAAGCGAATTCATTTTATCCAAGATTACGATCAGGGCGGATGTAAAATGATTCAGCTGAACGCCTTTATTAATTCTTTAAAGATATCATGGGTTAGTCGCTTTATAAAAATCATTCATGTTGGAAAGAAATTTTCGTAAACTCTTTTCCTCTTTTAAACAGTGATTGGTATCTAGCCAGCCCTAACATATTGGATAACTATTCCAAAATTGTTAATAATCCATTCTGGAAAGACGTAATTAATGCTTGGTCGTCTTTCAGCAAAAAAACTCTCCCACGGGAGCCTAAAGATTTTTTAGGTACATACATTTTTAATAACGAACATATTAAAGTAGGAAATAGACCGCTGAGAAGCACTCTGTTGAAATCGAAAGGTATATTTTTTGTAAATGATTTTTTAGGATCAAACGGAAAACTGTTGTCTCATGAGCAATTTAAAACTCACTTTGATATACAAATAGACTTCTTGACATACAGGGGAATACAGAATGCAATAAAATGTTTCATAAGACCACTAGGGGATGCAACTGAGCTGAACAGAATACAAAATCCCATACTCCCCCACCGTATAGAAACATTAATCTCCGGGAATAAAATAACTTATAAGACACTGATTATGGGCACAAAAGATAAAAATCTCTTATCCAAATGGGAATCCAAGTTAGGCATCGAACTCAGTGAACAATGGTGGGCAAAAACGTTACTAATCCCCTTTAAATGTACAGTCGATGTCAAATATAAATGGTTTCAGTATCGTATTAATACTCGCATTTTAGGAACCAATACTCTTTTAAAGAGGATGAATATAATTGAAGATAGATGACACATGTTCCTTTTGCAAAAGGGAAAAAGAAACCTTGATTCACCTGTTTTGTGAATGTCCACTTGTTTTATCCTTTTGGAATGGTTTCGTCAACTGGATTTTCACAAATACAGGATATTATATAAATCTATCAAAACAAGTTATTTTATTTAGCAACCCAAATTCCGGCCATTTTTCGCCTTTTACTCATTTTTGTAAAACATTTTGCTTATAGAACTAAAATGAAAAATGAAAAGTTAGATATTAGTTTACTAAAAAAAGAAATACTGAATTATTACAATGTAGAGAGATCAGCATATTACCTTCTGTGTCAGTACAAAAAATTTGAAAAACGGTGGGAAAGTCTAATAAATTTGATAAAAGAGTAAAATTCCATATGCAACCATATTCAGATAGTTATTATTATTATTATTATTATTATTATTATTATTATTATTATTATTATTATGACTGCTATTTACTGTACAAAGTTTCTGTATGCATCCAGTGAAGCCTTTCGTTGGCTGCTGTAGCCCCAGACAAGTGCCAGAAACTCAACGTCTATGCAACTAATTTGCCAACATTCAACCTTCCCCCATCACACCCCAGCCCCACCCCACTCTCACAAATCAACCTGCCCATTTTAAAAAAATTATAAAAAAATGGACTAAATATAGTAACAAACTAGAAATGTATTTACTACATATTGTATTCAAATTGTATACCTTTTGTACATTGTTTTGTTATGTGAATAAAAATAAAAAAAAAAAAAAAAAAAAAAACTGTTTTAAAACTTCACGTGACTGATGACTGGAACACCCTCTACGAATGATCCTCATTTAATGTCGATTGGGTTGCAAACATGGCTGTAATTTCGGCTTATAGTTATCATAAGAACCATATGGGAAATAACATTTTCATCTTCTTCTCTGGAACTACTGAGCCAATGTGAACCAAACTTGACAGGCATGGTCTTTGAGAGATTCTCTACAAATGTTCCGAATTTTTTTCCTGTTGGATGAAAAACATGGTCGCCGGTGGCATTCTTTGATTCGGATTGGTCAATTTTGAAAACTCTTCTTTGAAACCACAAGGTCAGATGTTTTGAAATGTCACATGGTTGAGGACTGGGACACCTTCTACCAATGGTTCTCTTGTAATGTTGCTAATATGGACACAATTGCGGCTCATAGTTACCATGGAAACCCTATGAGAAATCACATTTTTAGCTCAACTTTGACGTAGTCAAATTTGAGGTTATGTCATGGCCTGTCATCCATCTGTCCAACCAACAACAATTAAATACGACTCGGGCTAGAGGCCGTATTTATGAACTGATCTTTATAAAACTTCTTGGGTCTGTTTGTTATCACCGTGCGACGACATCGTGTTTTTGGGTGCGGTGTGAATTTCAAGATGGCCATTTTGTACCAAAATTAGTGCAATCGGTGTTTTGTACAGAACTTCTATATGAAAGTTCTGATTTGAATAAATTATGTATGAATGTTTAGTAACCTGGAATACATCACATATAATACACGTTTTTTTCTCGTGCAGAAACTTTGCAAATTAGATGAACTTTGATTTATTCAGTGCTACTTATACACAGTAAGTACACATGTCAATACGGCTCGGGCAAGGGGCTGTATTTATGAACCGATCTTCACGAAACTTCTTGCGTACCTTTGCTATCACCTTGGGATGAGAACGAGTGTTTTTAGGTGCAGTCCTAAATTTCAAAAAGACTGCTGGCATCCAATTAGACAAACTTTGATTTATTAGCTCACCTGACTGAAAGTCAGGGTGAGCTTTTCTTATCACTCTTCGTCTGTCGTCCGTCATCTGTCGTCCGTCGTCCTGCGTGAAGGTGGTGTTTGAGCCTCTTTCTCCTAAACCACTGGCCACATTTTAATTAAATTTCATGTAAATAGTGGTTATATAGGGGCATTTTGATTTTTATCCAAAATAGGTTTCGGCTCATATTGAGCAGAGGTGTGGGGAAAAAATGGCCAGATTTTTTGAAAATCTTCTTCTAATGAACCACCAGTAGCAGAGACTTGATATGTCGTATACAGAGTCCATTTGAGGTTTAGAATCAAGTTTGTTCAAGAGAAGTTTGTCGGGCATTATTTGCCTTCGTTATGGGAGGGGCAAAAATTTTGGCCACGCCTAAAATTTCTATTTTCAGAACCGTCAGGTCTATTTGAACCAAATTTCATATGAGATGATAATGGGGTATAAGTAGTTGATTGATGCAAAAAAAAAAAATTTCTCATTGCCCTGTGGGAACCTCGGGAGCTAAAAATAGGAAAAACTGCAAAAACTGCCATATCTCCAAAACTACACGGCACAGAGAATTCTTATTTTGTATAAAGCTTACTTTTATCCAGTAGAATAGAATGGCTAAAAAAAAATCCCTATCGGTTTGATCACAAGGTACTTTTTTCAGGACTTTGAAAAAGTGCTGAGTCAGCACTTTTTAACACTGTAGACAATGGGAAAAAGATTAAAAAATCTTCTTCTCCAGATCCAGCAGGCAGAATCTTTTGATATTTGGTATGCAACATTGTAAGGTGGATCAGATTCAAGTTTGTTCAAATCGGCCCCCTGGGTTCATATTTGGTCTCAGTATAGGAGCCCGATTTCGAACTTAGTGCATTTCAGGCAAATTTCTTAAAAAATCTTCTTCTCCAGATCCAGCAGGCAGAATCTTTTGATATTTGGTATGCAACATTGTGGGGTGGATCTGATTGAAGTTTGTTCAAATCGGCTCCCTGGATTCATATTTGGGCTCACTATAGAAGCCCGAATTCAAACTTAGTGCATTTCAGGCAAATTTCTTAAAAAATCTTCTCCAGATCGAGCAGGCAGAATCTTTTGATATTTGGCATGCAAAATTGTGTGGTGGATCTGATTCAAGTTTGTTCAAATTGGCCCCCTGGGTTTATATTTGGGCTCAGTATAGAAGCTCGAATTCGAACTTAGCGCAGTTCAGGCAAATTTCTTCAAAAATCTCCTTCTCCAGATCCAACAGGCAGAATCTTTTGATATTTGGTATGTAACATTGGGGGGTGGATCTGATTCAAGTTGGTTCAAATCGGCCCCCTTGATTCATATTTGGGCTCACTATAGAAGCCTGAATTCGAACTTAGTGCATTTCAGGCAAATTTCTTAAAAAATCTTCTTCTCCAGATCCAGCATGCAGATTCTTTTGATATTTGGTATGCAACATTGTGGGGTGGATCTGATTCAAGTTTGTTCAAATCGGCCCCCTGGGTTTATATTTGGGCTCAGTATAGAAGCTCGAATTCGAACTTAGTGCATTTCAGGCAAATTTCTTCAGATCCAACAGGCAGAATCTTTTGATATTTGGTATGCAACATTGTGGGGTGGACCTGATTCAGGTTTGTTCAAATCAGCCCCCTGGGTTTATATTTGGGTTCAGTATAGAAGCTCGAATTCGAACTTAGTGCATTTCAGGCAATTTTTTTAAAAATCTTCTTCTCCAGATCCAGCAGGCAGAATCTTTTGATATTTGGTATGCAACATTGTGGGGTGGATCTGATTCAAGTTTGTTCAAATCGGCCCCCTGGATTCATATTTGGGCTCACTATAGAAGCCCGAATTCGAACTTAGTGCATTTCAGGCAAATTTCTCAAAAAATCTTCTCCAGATCCAGCAGGCAGAATCTTTTGATATTTGGTCTGCAACATTGTGGGGTGGATCTGATTCAAGTTTGTTCAAATCGGCCCCCCTGGATTCATATTTGGGCTCACTATAGAAGCCCGAATTCGAACTTAGTGCATTTCAGGCAAATTTCTTAAAAAATCTTCTTCTCCAGATCCTGCAGGCAGAATCTTTTTATATTTAGTATGCAACATTGTGGGGTGGATCTGATTCAAGTTTGTTCAAATCGGCCCCCTGGGTTTATATTTTGGCTCAGTATAGAAGCTCAAATTTGAACTTTATGCATTTCTGGCAAATTTCTTCAAAAATATTCTTCTCCAGATCCAGCAGGCAGAATCTTTTGATATTTGGTATGCAACATTGGGGGTGGATCTGATTCAAGTTTGTTCAATTCGACCCCCTGGATTCATATTTGGGCTCACTATAGAAGCCCGAATTCGAACTTAGTGCATTTCAGGCAAATTTCTTAAAAAATCTTCTTCTCCAGATCCAGCAGACAGAATCTTTTGATATTTGGTATGCAACATTGTGGGGTGGATCGGATTCAAATTTGTTCAAATCGGCTCCCTAGATTCTTGTTTGGGCTCACTATAGAAGCTCGAATTCGAACTTAGTGCATTTCAGGCAAATTTCTTTGAAAATCTTCTTCTCAAGATCCAGCAGGCAGAATCTTTTGATATTGGGTATGCACCATGCTTGGGGGGGGTGAGATTCAAGTTTGTTCAAGCCAAGTCCCTGGGTTCATATTTGGGCTCACTGTGGTAGCCCGAATTATAACTTAGTTCAAAATGAGGAATTTTCTTTAAAAATCTTCTTCAGATCCAGCAGTTGGAATGTTTTGATATTTGATATGCAGCATCCTTAGGGAGGTGAGATTCAAGTTGGTTCAAGCCATGTCCCTAGGTCCATATTTGGACTCACTGTGGGAGCTTGAATTGTAACTTAGTTCAAAATGAGGAATTTTCCTTAAAAATCTTCTTCTTCAGATCCAGCAGTCAGAATGTTTTGATATTTGGTGTGCAGCATCCTTAGGGGGGTGAGATTCAAGTTTGTTAAAGCCAAGTCCCTGGGTTCATATATGGGCTCCCTGTGCAGCCCGAATTATAACTTAGTTCAATATGAGGAATATTCTTTAAAAATCTTCTTTTTTGTTTTAGATCCATTGGTCAGAATCTTTGGATATTTGGTATAAGCTTTTCTTAGGAGGAGCAGATGCAACTTGTTGAAATCAATTCTCTGGGTTGATATTTAGGCTACCATGTCAGGTGAGCGCCCTCAGGCTCCTTGGGGGTCTCTTGCTCAGTGCTACTTATACACAGTAAGTGCACATTTCAATACGGCTCTGGCTAGAGGCATCTAACTGTCACCCACTTTTACAATACTTTACCTGTACATTTGTTACAGGCTACAGTAAGTATTTATGTAGACCTTTACAATACTTTACGTGTACCTTTGTTATCAGGTCATTACCTAGATGTGTGTCTTTGCTGTGTCACATACTATACATATAGCCTATATGTCTAACACAAATTGAGCTACAGTGTCATTGACACTTTCATTATATGTAGTTCTGCCAGGTGAGCAATTAAAGACTCTTTAGTGCCTCTAGTTAGCTTAACTTGACAAAGTCAAGATAAGCTATTACCATCGCGCATGTGGAAGTCTGAGTCTGTTCACATTTTCTTTAGCACAGGCTACACTCTGTAGTTCTTGTTTGATTATCCTGAAATTTCATATGCATGTTTAAGGTCATGTCTAGATGGCTGCACGAGCTCGAAAACCCTTAGCACAGTCTACAGATCGTATTTATGAAGGGATTTCATTGTAACTTGGTAGGATGTCTCTGTATAATATCTAAATTTTGGTCATGATCTGTCAACCGTAATGGCTGCCTAAGCCCGAAACCCAAAAACTTTTAGCACAGTCTGCAGGTCATATTTAATATGGAGGGATTTCATTGTAACTTGGAAGGATGTGTCCGTATGATGTCTAGATGAGAACTTCCCCATTTAGTCATGATCTGTCAACCATGACGACTGCCCGTGCCCAACAACCTTCAGCACAGACTACAGGTCGTATTTATGGAGGGACTTCATTTGTAACTTGGTAGGTTGACATTATATAATGTCTAGATGAGAAAGTCCCCTTTTGGTCGCGATTGGTCAACTGTGATGGCAACAGTGGCCCAAAGCCTGAAAACTTTTAGCACAGTCTATTGGTCATATTGATGAAGGGATTTCATTGTATCTTGGTAGGATGACTCCAGATAATGTCTAGATGAGAACGTCCCCTTTTGGTCGCGATCATTCAGCCATGATGGCTAATCAAAACCCGAGAACCTTTAGTACAGTCTATAGGTCGTATTTATGGAGGGACTTCATTGTAACTTGGTAGTTTGACTCCATATAATGTCTAGATGATAACGTCCCCTTTTGGTTGTGATTGGTCAACTGTGATGGCTACAGGTGCCTGAAGCCCAAAAACCTTTTGCACAGTCTACAGGTCATATTTATGAAGGGATTTCATTGTAACTTAATAGGATGACTCATTTTGGAATAATTTCGCTGTAACTTGGTAACTTTCGTTGACATATACTTTAACTGTGAAGGCCACAAACATTTACTGTGAGGGCCACATCAACCAAACCCTCAATTCTTTAGTACAGTCTACACCTCATATTATTTTTTATTGAAAACATAGCATACAGGGAACAGAAATTAACATATTCCCAATTATCACAATTCTTGTCTTATTTCATAATCCTTTCATAAACATTGAACATTATCCTTTTCATCAAACACAACACACAGACAAGTTAAGCTACAGTTTCTTTGACACTTTAACTCTAATAGGAATAAACTTGGGCTGGATTTGTGAGTTCAGCCCAAGTTAGTTTGTCAACCTTTTCCCTTGAAAAGTGAGTTTGACCCATCAAAAAGTGAATTCCCCCTAGAGTTGGTGTTTCAGGAGTGTAGTTATAACCAGTACCAAAGTTGAGACATTTCAAAAAGTATGGGTGAATTTGATCCACATCTTAATAACCTGAATGAATGTATGATCTCAATGACAGGCAGGGGTGGCTCCAAGCGAAGGTCCGTGGAGGTCAGAGAAGATGCCCCCCCCCCCCTCCCATCTGCAGAACTCTTCTATTTTTAGCTCACTGGAAATGGGGTGGGGGGGGGGGGGGGTCAGATTAAAGTTTTTTTCAAATCAAGTCCCTGAGTCAATATTTGGGCTTCCTGTGGAAAGCTGAAGTTGAACTTACTGCAATATGAGGATATTTCTTTAAAAATCTTCTTCAAATCCACCAGTCAGAATGCTTTCATATTTGGTATGCAACATCTGTAGGGGGGTCAGATTCAAGTTTGTTCAAATCGAGTCTGTAGGTTAATTTTTAGCTCAACTTTGGCGAAGCCAAATTTGAGGTATTGTCAAGGCCTGTCGTCTGTCCGTCCGTCTGTCATGCCATCAACACGGCTTGGGCTAGAAGCTGTATTTATGAACCGATCTTTACGAAACTTCTTGGGTACCTTTTTTTATCACCGTGGGACGAGAACAAGTGTTTTTGGGTCCGGTCTGAAATTCAAGATGTCCACTGGCAGCCATTTTGTACAAAATTAGGTGCAATCAGATTTTTGTGCAGAACATCCATATGAAAGCTCTGATTTGAATAAATTTTTGTGTGAATGTTTACTAACATGGGATGCATCACATATAATACTTATGTCCTATTCTTTAGACCATTGCAGTCACCTTGTAATTGATTTACTATAGTTGACGTGGTCACAACAAAACTCCTTTTTCTCTTATTCATTATTGTTGACTTGGTCACAACAAATAATGATTCCTGTCATATTCATTATTGTTGACCTGGTCACAGCAAATACTAATTCCTGTCATATTCAAAGTTGAGCAACAGTGTTATTGACACTTTCATTAATCTCCCTGTGGGAACCCAAATTTTGACTTTGCACAATATGAGGAAATATCTTTAAAAAGTTTCTTTTCCCGAACCATCAATCAGAATGCTTCCATATTTGTATACAACATCTCCTAAGGGTGGGGTGGGTTGTGGAGATTGAAGTTTGAAACCTGGTCCCTGGGTTCATATTTGGGCTCTCCATTGTACCCCAAAATTTAATTTAGTGCAATATGAGATTTCTTTAAAAATCTTCTTCAGATGCACCAGTCAGAATTCTTTCATATTTGGTATATAACATCTCAAGGGGGATCAGATTCAGACATGTTAACCTCTCAAAATTTTTTTCAGGGAGATTGAAGAAAATTTTCAGGGAGATGACATGATTTTCAGGGAGATTTTTTTTTGCGCGTAGAAACCATGTGTGGATTGATCAATTTTAAATATAAATTAATACCAAATACCCCCTCCCCCCCCACACACACACATAACAGGAAACAGCCCAACAACAATACATCAAAGGAACATACGTCAACGTTCTACTAACTGGTGGTGAGTGACCCAGACCTGTTAACCTCTGGAGGTGACTGTCCGTGAGATTTTGATGAGCTCCCAGTGAGACTCGGATGCTTGTCAGTGAGTTACCCCCCCCCCCCCCCCCCGCCCCCACACACACACATACATTAAACATTCCACCCTAATGTGTTTTATTTGAACAATTTGTCCTTTCAAAAGCCAAACCATAGAAATCAGAAATATGGATGTGGTCATGTGCCAATATCTGAGCTTGTTCCAATGACATCCATATTTCAATTTTTTTATGTACAAAATGTTTGGAGATATTTTCGACCTTTTCAGCACTCTATCAGTTATGGTGCTGTGTTGAAAGTTTTGTATCCATTTGGGTAATTATGGATACTTGCGGCGACCTGCGGTAACCTGCGACGATCTGTGGTGTTTAGGCACACCCCAGAGCCTGGTTGTTGTGGTAATTCGATCTTCCAAAGCCCAGCGCCCCACCTAACCACACCGGTTACTCACTGGAAGTAGTTGGTCATTTACGAAGGGGATTTGGAATGGGGTGATCATTTTTCAGTGAAACGTGAAAATTATGCCACAGCCAGCCCAGGACGAAACATCTCGGGGATATTTTGTTGTCCATTTATCACTACGAATGAAAAAACGTGCAAGTGCCGTAAATTACCAACTTTTTAGAGATTTTTTTCACCAAAAACATAATTTTTTTCACAGCCTGCTTTATAAAATTGCGAATCGGAAATTTTTCCCAATATATTGAAAATTACAGCAACTCATATCTTTGAGCCATTTGTCTCCAAAATTGGCTATAATTATCTGAAAGTGAAATCCAAAATGCACAATAAATTTGTGCGTATTTTTGCACATTTTTCGATTGGACAAGATTTTATACGTATGGAATTTATTTTTCGATTTGACTGCTACCTGTATACAAGCAAAGGTGTGCCTTTAATATATAATCAATTTCAGCAATTATCCTGCATCTCAAATTCATTTAATCCGCCTGTCAAACGTGTTGCAATAATCACAACACGGCCATTGACAGAAATGAGAATTGGTTATCAGTTCTTACGTAAGTGGTGACGTTTCACACAAACTTAATGACCTTGCCATTGAGAGTAGAGCACATGCTTTTGTATTTGTAAACAAAAGCTGGTGGATTCAGTTTTTGTCTGGTATGTCGACTTTCCAGGAGATTTTTGGTCCAAATTGACTCCCGGGCGGGAGGGGATAGCTAATTCCGGGAGAATCCTGGGCATTCCGGGAGAGTTAACATGTCTGATCAGATTCAAGTTGTTCAATTTGAGTCCCTGGCTTAATATTTGCGCTCTGTATGGGGGGCAGGGAAGGGTGGCAGGAAAGGGGAGGGGAGCATGTTTCAGTTCAAGTTTGTTCAAATCCATTCCTTAGTGTTTTTCCATAAATTTGGCTTTCTTAACTTCAACTTCATTCCTTTGCAGTGTGGATGAACCATGTCTAACAGAATGCAACCCCAAATACTTCTTTGAACCAGTTGAGCAATTGGGGCCTCTTGTATTATATGGTTTCTTTGCAACCTACTCACAATTGTTTACAATTGGCTGTAACGTAAGTGCAAGCCCCACTTCGGAACTAGCTGAAGCTTTTAAGAAACTTTTCCAAACAAGTTGGAAAAGTAATAGAGTGCAAAAGCACGAAAAAGATCGAAAAAGGGTCGAGCGAGACCGGCGCTCGAAATTATAGGTACTCTCTCTGCACACCTCTTGTGTTTACCGAGCGCATGCACAACAACCGTGACGTCAATTCCTTTTATTTCCGCCATTGTACTGGTCGGAAATTTTGTGACTCGTGCTATTTTTTAGCTGTTATCTTCGTGAACAACTTATTTGTATGTGCTATCTTAATCTGATTATGTGCAAGATTGTATCCTTTTCACGCTTCTAAATTATTTACTATTTGATGATATTTTTGATAATTTTTGCTTGCTTTTTCACACATAGTCTTGTTTTTCCCCCATGTGTTAACACAACCATTGTTCTGTTTTCCATCGGCGGGAAGCTTGATTTCATATATCATATTCATATTATGCCTAAGACTATTCCTTGTTCCTCATGCTTGCAGGTGAAACATGTGGACGACTCATTCCACATCTGTCACTTGCAACAATTGTACTCAGGCCCAATCATGTGGTATTTGTGGGGTTTGGTCCTCAAATTCTGGGCTTCTGTTAACAGGATGGTTCTGTCTAGAGCTAGAACCCCTCGTTCTCGGGGTAAGGGTAGCATTGCCTTATCAGATATTTCTGTGAGTGCACGCAATGACTCTTGTCACACAGGATGCTGATCTGTCTTTTTCTGTGGCGAGTTCCTCTGCAACTGTTGATGGTGGTAGTGCAATGATACCTGACGTGGAGACCGTGGTCTCTTTGTTTTCTGATGTCACTCTTGAGGCATCTGTTTTCGTAGAGAGCTTCTCCGAGGTCAGCTTGGTGACACTCTCCGATTTGCTTCCTACGCCGTCGACCATTGCTGCGGAAGTTGTTACTACAGATCCTATTCTGTTTGATGGTGGCTCTTCCATCTCCTCTGGGGATGGTATACAGTCTCGGGGGTCCGAGACTGTATCTGCTGGTGTGTCTATGAGCTCTCAGCCTCCCCTGGCTTTACGGCAAAGCTGTGCGGGTTTGCTGTCTGCTCCGTCTCATCTGGCTAGGTTTGCTCCTAGTTGGTTGAGCCGTTCGGTCGCTTCAGCAGCGATTCCTCACCCCTCGAGCGAATCGTTTATTGTTCCTCCTTCCCCTGCTAGTGTGCCGACTAGCAGGATAGGGTTGGAACGTTGGCATCCAGGGCCTGCTGTTCGGCAGAGGTCAGTGACAGCCCCGGTTAGCTGTCACTCTCAGAACCTTCCTCCAGTGATTCCTCACTGTGTTCCGAGTCTGGATGTCGATCGATGCTTGTCGGTCTCAGAGGATGGGCAGTTGGGGACTTCTGCCATGCAGAGGCCAGTGGCAGGTTCTTGTCATTCTTGGGACAATCCTCAGGTGTCTTCTCACCATGTCCCAGGTGCTACCGATCGACGTATGCTGTCGGTATCTTTAGAGGATTTGCAGGCAGAGCCTTTTGTTCCTCAGAGGTCAGTGATTGCCCCTTGGCATCACAATCGGGACTATCCTCTGGTGCCTTCTCACCGTCTCCCTATTCTGTCTGGCGATCGCCATTCGTCGTTGGTCCCTTCTGAGGATTTGGGTTCTTCTACCAGAAGGGTCCATTGGGAGGACACTCCGTCAGGCGATGCTGCTGCGACGGATTCTCAGGGTGACCTGCATCAGGCCGTTTTTGCACTCAGTCGGTTGCTTTCTAGCAACCCTCAAGTTGGCCTCCCTGTGCCTCCTGAGGCACAACCTCCTTTGGTCGGTCGCCGAGATGTCTCGCCTGGCCCTTTGGATACTGCACAGTATTCACAGGAGGTTTCTGCTGGTCAGCGCGAGTTGGGCTACGTCTCTTCTGCAACAGAGGATGACGAGTTTCTTGAAGGTGATGGGCCCCCCTCGTCAGTCTTGGGGCAGGCTTTGGATTTTGTCTTTGGCTTATTGCCAGACATTCAACCTTCAGACCAGCCATCTGTGACCGACCGGCCGCGGTCCTCTGTGGAACGCCGTAACCCTGTTGAGCCTTCTAGCTCTGGGGCTTTGTGTCCTCTGCAATCGGTTGAGGTTGTTGAGTCCTTCCAGGGCTTGGACGCCAAAATGCGTTCTAAGGCCCTCAAGGGTTATTTGTTTTCTGGAGCTGATGCCTTTCTGCCTCCATTGCAGTTTCGTGTTTACGATTCCGTCTGTCCACCAGCCTTCTAAGGGATGACTACTGTGGATGAGGATTCTTCTTCCCTCGGGTTAACTATGTCTAAGTCGGCTGTTCTCCCGATGTCGGTAGTTGAGTCTATGGTGGGCCTGTCCCAAGAGATGCTGGTTATGTTATCTCTCGCGGCCCATGTAGTCGCTGCCCTGGCTGAATATTTTCCACCAGGGGAGTTTGATGATGCACAGGTGCCTTTTCGCATTTTGTCACAGGCTCTTATGAACTTGACACATGCTCACGCCTGTAACACGCCTAATTTGGAGCTGGCCCGCCGGGATGCAGTGTTGGATTCTTCTCCATCCCTTCCTTCTGAGCAGCGTGCTGTTCTGAGGTCTGCCTCTTTGGTTGGACCTCAGTTGTTCCATGGTTCCATGGATGCTGTCCGTGGCGAGGTTCTTTGTCATTCGAAGGACCAGCTTTTGCTATGACAGCTGGACCAACCAGCTGCTGTGGGTGGTGATCGTTCCAGGCCCGCCAAGCGTCCTGCTGCATCGGCCTCGTCAGCGACATCGGCTCCGCCTTCGGCTCCTTCTGCTCAGAAGAAGCACCAATGCGGCCAGGCTCGCTGGCAGCCTCAGGCTTGAAAGTCTTTGGACTCTGTCGCTTCCCGAGGTGGTGGTTTCTCCTCTCGGGGGTGGGGGGGAGTTCCTCACCTCGATTCGCCTCCAGTCGTGGGAAGGCTGTCGCTGTTTTAGACCGTTGGACAGAGATAACATTGGACACTTGGGTCCTCGACGTCATACAATCCGGTCGACGACTGTCCTTCCATCGGCAACCCAATTTATCTCGGGTGCCTTCCCGACTCGGGTCCCCCTCCTGACTCAGGTTCCTTCCGATTCTCCACGTCGGGACCTTCTGGTGCAGGAGATCGACAATCTCCTCTCCAAAGGGGCGATCGAGATGGTCAGGAACACCCTTTCACCAGGGTTTTACTCGAGACTTTTCTTGGTGCCGAAGAAAAACGGCCAATTTTGTCCTGTCATCAATCTGACTATCCTGAACGAGTACATTATAGCACCACGTTTCAGTATGGAGACTTTCCGGTCGGTTCGACGTTCAGTTCATCAGGCCGACTTTGCTGCCAGTATCGACCTGAAGGATGCCTACTTCCATATACCCATTCATCTGGAGTCAGGGAAATACCTTTGGTTCTCATTTCGGGATTGAGTCTATCAGTTCACAGCTCTCCTGTTCAGTTTGAACCTGGCTCCTTGGGCCTTCACCTGACTGATGTCACATGTGCTTGCTTTTCACCGTACTCAGTCGTCTGTGACTTTGTCAGCCTACCTGGATGACATCCTCCAGCGGCACCACGATGCTGCTGCTGTTCTTGAGTCAGATGCAGT
The DNA here is from genome assembly GCA_031216915.1 of Pictodentalium vernedei. Classification (NCBI taxonomy): domain Eukaryota; kingdom Metazoa; phylum Mollusca; class Scaphopoda; order Dentaliida; family Dentaliidae; genus Pictodentalium; species Pictodentalium vernedei. Next base: position 378,676,627 of record CM062295.1, read on the forward strand.
TTCTGTGCCTACTAGCATCGCTGGGTTTCAGAGTCAATCGCAAAAAGTCGGATCTCCTTCCTTCTCAGCAATTTCGTCATTTGGGGATGGATTTCGACACTCTTCACAATGTCGTGTCTGTCCCCAATGCTCGTGCGATGATTCTTTCCGCCTTGACTCGGAACCTGCTTCAATCTTCCTCGGTCTCGACTTTCCTTCGGATGCTGGGCCTTTGCGGTTCGGTGACAGATCTCATTCCGCTCGGTCGCTTGTTTGTCCGACCTCTCCAACACTTCCTGTTGGATCATTGGCGTCCGAATGTAGTTCCTTTGGACCTGGAACTTCCTATTCCACGGTCCCTGCTTTGTCACCTCCACCCTTGGGCCGATGTTCCCTGGCTGACACAGGGTGTTCCATTGGATCTTCCTTTGGCCGATCGCATCCTTACTGCGGATGCCAGCGATCGGTGCTGTGGTGCGACGTTGGATCCTCTCGGTCTGTCCACTCACGGCGAGTGGGACAGCGAGCAGGTGGGCCTTCATATCAACCAGAAGGAGCTCCTTGCTCTTCTGTTGAGTTTTCGGCTTTGGATCCCTCACCTGTCGGACCATATTGTTCTACTTCTTTCGGACAATGCGACAGTAGTGGCCTGCATACGGAATCAAGGAGACACACATTCGATTCCCATGTATCGGCTATCTCGGGATATTCTGTTGGTGCGGGATGTAAATGCTCGGGTGTCCATTTGACACATTCCTGGCTTCTCAACGTCCTAGCAGACTCCCTGTCCCGACGCAACAGTGTCCTTCCTACCGAATGGATGCTACATCGGTCAGTGTTTCAGGTGATTTGTGAGCGGTGGGGATGTCCTCTGGTCGACCTTTTCGCCACATGCTGGAATCATCAGGTAGAGACCTTTGTCTCTCCTTGTCCAGATCCTCCGGCATTTGCGGTAGACGCTCTGGACTGGACAGGTTGGATCGGCTATGCCTTCCCTTCTGCACCGATTCTTCCTCAAGTATTGGCGAAGATTCGTGTTTGCAGTTGCAGGATCATCCTGATCGCACCTCTGTCTCCACAGAGGGTGTGGATCAATCTGCTGCGGCCTCTGTTGGCAGAAAGGCCGATTTGTCTACCTCTATGTCACGATCTTCTTTCCCAGGGTCATCCCAGGAAGTATCACAACAACCTGGTGAGCCTGTCCCTTCACGCCTGTCTTATCAGGTCCTATCTCCAACGTAGAGGTTTTTCGAGACGAACAGTGGAGTGCATTTCTGCATCGCGGTGACATTCCACGGCATGACTTATGCTGCGAAGTAGAAGGTTTTCTGCCGCTGGTGTACAGATCACAATGTGGATTACCGTGATCCGTCATTCGCTCAAATTTCGGATTTTCTGGTATACCTTTTTGACTCCAAAGGCCTCCAGCCTATTACAATTAAGGGCTATCGGTCTATGCTGTCTGATACTTTCTCTGATGTGGGAAAGCAGTGCATCGGTCGTAATCTTTTTCTCTCCAAACTCACTCTGCACTTTTCTTTGAAGAGACCTCGAGTTTTGCATCTTACACCCAAGTGGAACTTGGCATAGGTGTTGCACTGTTTGGAGGGGGTGCCATTCGAGCCTTTATCTGAGACCGATATGCATTTTCTCACCTATAAGACGGCTTTCCTTCTAGCATTTGCTTCTGCTCGACGAGTCAGTGAGCTTTATGCACTATCTGTTGATTCTGCTTTCTTCAGAAATGAGGCTAACATGCAGTGTCACCTTCACTACTGATTGCTCTTTTCTGGCTAAGAATCAACTTCCTGATTCAGTACTTCCTCCCATCTGCATTCGGGCTCTCCCTGCTGTCCATGGCCGGAGACCTCTTCTTTGTCCTGTTCGTGCGATCATGACTTACATTAATCGCACTCAGTTCACTAGGAGGGGTCGGAAGAGATTCTTTCTGTCTCTCATTCCTAAGAGGCAGTCTATCTCTTCCCATTCTATTTCCAGGTGGATCTGTCTTGCAATCAAGCTAGCATATTCTTGCTTGTCTGCTCCGGATCTTGTTTCGAACCAGTATAATGCTCATGAGGTTCGTGCCATTTGTACATCCTGGGCGTTCGCCAATTCTGTTTCGCTCCGGGATGTTATGAATGCGGCTTACTGGAGGAATGCTTCTACCTTCTCCCCCTTTCATCTCCTCCACCTACAGCAGCAATCTGAGGACCTTTATTCTTTAGGCCCTCTTGTTGCTGCTCAGGCTGTTGTGCACCCTCGTTAAATTTGTTTTTATCAGGTTTGTGCTTTCGCTCAGCCTTGTTCTTTTCAGGTGCCTCCTCTCTATCTTCATTACAGGTTTTGCTATTGTTCTCTGCCCTTTTTATGTGTACCCATACTATGTATGGTACACATAATGCCGGCATCTGGGGTGGCCATCCGTCGTTCGTCCATCCTTTGTCCGTGCCAACATTGGGGGTCTAGGGGATATTATTATTAGGGGCTACCTCCAAATGAAGGTAGGGTTAGGAGTGGGGTGGGGTTAGGGGTAGCCCCAGAGTAGGTCTTAAGGTTGGGGAAGGTTAGCTCCAGGGGGGGGGGGGGGGAGTTAAGGTCTGGGGTGAGCTTTTAGGGTTTATGGTCAGGGTGGGGTAGAGTTAGGGTTAGGGTGTGGTTTTTGGGTGGAGGGGTGGGGTTAGGGTTAAATATAAGTTCTAGGGTGGAGGGGGTGGGGTTCTGGGTAAAATAAGGTTTTGGACATACAAAATGTTTTTTTGGTAGCCCATAAACCCGAAATGTTGGAGCGTCCGTCTGTCCATCTGTCCGTCCGGCATCCGTATCCATTTCTCCGGCATTCGATAACTTGAAAAATTTTGCTTGGATTGTCAAGTTACTTTATATTTGTGTTCAGGTTACTGATGTGCCGAGCCGTATAGTTTTTGGTGTAAGTCGGATAATTTGATCCTGAGATTTTAACCCTTTATCCTTTAAATTGAAAATTTCTCCAATCCCTTTGCCATTTGATAACTTGAAAAATATTGCTTGGATTGTCTAGTTACTTTATATTTGTGTTCAGGTTACTGATTTGCCGAGCTGTACAGTTCTTGATGTAAATCTGATGTTTTGATCCCGAGATATTAACCCTTTATCCTTCAAATTGAAAATTCCTTCAATCCCTTTGGCATTTGATAACTTGAAAAATATTGCGTGGATTGCCAAGTTACTTTATATATGTGTTCAGGTTACTGATGTGCCGAGCTGTGTAGTTTTTGGTGTAAATCTGTTATTTTGATCCTGAGATATTAACCCTTTATCCTTCAAATTGAACGGCCGGCGTCCGTATCCATTTCTTTGGCATTCGATAACTTGAAAAATATTGCTTGGATTGTCAAGTTACTTTATATTTGTGTTCAGGTTACTGATGTGCTGAGCTGTATAGTTTTTATACCCCCCGCTTCGAAGAAGTGGGGGCTATATAGGAATCGCCCTGTATGTCCGTACGTCCTTCTGTCCATCCATCCATCCGTACGTCTTTCCGTCCGAACAAATTCTTCTGTGCGCAACTCCTCCTACATTAAAGAACCGATTTTGAAGAAACCTTTCAAACATCATCACTACTAAGTGAACATGCGCATATTCCAAAATTTTTGATCTGCGACAATTTTAACCAGGTTATCTCTCTTGAACTTTGATTTAATATGGGTTTCTACATGAAATTCTTGTGTGCGCAACTCCTCCTATATTTATCAATCAATTTCCTTATGGCCTTCGCATACATGATCAGAAGTGCATTCCTCTAAAAACCCAAAGCAGGGGTATTAATCACCTTCAGTGATAGTTCTAGTTGGTGTAGATCTGATAATTTGATCCTGAGATTTTAACCCTTTATCCTTCAAATTGAAAATTCCTCCAATCCCTTTGGCATTCGATAACTTGAAAAATATTGCTTGGATTGTCTAGTTACTTTATATTTGTGTTCAGGTTACTGATTTGCCGAGCTGTATAGTTTTTGATGTAAATCTGATGATTTGATCCCGAGATATTAACCCTTTATCTTTCAAATTGAAAATTCCTCCAATCCCTTTGGGATTCAATAACTTGAAAAATATTGCTTGGATTGTCAAGTTACTTTATATTAGTGTTCAGGTTACTGATGTACCGAGCTGTATAGTTTTTGGTGTAAATCTGTTATTTTGATCCTGACATATTAACCCTTTATCCTTCAAATTGAACGTCCGGCGTCCGTATCCATTTCTTTGGCATTCGATAACTTGAAAAATATTGCTTGGATTGTCAAGTTACTTTATATTTGTGTTCAGGTTACTGATGTGCCAAGCTGTATAGTTTTTGGTGTAAATCTGATAATTTGATCCTGAGATTTTAACCCTTTATCCTTCAAATTGAAAATTCCTCCAACCCTTTTGGCATTCGATAACTTGAAAAATATTACTTGAATTGTCAAGTTACTTTGTATTTATGTTCAGGTTACTGATGTACCGAGCTGTATAGTTTTTGGTGTAAATCTGTTATTTTGATCCTGAGATATTAACCCTTTATCCTTCAAACTGAAAATTCTTCCAATCCCTTTGGCATTCGATAACTTGAAAAATATTGCTTGGATTGTCAAGTTACTTTACATTTGTGTTCAGGTTACTGATGTGCCAAGCTGTATAGTTTTTGGTGTAAATCTGATAATTTGATCCTGAGATATTAACCCTTTATCCTTCAAATTGAAAATTTCTCCAATCCCTTTGGTAACTCAAAAAATATTAATCCGATTGTCATGTTACTTTATATATGTATTCAGGTTACTCATGTGCTGTGCTGTTACTGCTGTATAGTTTTTTATGTAAATCTGATAATTTGCTCCGGAGATATTAACCCTTTATCCATCAAATTAGCAACTCTTCCAATTCATTTCTATATGTACCCATACCATGTATGGTGTACATAATGTCGGTATCCGTGGTGGCCCTCCGTCATACAGCTTTCTACTAGTTGCGCGTATGAGTACACATCTGACGATTTCATCGGCCTATTTTTACTTCTCTTTCTGCTGCTCTTGTTGGTATTGCTTCTGTGATTCACCTCCTCCAATTGTTTATTCAGCCAGTTGTAAACAATTGTGAGTAGGTTGAAAAGAAATTAACATTTTTTAGTAAATTTTGTTTCTTAACATACCTACCACAATTGTTTACCGGAAACCCACCATCCTTGGGGATATCTTTGATATCGATGCCTCCCCGCTAAATCACAAACTTCTTATTGACGGAATTGACGTCACGGTTGTTGCGCATGCACTTGGTAAACGCAAGAGGTGTGCAGAGAGAGAGTACCTGTCATTTCGAGCGCTGGTCTCGCTCGACCCTTTTTCGTGCTTTTGCACTCAATTACTTTTCCAACTTGTTTGGAAAAGTCTCTTAAAAGCTTGAGTTAGTTCCGAAGTAGGGCTTGCACTTACGTTACAGCCAATTGTAAACAATTGTGGTCGGTATGTTAAGAAACAAAATTTACTAAAAAAAATTTAATTTCTTGGCTACACCCTATAGCATCTGTTTGACAGTTACATTCTTCCCCTCCTGAACCCTGAGGCATGAGCTCCAATCTGGTGGAGAGGCAATGGTTAACCATCTTATAGAGTAGAGTAGAATAGTACCCCAGGAAGTGAAGCACTGCTGCTTGTTTACTTTAATAAACAAGCTCTGTTTCACTGGTAAAATAGGACCCAGTCACTAATGCTTGGGTTGCAAGTCCTCTAAAATAGGCAACATGGGGTATAAATGATTGACTGACCTTGATTTTATTTCCATATTGTGCTCATGATTGGCCATTGTGCCGAAGTATGTGATCGTAAACACCAATAAATAAATATATAGTAGTATATACCTACATTGAATTATCATTTCATTTTAGTCATTCAACATTTTTTTTAAAATAAATGGCTACACGACCAAATGGCGTTAATCCGATTTGAAACAAGTTTTTTTCCAAAAAAAATCTGATAAAAGTGAGGTAACATCCCTATCAGCTAGATTTGTTTAAAAATGTTTATTGCTGCAGTTTCGAAGCTACAAAGTCAACAATTTGAATAGTTTAAATCAATAGCTAGTATATTGGTTAACATCTCAGTTTATAGCATGGGAAGTGGTCAGGCGAAAAATGCACTCCACCTAACTGTGTGTCTTTTAATAATCAGTGGTATTATGTTAGAAAAAAACTTTTCTTTTGACGGCATATCCATTAACTGTGATTCGATTGGAAATTCAATTCGTTTTCGCCACTTTGATTCAGTATTCGATAAGATCAAAATCTGCAATTTGCAGGTCCTTATAGGAAACTCTTCTTTTTATTGTGAGGTTTCTGGGACACAGCATAGCATCTATGACTGCTGTGAACTGTCCCTCTTTCACCCCAGGGCTTCAACTCTGGGTTTGTGGATGGACAGTGTATAGCCGTCTAAAGACAAATATTTAAGTTGTTTTTCATGCATTCCTGATACATGTATTAAGGGGTCGTCCAACCTAACTTTGGTCAATTTATTGACATTTTTCCCAATGCCCCAGAAACAGATAAGAGAAGTAAGGAAACGCAAATTATATATCAAAATAATTTGTAAAGTGCATATAAAAAGTATATATAATTTTTTTTCAGGAAAAAAGGTGAATTTTATGATTTTGAAAAAGATTAATTTGCCAATAGCATACGTAGCAAACCTGTAAAACCACAAAATGATCGGTAATTCGAAAGCCTTGTCCTCAATGTAATAACAGACTCGGAGAAAGCATTTTTATGACACACACTCTGGTGTGTTGTGATGTTGGAATGCAATACCAACACCACAAATTTTGGATGTTTCGGGTGTGGCCATGTTTCAATGATGTTTATTCCGGTCATCCCTGCATTTAAAATGTCCGTGGATTGCACAGAAAATTGCATGGAATTCCTTGGAAATTAATTCCACGGAGTATTCGGACAACTTTCCATGGTCCTCTTTGACCAAGGAAAAAGGAAAACCATGGAAAGTTCAGATAGTTTCCATGAAAAAGTTTGTGCCTTATATTCCATGGTTTTCCAAAGACTTTTACCACGGAGTATTCGGACAGATTCCATGGTTTCTGTCCATGTAAGTCCAGTCACTTCCATGGAAAAGACTGAATATAAGATTCCATGGTTTTCCATGGATTTTCTCCACGGAGTATTCAGACAAATTCCATGGTTTCTGTCCATGGAACTTCAGACAACTTCCATGGAAAATGCTGAACATAAAATTTCATGCTTGTCCATGGAAGTTCTGACTACTTCCATGGAAAAAGCTGAACATAAAATTCCATGCTTGTCCATGGACTTTTACCGCGGAGTATTCCGACAAATTCCATGGTTTGGGTCAATGGATTCCATGGAAAATTTAAAGAGGTGACCCTGGAAATACATACCATGCAAAAAGACTGACTTTCCATGGTTTTCCATGGCCATTGACAATGGAAATCCAAGGAACTCTGGGGCATGGATTGAGGGTCTTGCTTGGTTTTTCTGGTGAGGGAGGGGAGCGCCGATTGCCTCTGAAAAAAGAACTGTTCATCCCCCTCCACCAAACATCACACTCTTTTACCAAATAAAATCATTTTCCCCTCCATCACCTCAAGTGAGTATTTTCCAACTGCTACCTGTGGGTTTCCAAATATTTGTTGTTTTTATGCCCCCTGACTTAAGTCGGGTGGCATATAGTGATTGAAGTGTGCATGTGTCTGTCTGTGTGTGTGTCAGTGTGTCCGAGCCAATAACTCGAAAACTGTTAGGGCCACAGTCATCAAACTTCTCACAATTATAAAGAACCATGGGAGGATGTGTCACACCATAGCTGGGTTCGTACCTTCAAGGTCAAGGTCGCATTTCAAGGTCACACTAAAAATCGGTCAATATTCGTGTCTCAGCCATAACTCAGAAACGAATCATAGTACAGTTGTTAAACTTTTTACAAATGTTAAGGACAGTCAGAAGGTATGCCGCATATAATAGTTTCCATCGCATCTGCAAGATGAAGGTCACACAGAGGGGAGGGGGGGAGGGGGCATGTGTTACCTTAGTAACATTCTTCTTGGTTTTTTTTCAGGCTTGGGGGCTAATAAACCCCCAAAAGCTCTCCCTTTATTGACAAGCCCCTAATGAAATTGGTATACCCATGGATTACACAGAAATGAAATAATTCTTAACTTTTATTTTTATTTCCAAGAGGACTTTGATTGCAGGGGGGAGGGGGGTGTTCCCACCTTTAAATTTGCATTACCACCACATAATTTCTGAGAGAGAAATGCAACAATTAGCACTGCCCCCCAACCCGCCCACATAAAAATTCCCCTTTATACACCCCTTGACTAAATTATCTAACTGGAGGTTCTTGGTAATCAATTGGAGGTAGGTGGGGGGGGGGGGGGGGGGGGGGGGGGGAGGGTATGATTTTTTACTTTTAAATCAATATTTGGAGAACATTCACTACTTTTCAGTCCAAAAACTCTACATTTTAGCCAAATTTTAGACATCATGTTTGGAAAATTTCCACTAGCAACTTATGAAATTTATGAAATTTCCAACTTTTTCAAAGTCAGGGCTTTGAATTTCCAACTATTGTAAATTTAATGATTGGTGGGAGAGGTTGTTTGTTTGTTCCATGATTTAAAAAGAGAAGTTTGTGACACTTTTAGCTTGTGTTCATCTGACTCATCGAAAAAGAATGGAAACAGTGACACTCAAAAGAGTGCACAGCATGCACACGGAGCAACAAAAATAATATTTTTCAACACTTTCCAGTTCAGTCTGAAGAAAACCACCATTGCCCTAGAAATTTTCAAGGCCTGGAAATTGGAAACCATTTTGTTAATTTTCCAGTATTTCACAGTTTCAAGAAGTAGGGTGCTACCATTTCTGAAAAGAAAAGAAAAGTGATATGACTTGAGTGCTGAATAATACTTTACAAGAAAAAAACATTAATCATGATGAATGTATGAAAAATGCCTATAGCAAGAAATAATGAATGAAAAATGCGTGCATTAAGAAATAAGGTTTAGGGAGCTTGCAAAATTTATAAAGATTAAAGAACCCAAATCACAAACTGACAAACATCTTTGTTTCAAAGATGAAATGTACTATCAAATCTCAGTGTACCTACGGATTCATGAGATTTCTTTTGAGAATCCCAATTATCCCATGCCATGCCTTGCAAGAACTGAAATTCAGTTTAAAAGAATTTTCCTTATATTGCACAAAGTTATAATTTCGGCTACTAAAGGAAATCCAAATAAACACAGGGACTTGATTTTTATTCCAACAAATTTCAATGTGAACCCCCTATGGACACTTTCAACCAAATATCAAAAGATTCTGACTGCAAACGTGCTGTTTTCAAAATTTTGTGTAACCCATTTATAATTCACCTGGTCTGAGCTTTAGTAACTCATCGTTCGTTCCCCTGTACTTGATTGAGGTCACCAATTAGGTAACCTACATATATATGTATTGCAATTATTCTGATATATGAACTGTTGTATCATAGCCAAGTTCTTGCTCCTATGGTCAATATACTGATGAATAAAAATTAATCCTTTGGAACAATAATGAGGCTGTGTTGCAGCAATTCAGATACAAATTAGTTGCAATTTTAGCCTAATCTTGGCATGGGCTAACATGCTGTAGAAGAATATGGCACCCACAATCTATTATCACTATTTGTAGCAGAGACATGAATAATAGAATTATTAACATTTCCGGATTTTGTACCTATGCTACATCCTAAGAAGAACAAGTTTAAAAGCATGTGGAGCATCAACCAATCATCAGCATAGGTGTTTCCACATGCCTTAAGTATTGCTGCTCTGTTGGCAAATATCATCATTCCACCATTCATTCATACTGGATCATTCAACTTGGTGAAAATTTTGCGTGGCTCGACGACAATTTAGCGCGACGCACTTTTCATTTGTGTGCTTTTCATTTTAGGTAACTTCCACGCAAGCCAAATGGCTGTTCACCTCAAGTCGACAGGCCTGGACTGCTAGTTCAGAATAAGAACTTTATAATTCTCACGCTGCAGTGAGTTAAAATTTGAACTCTGATAATGAGACCCCCATTTTAAACCAAATATGAACTCGGGGACTTTCAGTCTGAGCTCCCCACCCCCACACCAAATAGCAAAAGTTTCTGACTGGTGGTGCAGAATAAGAATTTTAAACAAATCTCATACTGCACTAAGTTAAAAGTTGCACTCGCACAAGAAGCTTGATTTGAATAAGCTTGATTTGAATAAACTTGATTTGAATAAACTTGAATCTGATGCACCCCCAATATTGATGCTGAAAACCAAATATGAAAAGATTCTGACTGGTGGATTTGAGGAAGATTCTGAAAGAGTATTCCTCATATTGCACTAAAGTAAAATTTGGGCTCGCGTAATAAGCCTAAATCAGTGCTGGAAATGATTAAGATTGATTGGTGCAGTTTTAAGCTCCCACGAAATCTGAGACGAGAGTAAATTGCTCCCGTAAAATGTTAGTATACGAATTTTCGAGGGAATGCAGTCACCAGACCCCAGAAACCTTAACCCTTTGAACCCGAGCGGCCAAGCCAGAAAATAAGCAGACTATCATCTGCAAAATGAGGCCTCCAGAGGGTGAATTTGGTTATGCTACCCTGCCCAGCAGGGTAGCATAACCAAATTCACCCTCTGGAGGTTCTCAAATCTAAACAAAAAGAGAAACCCAGAGGATAAACTGGTCAACTGTATTTGATAGCATCAGCAAATTTACACTCTGGAGACCTCATTTTGCAAATGACAGATTGCTTATTTTCAGGCTTGCGAGCAGCCGCTTTCCAAGCCAGGAACATGATATGTCATAACTTCATTAAATACGATGGCTGTTCAGTAAATGTGTGGGGTAGACCAATCAGTATTTTCAATGTGTAGCCCCTAGGCTGCATGTTGAAAATATTTATTGGTCTACCCCAAATAATGAATATGGACTCTTCTAATTGCTGCCAATGCCACTGAACTGGCATGGCAGATACCACTACGGTAGTGTTCAAAGGGTCAAATGTATAAGGAATTGCTGAATTATGACAGTAATTTGCCACTGGCCACAGAGTGCTACTTTCTCAAAATGACGCACATTTATATTGCCCGCACAGTATTTTTTAGTTCTTCGCAATATTTTTTAACGAGTGCATTTTTTAGCTCTCGTAAAATAGAAAACACGGGTGCTGACGGGAGCAATTGCACTTGCACCCATCTCATTTCCAGGACAGCTCAAATAGGAACCCGGGGACTTGATTTGAAAAAACTTAGGCCTGTCCCATAAGGTTGCTAGATACCAAATATCAGATGATTCTGACAGGGGAATCTGAAGAAGATTTTAAAGAATATTCCTCTTATTGTCCAAAGTTCAAATTTGGGCTCAGATATCAATCCTGGGTCTTTTTTAACAAATTTGAATCTGACCTCTGCAAGGATGCTGTACAACAAATATCAAAAGATTATGACTGGTAGATCTGAAAAAGATTTTCAAGGACATTTTGTCACATTGCACATAGGCAGCCCAAACATACACCCATGTTCTTGATTTGAACAAACTTCGGTCTGCCCCTCCTAAGGATGCTGTATACCAAATATCAAAGGATGCCGATTGGTGGGTCTGAACATTTTTTTTTTCAATTTTTCCTTTTGTTGGGGGGAGGGAGGGGGGGGGGGGGGCTAACAGAGAACTTTATGCCCCTTGCGGGGGGATGCATGGTCATGGTAACTTTATTTGAACAAACTTGTATGAACTGACATATGATGAGGTACCTGCATTTAAAACATGGTTCAGTTCATTGGTTTAAGAGAAGTCGATGATGTAAAGTTTTATGTTTATGCTGGACAGACGACAGAAGAAAAGTGATCATTGCCCGGTATTATAAAAGCTCCCCTTGAGCTTCACTCAGGTGAGCTAAAAAATAGTATGAGTGCAAACAGAGTTATGTCCCCTGTGGACTGTGGTACCCAAGGATCGAAATGTTCTCAAATTTCTACCTGTCCCAGGAGACAGGTACATTTTATTTCCACAAAGGCCTGAGGTGGGGTGGATATGGGAGGAGGTGTCCCTCTCCCATCAATTGGTTGCGTGGAAGGTCGGTGGGTACTCCAAGAGACAATTTTGTTAATTCAATCAATGCACTGAGACTGATTCTGGTACCTATTTGGTAGTCATATTAAAGCCCCTAAAAATAGCACTTTTTATGGCACAAATATTTGGAAGGAAGGGTTTCCCCCCAGTGACAATTATATCTTATTATTGCTTGTGTTACTTCTTTGTTCGAAAAATGGTACATCTGAACCATCCATTACCATAAATTGTAATGCAGTTTATAACCCTTTACCCAACGCAGACGAGATCAAAATTTATTATTTTAACTAACATTTTTTTTCAACAACACCATGCCCCTCATTGGAACGAGCTAAATGAGCTCGTTCCAATGAGGGGGTCACATGATATGGTTTTGTTGATATATTTTGAAAAATTTAATTTTTTTAACTGCTCAATTTGCATATTACGCGGGCAGATGCGGGCGATTCGTTAGGTAAAGGGTTAATAAACTCATTTTGAAGTGGAAAAAAAACCACCCAATGGCACTCCCCACCCCCAACCACTTATGTGGTCAAATTTTTTTGGCTGCATAAAATCACTTGAAATCCTTCAAAAGTGTTTAAAGCAGAGAAGAGAAGAACAAGAGGCCCCACGGGGCCTGAAGTACTCACCTTGAACAGAACACGATATAAACAGAGTCCAAGAATGAATCTACATTAAGCAGTCCATCTCTATAGGATACATTGTCAATCCTTGATTCCCTCACGAGTGACAAAAATAGTCCAAGCATCATGCCTTTTCTTCAGCTGATCATAATGTAAAATGTGGAGCTCTCCTATGAAGCCCCTTGATACAGTCTATGTGGATTAATCGTAGTTACACACCTCTAGAGGGTACTGAATACAAAATTCTAATTTTTCAACTACATGGCCAATTCCGGCTACCATAGGGAGCCCAAATATTAACCCAGACACTCGATTTGAACAAAATTGATTGAATATGACCTCCCCAGAGATGTTGTATACCAAATATGAAAGCATTCTGAGTGGTGGACCTGAAGAATATTGCACTAAGTTAAAATTTGGGCTACCATAGCGGGCCCAAATATTAATCTACAGACCCGATTTGAACACACTTGAATATTTGAACCCAGAACCCCCTAGAGATGTATACCAGATATGAAAGCATTTTGACTGGTGGATCTGAAGAAGATTTTAAAAAATCATCCCCCATATTGCACATAGAAAGCCCAAATATTAACCTAGGGACTTGGTTTGAAAAATCTGGAATCTGACCCTCATAACAATGATGAATACCAAACATTAAAAGATTCTGACTTGTGGTTCAGAAGAAGATTTTTAAAGAATATTCCCCATATTGCTCTAAGTTAAAAATATGGGCTCCAGTATAATTGAGCCTATACATATGAACCAATGGGCTTCATTTTAACACTCTTGTATCTGACCCCCATATGGATACTGTAAACCAAATATCAAAAGATTCTGACCATTGGTTTTGGACCAGAGGTCCCGAGTTCAATGCCTGTCCAGGACGACACTGTGTTGTGTCCTTGGGTAAGGCACTTTATCCTGGTTGCCTACATGGGGGCACGATGACGCTGTTGTGTACTAAGGCGTACTGCACATCGATGGTGCACGTCTTCAATCACTGTAACCCTGCTTGAGCGGAGCTTGAACAGAGTTAGAATGTTGAATAGCTGACAGTTGCTCGTCCTTGCTCAGTGGTTCTCTCCGGGTACTCCGGCTTCCTCCACCTGTAAAACTGTCACGGTTACGATTAGCGATTGTGCATAAGCATGTGACCTTAAACACCAATAAATAAATATAAATAAATAATTGGTTTTGGAGAAAAGATTTTTAATAATTTTTGCAAATATGCTGACTCAGCATTTTTTCGATGCCCTCTACAGAACCCCCCAAAAAACCGATGGCAATCTTTTTTTATCATTCCATTCTACTGGTCTTAAGGAATCTTCACACCAAATAACAGCTCTCTTTTCGGTGGGGTTTGGGAAATATGGGCGTTTGAAAATATTTCTGTTTTTAGCTCCTGGGAAGTGGTGTTCCCACGTGGCATTTGGAATTTTTTTTTTTCTGCATAAATCAGGTACTTATGACCCACGAATAATTCATATCCATTTGGTTCAAATCGGCCTCTAGGTTTGGAAAATAGAAATTTTGGGTAGGGCAAAAATTCTTGCCCCCTCCTGCAACGACGACAAATATTGCCCATCAAACCTCTCTTGAACAAACTTAGTCTACACCTCAAAAGGAAGCTGTATACCAAATATCAAGTCTCTGCTACTGCTGGTTCGTGAGAAGAATATTTTTTTAAAAATTGGAGCATTTTGGCCCCACCCCCTCCTTAATATGAGCAGAAACCCAATTTTAAGAAAAACACAGATGCTCCTATATAATCACTATTCATGTGAAATTTCATTAAAATTGGACCAGTGGTTTGGGATAACAAGAGCTGGACCGTCATTTGGTGCATACCCCCATGTGGTGTACCGCCAAGTGTGCAGTGGGCATACCTATGACCAACAAATATTATAGAAAATAATAATTTACTTTAAGTTATAAAAGTTATGAATATTCTCGGCTGGACTCACACACGGACGGACGCATGTAATCCAGTATACCACCATTTTCTTCAAAAGTGGGGGTATAATTATCTAAGAAAATAAAAAAAATCTGACAACACCGAAATTCATTCTAGTCTTGGGCAATGTTACAATTTAATTGCATACTAAGTTTCATTTAATTCCATAATGATTTACTTAAGTTATGAATATTCTTGTAGGGACGGACAGACGGATGCACAGATGGACGGATGCAATCGAGTTCCCCCCCCCCCTATCCACCCCCATTTTCTTCAAAAGTTTTCAACAATTTCTAAGTCAAAAGGTATGGTAAATTGTTTGGTGTTTGGAAGTTTTATGCAATGAGGCAGAAGCATGCAATCCAGTATACCCCCATTATCTAATAAAATCAAAAAAATTACCTGACAACACCAAAATTCATTCTAGTCTTGGGCAATGTTACAATTTAATAGCAAACTAAGTTTCATTTAATTCCACAATGATTTACTTAAGTTATGAATATTCTTGTAGGGACGGACAGACGGATGCACAGCCACAGATGGATGGACGCAATCGAGTTCCCCCCCCCCCCTATCCACCCCCATTTTCTTCAAAAGTTTTCAACAATTTCTAAGTCAAAAGGTATGGTAAATTGTTTGGTGTTTGGAAGTTTTATGCAATGAGGCAGAAGCATGCAATCCAGTATACCCCCATTATCTAATAAAATCAAAAAAATTACCTGACAACACCAAAATTCATTCTAGTCTTGGGCAATGTTACAATTTAATAGCAAACTAAGTTTCATTTAATTCCACAATGATTTACTTAAGTTATGAATATTCTCGTATGTATGAACGAACAGGCAGATGGATGCATAGACTGACGGACGCAATCCAGTATACCCCCCCCCCCCCCCCCCCCCCCCATTTTCTTTGAAACTTTTCAACAATTTAGTCGAAAGGTATGGTAAATTGTCTGGTGTTTGGAAGTTTTATGCAATGAGGCAGTAGCCTTTGTCATAGGCAAACTGCATGCCATATTTCACTGAAATCTGATAACCCCAATCCAGTATACCCCCCCCCCCCCCCCCCCCCCATTTTCTTCGAAAGTTTTGAACAATTTCTAAGTCAAAAGATATGGTAAATTGTCTGGTGTTTGGAAGTTTTATGCAAAGAGGCAGAAGCCTTTGTCATAGGCAAACTGCATGCCACATTTCATTGAAATCCGATAACCCATACCCGAGATACAGGCTGAACAGACAAATAATGTCCATTTCCTGTAATTTCTAAGTCAGAAAAGGGGGATAACTCTAAAAAGAAGAATGTGAGAAATATTGTTGAATCCCTTGTTTTAAAGCCTATGCCATAGGCAGTGTTCACGGCAAATTTCATTGCAATAGAACATTCGATACCCGAGATACAGCAGGCTGAAGAGACAAAATTTGGCTCGGACAGACACAATTTCTAAGTGAAGAAGTAATAAAAAAAATTAAAAAATAACTAGTGTGGGCATACCTGTGACCAACAAATATTATAGAAAATAATACCTAAGTTATGAATATTCTCGGATGGACTCACACACGGACGCACGGATGCACAGACGTATGTAATCCAAGTATACCCCCATTTTCTTCGAAGGTGAGGGCATAATTTTAAAAGACCCAAACACCACCTTCACGACGGACGACGTGGTGTTTAATGATCTTTGAAGACGCATGTCAGCATGATGATACTTGGTGATAAAATGGGAGGGGCAAACAATTAATTTAATTCAACCTAATTCAGTAATTGTCCAATAAAAAAGCTTTCTTGTGCAATTGACATGGTGTTGCTTTCAAGTTGCAGTGAAAACTGAAGCGTCTTTTACTGACATTTGCATTCAAGGCATTATCAATATCAGTTGTCCATTTCAAAGACTACTTCAGGTCATCCTGTTGTTGATTTCCTGTGGCATAACAGTGACACTTCACTTCACTTGTGAGAACAGTAAGCTTTGGCACTCTCCCAGATTTTGAAAGTAAATGTTTAATATTGTATTTGAATTGTGGAGATGCTGTGTAACTGTGATTGGTTTCATTTATAACAATTTAATACAGTGTTTTGACTTTCGTTTCACGTGCAAGTTGCTACTAAATTCTAAAATCAAAACATTCTGTCTAATTTCTATGCTTGGGGCCCCGCAACAATAGAAGAAAAATAGGTATCATGGATACATTTACGTAAATTGGGGATCGCGACATCTTGTATTGAAAGCCAACAGACCTTTGTGAACTTGCAAACTGCACTTGAGGAAATAAACATTCACTTTTTGAAATTCAGGAAACCACCGACACACACAATGACTGGTGGTTTGCAAGAGTTTGACAGCCTAATTACACTAAATTCAAACTCAGTGTTTGATCAAACTAAAACAGAAATATAGGGCTTCGATAATTCCCCGCAAAAATACTCACCAGATATTTGTAGTTATTCCACGTTGAACAAATATGTGAACTTCCAAGTTCTAAAGTCAACTGGACGCTTGTATTTTTCGAAACTCCAACTTTGCAGACGTTAGTTCTTCAGCTCGATGCGTGATGTGTTGTTGTTTGTCATCATAACCAGAATATAAATATGTTTGTCATCGTCCCGACGTAGTTGTTAACAACTTAACAGTCTTCATGTTGAGCCAAAAATTTCTTCGAGTAAGACATAATAACAATGAATATTTTGAACCAACGCGAAATCACCATTCAAGGTCAAAGAGTCAAAAGAAATGCGGTAAATTTAACGTCATCAAACATCACAGGAGTGCACATGCGCGTTTCGAAACCAGATTTGTTTGTTGTGTTTGAGATTATGGGTCATTACAAGTGTAAATGTACAGCCGCTACGGAAGCATTCATAATCATAGTACCTCTTTGATAAGATTGAAAGGCAGTATCCACTAATTTTATAAGATTACGGGCACAGCGGGCTTTGACTTAGGCCCAAGTTCTATTTTGCATCTGATCTGCAGCCCAACTGCCTTCTTTGGATGTGCATTGGTCAACGGACTGCACTGTTTTAAAGTTAAATTGTCACTCAAATTCTCAATCCCCGAAGCCTGAATCACCCACATCACGGTCTTTGTGTTTCTGTTGGGTTGGGGTGAGGGTGGAAGATGGTATTAATCTGCTAATGCAGAATTGAATGAAATAGTACTAGTATTGTGCATTGGTCAACGGACTGCACTGTTTTAAAGTTAAATTGTCACTCAAATTCTCAATCCCCGAAGCCTGAATCACCCACGTTACGGTCTTTGTGTTTCTGTTGGGTTGGGGTGAGGATGGAAGATGGTATTAATCTGCTAATGCAGAATTGAATGAAATAGTACTAGTATTGTCACCTAGCGTATTGTCACCCCCCCCACCACACACACGTCCTGGGAAGTGGGCGATATCCTTGTATGTTGGAGTGTTTTATCCCCAACAAGAAGCATTCAATTCACAAGAATTTTCAGATTTACAAATTATTGTTTTACTGGAACGTAGCCTACTAAGGGGGGTGGGGGGGTAAGCCTACCAACAGATGAACATTTACTCATGCATGTCCTACTAATAGACCAATATGTGTTTGACCTACTCAGTCTGTGGTGGTGGTGGTGGTTCGCCCGATGGTCAGACTTGGGTTCCATTGGCCTCTAGCCTTCCATTTTTATGGGTGCAGTAGGGCCTTCATAGCCTATATGGGGCGACACTATAGGCCTAGGCCCAGATCCACGAGATCCTATTGCCTACTACGGTCGTTTAATACAACGGAGGTGTGTTGGGGGATGGGGCTGGACCCTTGAGCAATTGACCAATCGTCCTGAATAGTTTCTCTGGTCCGAACACCAAAGGTGGGCTATAGGTTATAAGCTCTCGAATAAAGAGGGTGGATAGCCTATTCAGTTCCTCGGGCCTGTCTCTATGTAGAGGATCTATAATATTGGCATTGTGTAGGGTATAAGCCTATAGAATCATTAAGGTGTGGTACGCTAGTTTACAACATAGGCCTATTCTCATTGTGAAACGAATCAAACGATGGCTGTTATGCATAGCCAAATCTATAGTTGGCTAGCCTGGCGCAGGATTTTCATTTAGGCAAAGTGTAGGCTAGACCTAAAGATAAAATCGATTTTCGGGAAGAATGACCTGGTCAGTTTCGATTGCAAAATGATATGCGCATTTGCTATTACAGAATTCAGCATCGAAGAAGCTCCTCGTGTGAAGGCGTGAAGGCATATGTAGGGGCACAGGTCCATGAGGCGTGGAGGGCTAGGCTATATAGGCCTACCGTTACGGTAAAATTTAAAAACTCAATATTCTTACTGATAAGGCACTCCTTTGTTATAATAGGCTATGTGGGCATGTTTGATTTCTGAACATATAGGGGAAACGCTGAGATTAGGCTATGGTTTCTTCGGGTAGGCTTATGGGAGAGGTGTGGGGGGGGGGGGGGGGGTAGGGCTACGTTTTTCAAGTCTGAGAAAGGAGGAAGTTGGCCTCTACCCCAGGGTGTTTAGAGCATAGGTTTATAGACAAAAAAAATATAGGTCATCATGGAACCCTCATCTTTAGAACTCAACTATAGGCCTATATGTCAACGCTATTGTGGTCTCGTCATCTCTAACGCCAAACTAGCCCCAATTTAAAGCTGTCATCCACACTGAAACACGGGATGTTCTCTCTCATACATCATTATGTACCCATTATTTGTTTCTCTCTCCGCAATTTACAAGGCAGCCATTTGGGCCTGTATTTTGTAGGCTAATTGGTTGTCTACAGGGGAAGGTAGCTTAATTATTACCCAACGTAGCGGCACAAAGTAGATAAATAAGTTAACAATAAAAAGATCTAATTGTGAACTGAAGATAATTTGCACGAACCACACACTCTGCCTATAGCCTAGCATTCAGAGGAAATGGCCTATAGGCGAAAGCGTTTTTCCGACAAAGGTTCACTAGTGTCACCATAAAGAATATTCACTGAGCATCATGCAGGATCCAAGGAAGTTCATTGGGCATAGTGGAAAACAGTGGCGTAGATACGAGGGTGTGGGTGGGACTGCCCCACCCCCCCCCCCCCCCCCCAAAAAAAAACAAAAAAAAAACAAAAAACATTTTACTCTTACCAGGGAAAAGTTCGACGCTTTTTGTTGGTGAAACTGCTCAATAGAACAGAAATTATATTTTAGCCAAAACATGTTTACGTGCAGAAAACTGGGAAGACTAAGGGGTTGTCACCTGAACACGGTTAAACCCCAACTATAATCATGATCACTTGGCATCCAAGGTTCTGGGTTTAAGGTGCGCCTCTTATCAATCATGATGCAAAGCATCATGCCACGTGCTTAGTGGCGAATTGATGCACACACGGGAAGGGGTATGGGGCCTTCCCACTCTGTTGTGCAGGACAAAATAAAAACAAAAACAATTTAGACTAACAGTTGGCATGAGTCTTGTGAAGACTAAGCTATAGGCCTATGCCTGGGATGGACTACGGTATGCTATATGTCATGTTATCAGCGATAACATGTATATATACTTCCGAAGTGGCTGCCCATGTGCTATCGTGGGTAACATGCACCGTGTACCCTGCGTCAAATGATTTTTTGTGAAAAATAGTTTTGAGTTACAAAAATAAGAGGGCACGCGCCGCTGGTGTACCTCGATATACTCACATAGGTAATTTCTTTCAGCAAAGACATTTAGATCACCCCAATTGCCTCTTGTTTCAGAAAGAAGGAAAATTTGGGTCTGTACTAGACTAACTTCTCTGTGGTGCATGCTTCGGGGTCAGCGGTGAACTGGACATTCCCCGACGATGTCAGCCATTAGGCTTATTAATTTATTCAAAATGGCAGCGCCCATAGATCTAGGGAAAGCTTGCACGTGTTCGCCCATGCACTATACTGGATAATATATTGGGCATGTGGTTTATGAAATGGTTTCATGCAAAAATACGTTTCATTGCGGATTGTTCTTCGTCAAACTGATTTTAAACAGAAATTGATAAGTAGGCTGAGAGGAAGTCAACTTTAATAGGCTATAGGTCTACACGTGCAAAATGGTACGATAGCCTCACCCCAATTTAGAATAATGGTTTGCCCAAGCCAACTCTATCTTTCTGCGTTTTGGTCATCTTTGAAGGGACTTATAAATTCTTGCAGTGGATTTTTTAATTGTAAAGAATGTAAGTAGACTGTACACTCAGTTTATTCTTGTTGAATTTAATGAATAATTCACGATGCATAGGCCTAGGCTAGGTAGCTGTCTTTGACGCGACGTGATGGGAGGCGGGGGGGGGGGGGGAGGGGGACTTGATGTCGCCGACATATTGGCCAACAAAGACTGAAGCCTAATTGAGAGGGCGAGGACTGAATATCTAGTCCTAGAGCCCATCCTAGATATAGTTTTACTCGACAAGTTAGGCCCTATGCCTCAACTGTGGCTGTTTTGACTTATTGAGGATCGATACAACAAATTCTAAACAAAATGTTGTATAGGCCTATTATCTGTGCATAGACTGGTGATCAGTCATGTAGCCTACATCAATTGCTGCTTGTCGCATAAGCCGACAGTAAGCCGTTTTGGGGGAGAGGTGGGGGGGGGGGGGGGGGGGGGCGTGGAAATGAGAGCTCATGCAGCTCATGCCTTCCTGCTATATCAATGACCATTCACAGGGCTACTTCTATATGGAGATCGGCAGTTTTCAAGTTGCAGCAGCATGTCTGTTCCGGTTTCGGTTTTCATTGTAAAAACATAGGCTAATACCTTGCATTTGCATATAGGAAGATCATTTGTCACCAGTCAGTGTCACAGCGACTCTCTATTCAGGGCAATGCACCTGTGTGGGTCTATACGGATACTCTGGTTTCCTGAGCATGTTTTTTCATAAATTACCTCAAGAGTTTCAAGTTTGAGAACAATGATTTTTGCCTTGAGTCTGTTCCAAAAATACCCCCCCCCCCCCCCCCCTCCCAATTACCTCTGTCTAGGGTAACCTGACCGACTCTAAAAATTATACCGACCATAAAAACTTGATCAAGTAAAGTCGCTCATAGGTCATTGTAACCCTAAACTTCTGTCCAACTTCAGCTGTGATTTTGACGCTGGCTTTGGAGTTCAAGCTTTCAAAATTACATGTAGAAACAGATGTATTTGTCATTATAAATGTGGAGCAAGTGACAAGTTCCAGTTCTGCAAAGGAAATCGCATTTGATAAACAGACGAACATGTAAAATACGATGCGTAAGAAGTAAATTTGTCACCTATTCTTGCGATAAATGTTACGATCGAACGCAATACTAGGCCTAATTAGAGCAGCTGTTCTCTTTATTCTGAGAAGTGAAGACCTGATTCGAGTTTTTCAAGATAGACGTTGAAAACCATGACGACGGCACGAGGCACGATTACTGTTGCGACGCACATGTAAAAAAAACACGAAAAAAACAAGGCGCGTAAGCAACTCTTTAAGATTCAGCGATAAACATGTTCACATAAACATAAGAAATATATTTAAGTTGTAAGTCCAATCATATTCAGAGGGTATTTTTTCTAAGTCTTTTTCCGTGCTCCCATTCAAATTTCCATGCTGAAAATATTCTAAGTCCAAAAATGAAAAATATTTCAACTGATAAAATTTCTAAGTCCAGTTTTCCGTGCCATTTCCGGGCTCTGTCCAAGGTATGTCCATGGTGAACATCAGCTGTCCATGGTAATTCCATGGAACAAGTTCCATGGTAGCAAGGAATTTTTTACCAATCACATAAATTCCATGCCATTTCCTTGTTTTCCAAGGAATTCTAAAATGTTCCATGCCAGTCCATGGAAATTTTAAATGCAGGGGATCCAGCAGGCAGAATCTTTTGATATTTGGTATGCAACATTGTGGGGTGGATCTGAATCAAATTTGTTCAAATCGGCCCCCTGGGTTTATATAATTGGGCTCAGTATAGAAGCTCGAATTCGAACTTGGTGCATTTCAGGCAAATTTCTTAAAAAATCTTCTTCTCCAGATCCAGCAGGCAGAATCTTTTGATATTTGGTATGCAACATAAATGTGGGGTGGATCTGAATCAAGTTTTGT
This sequence comes from Pictodentalium vernedei, assembly GCA_031216915.1. Lineage (NCBI taxonomy): Eukaryota > Metazoa > Mollusca > Scaphopoda > Dentaliida > Dentaliidae > Pictodentalium > Pictodentalium vernedei. The sequence continues at coordinate 378,699,392 of CM062295.1, forward strand.
TCAAATTGGCCCCCTGGATTCATATTTGGGCTCACTATAGAAGCCCGAATTCGAACTTAGTGCTTTTCAGGCAAATTTCTTAAAAAAATCTTTTTCTCCAGATCCAGCAGGCAGAATCTTTTGATATTTGGTATGCAACATAAATGTGGGGTGGATCTGAATCAAGTTTTGTTCAAATTGGCCCCCTGGATTCATATTTGGGCTCACTATAGAAGCCCGAATTCGAACTTAGTGCTTTTCAGGCAAATTTCTTAAAAAATCTTCTTCTCCAGATCCAGCAGGCAGAATCTTTTGATATTTGGTATGCAACACTGTGGGGTGGATCTGATTCAAGTTTGTTCAAATCGGCCCCCTGGGTTTATCATTGGGCTCAGTATAGAAGCTTGAATTCGAATTTAGTGCATTTCAGGCAAATTTCTTTAAAAATCTTCTTCTCCAGGTTCAGCAGGCAGAATCTTTTGATATTTGGTATGCAACATTGTGGGTGGATCTGATTCAAGTTTGTTCAAATCGGCTCCCTAGATTCATATTTGGACTCACTATAGAAGCCCGAATTCGAACTTAGTGCATTTCAGGCAAATTTCTTTGAAAATCTTCTCAAGATCCAGCAGGCAGAATCTTTTGATATTGGGTATGCACCATGCTTAGGGGGGTGAGATTCAAGTTTGTTCAAGCTAAGTCCCTGGGTTCATATTTGGGCTCACTGTGGTAGCCCAAATTATAACTTAGTTCAAAATGAGGAATTTTCTTTAAAAATCTTCTTCAGATCCAGCAGTTGGAATGTTTTGATATTTGATATGCAGCATCCTTAGGGGGTGAGATTCAAGATTGTTCAAGCCATGTCCCTAGGTCCATATTTGGTCTCACTGTGGGAGCTTGAATTCTAACTTAGTTCAAAATGAGGAATTTTCTTTAAAAATCTTCTTCAGATCCAGCAGTCGGAACGTTTTGATATTTGGTGTGCAGCATCCTTAGGGGGGTGAGATTCAAGTTTGTTAAAGCCAAGTCCCTGGGTTCATATATGGGCTTCCTGTGGGAGCCCGAATTATAACTTAGTTCAATATGAGGAATATTCTTTAAAAATCTTCTCTTTTTTTAGATCCACTGGTCAGAATCTTTGGATATTTGGAACAAGCTTTTCTAAGGAGGAGCAGATGCAACTTGTTGAAATCAATTCACTGGGTTGATATTTAGGCTACCATGTCAGGTGAGCGCCCTCTGGCCCCTTGGGGCCTCTTGTTTATACTCCTGAGAACTTTCTTCAATTTTCTTTCGACTCAAGTCTGCTCTTCAGCAGCCATGAAGTGATTGTAGGAGAACAGCAAGAAATTTTTTGATGTTGAACAATTGAAATTTCTGAACATTTATGGGAGTTAATTATGGCTCATTGTTTTTTTTATAAATTATTTTTCTTCACAGATTACTGCTGCAGTCATGAATTGATTGTCAGAGTGAAAGAGAACACTTGTTTTTTTAAGTTGGACATCTACATGTGTTGTTCTTGAAACTGAAAAATTATGAGGGGGGGGGGGGGGGGGGTGGTCTCCGTAGTTTTTGCTTCTTTTTGATCACTGTTGTGATTCCAATGTTTGTGAATAAAATACGGTTTGAATAAGCCATTAGACAGAATACAGAAGCAGCTGAGATGAGCAGTTAGTATAACTCCAGAATGAAAATTTATATTTATTTATTTTGACCATATTTTTAGCTTAACTTGACATAGTCAAGATAAGCTATTGCTATCACGCGTGCGGAAGTCTGTTAGTCTGTGACGTCTGTTCACATTTTCCTTTAGCACTGGCTACACCCCGCAGTTCTTGTCTGATCATCACAAAATTTCATATGCAGGTTTGGTGTCATGTCTAGATGAGAACGTCCCCTTTTGGTCGCGATCGGGCAACCGGTATGGCTGCAGCCGAGCCCAAAATCTAAAAATCATTAGCACAGTCTACAGGTCGTATTTATGAAGGGATTTCATTGTAGCTGGGTAGGTTGCCTCTGTATAATGCCTAGATGAGAACATCCCCTTTTGGGCATGATCAACCGTGATGGCTGCCCAAGCCCGAAACCCAAAAACTTTTAGCACAGTCTGCAGGTCATGTTTAATGTGGAGGGATTTCATTGTAACTTGGTAGGATGACTCTTTGTGATGTCTAGATGAGAATTTCCCCATTTGGGCATGATCTGCCAACCGTGACGACTGCCCGAGCCCAAAACCTGAAAACCTTTAGCACAGTCTACAGGTCATATTTATTGAGGAATTTCATTGTAACTTGGTGGGTTGACTTCATACAATGTCTAGATGAGAAAGTCCCCTTTTGGACGTGATTGGGCAACTGTGATGGCTACAGGGGCCCGAAGCCCGAAAACCTTTAGCACAGTCTAGAGGTCATATTTATGAAGGGATTTCATTGTAACTTGGTAGGATGACTCCAAATAATGTCTAGATGAGAACGTCCCATTTTGATCGCGATCATGCAGCCTTGATGGGTGCCCAAGCCCAAAAATCTTTAGCATAGGCAAAAGGTCATATTTATGGAAGGATTTCATTGTAACCTGTTAGGTTGACTCCATATAATGCCTAGATGATGACATCCCCTTTTGGTCATGATTGGTCAGTTGTGATGGCTACAAGTGCACAGTCTACAGGTCATATTTATGAAGGGATTTCATTGTAACTTCGCAGGATCACTCCTGATGATGCCCAGATGAGATTGTCCCCTATGGTTGCGATCATTCAGCCATGATGGCTGCCCGAGCCCGAAGCCCAAAAACCTTTAGCACAGTCTACAGGTCATATTTATGAAGGGATTTCATTGTAACTTGGTAGGTTAACTTCATATAATGTCTAGATGAGAACGTCCCCTTTTGGGCATGATTGGGCAACTGTGATGGCTAAAGGTGCCCGAAGCCCGAAAACCTTTAGCACAGTCTACAGGTCATATTTATGAGGGGATTTCATTGTAACTTGGTAGGATGACTCCAAATAATGTCTAGATGAGAACGTCCCATTTTGCTCGCGATCATTCAGCCTTGATGGGTGCCCGAGCCCAAAAACCTTTAGCATAGGTAAAAGGTCATATTTATGGAAAGATTTTATAGTAACCTATTAGGTTAACTCCATATAATTCCTAGATGATGACATCCCCTTTTGGTCGTGATTGGTCAACTGTGATGGCTACAAGTGCCCGAAGCCCAAAAACCTTGAGCACAGTCTACAGGTCAAATTTATGAAGGGATTTCATTGTAACTTCGTAGGATCACTCCAGATGATGCCCAGATGAGATTGTCCCCTTTGATTGCGATCATTCAACCATGATGGCTGCCCGAGCCCGAAGCTCAAAAACCTTAAGCACAGTCTGCAGGTCATATTTATGAAGGGATTTCATTGTAACATGGTAGGTTGACTTCATATAATGTCTAGATGAGAACGTCCCCTTTTGGACATGATTGGGCAACTGTGACAGCTAAAGGTGCCCAAAGCCTGAAAACCTTTAGCACTGTCTACAGGTCATATTTATACCCCCCGCAAACAAAGTTTGGGGGGGTATATAGGAATCACCCTGTCCGTCCATCTGTCCATCTGTCCGTCTGTCCTTCCATCATAAGCGCAACTCCTCCTAAACTGTTTGAAGAATTTTCATGAAACTTTACACAATGGAAGAACTCCATATGGGGATATGCATGAAGCAATATAATTCCGTTCTGACATTTCCAAGGGGAGATAATCTGTCCGTCCGACCATCCTTGTAAGTGCAACTCCTCCTAAACCGTTTGTACAATTTTCATGAAACTTTACACAATGGAAGAACTCCATATGAAGATGTGCATGAAGCAATATAATTCCGTTCTGACATTTCCAAGGCGAGATAATCTAACTTATACCGTCTGTCCATCCTTGTAAGCACAACTCCTCCTAAACCGTTTGAAGAATTTTCATGAAACTTTACACAATGGAAGAACTCCATATGAAGATGTGCATGAAGCAATATAATTCCGTTGTGACATTTCCAAGGGGAGATAATCTAACTTATACCGTCTGGCCATCCTTGTAAGCGCAACTCCTCGTAAACAATTTGAAGAATTTTCATGAAACTTTACACAATGGAAGAACTCCATATGAAGATGTGCATGAAGTAATATAATTCCGTTCTGACATTTCCGAGGGGAGATAATCTAACTTATACATTTCAGGCACGGGGGGTATCACTTTGTGAGTTTGCTCACAGTACCTCTAGTTATGAAGGGATTTCATTGTAACTTGGTAGGATGACTCCAAATAATGTCTAGATGAGAACGTCCTATTTTGGCCATGATCATTCAGCCTTGATGGGTGCCCGAGCCCCAAAACCTTTAGCATAGGCAAAAGGTTATATTTATAGAAGGATTTCATTGTAACCTATTAGGTTGACTCCATATAATGCCTAGATGATGACATCCCCTTTTGGTCGTGATTGGTCAACTGTGAGGGCTACAGGTGCCCGAAAACCTTGAGCACAGTCTACAGGTCATATTTATGAAGGGATTTCATTGTAACTTCGCAGGATCACTCTGATGATGCTGATGAGATTGTCCCCTTTGTTGTGATCATTCAACCATGATGGCTGCCTGACTCCGAAGCCCGAAAATCTTTAGCACAGTTTACAGGTCATATTTATGAAGGGATTTCATTGTAACTTGGTAGGTTGACTTCATATAATGTCTAGTTGAGAACATCCCCTTTTGGACACGATTGGGCAACTGTCACGGCTTAAGGGGCCCAAAGCCCAAAAACCTTCAGAACATTCTACAGGTCATAATTATAAAGGGATTTCATTGTAGCTTGGTAGGATGACTCCAAATAGTGTCCAGATGAGAACGTCCCCGTTTGGTCACGATCATTCAGCCTTGATGGCTGCCCAAGCCCAAAAACCTTTAGCATGTCTGTAGGTAGTATTTATGGAAGGATTTCATTGTAACTTGTTAGGTTGACTCCATATAATGCCTAGATGATGACATCCCCTTTTGGTCGTGGTTGGTCAACTGTGATGGCTACAGGTGCCTGAAGCCCGAAAATCTTGAGCACAGTCTACAGGTCATATTTATGAAGTGATTTCATTGAAACTTGATAGGATCACTCCAGATGATGTCCAGATGAGAATGTCCCCTTTTGGTTGCGATCATTCAACCATGATGGCTGCCCAAGCCTAAAGCCCGAAAACCTTTAGCACAGTCTTCAGATCATATTTATGAAGGTATTTCATTGTAACTTGGTAGGTTGACTTCATGTAATGTCTAGATGAGAACACCCCCTTTTGGACACCATTAGGCAACTGTGTTGGCTACAGGGGCCCAAAGCCCGAAAATCTTTAGCACAGTCTACAGCTGATATTTATGAAGGGATTTCATTGTACCTTGGTAGGATGACTCTAAATAATGTCTAGATGAGAATGTCTCCTTTTGTTTGCGATCATTCAGCCTTGATGGCTACCCAAACCCCAAAACCTTTAGCATAGTCTATTGGTCATATTTATGAAAGGACTTCATTGTAACCCGTAAGTTTGACTCCATATAATACCTAGACGATGACGTCCCCTTTTGGTCGTGATTGGTCAACTGTGACGGCTTCAGGGGCCCAAAGCCCAAAAACCCTGCGCACAGTCTACAGGTCATATTAATGAAGGGATTTCATTGTAACTTTGTAGGATCACTCCAGATGATGCCCAGATGAGAATGTCCCTTTTTGATTGTGATCATTCAACCATGATGACTGCCAGAGCCCAAAGCCCAAAAACCTTTAGCACAGTCTACAGGTCATATTTATTAAGGGATTTCATTGTAACGTGGTAGGTTGACTTCATATAATGTCTAGATGAGAACGTCCCCTTTGGATGCAATTGGGAAACTGACGGCTACAGGTGCCCGAAGCCCGAAAACCTTTAGCACAGTCTACAGGCTATATTTATGAAGGGATTTTAATGTAACTTGATAGGATGACTCGTTTTGGAATAATTTCACTGTAACTTGGTACCTTTTGTTGATATACATTAACTGTGAGGGCCACATACATTAACTGTGAGGTCATATCAGCTCTTTAGTACAGTGTACACCTCATATTATTTTTATCATAAACATAGCATACAGGGAACAGAAATGAACATATTCCCAATTATCACAATTCTTGTCTTGTTTCATAATCCTTTCATAAACATTGAACATTATCCTTTTCATCAAACACAACACACAAGTTAAGCTACAGTGTCATTGACACTTTCATTATTTGGTAATACAACATATGTGAGCCGCATTAATAGTTTCTCCTACGGAGAGAAGTCCTCTCATTGAGGGTAATTTAGTGGTAGTCGACTTGTTCCGTACAGCATTTTCAGTCACATAAACTTTTCCATGAAATTCATGCCATTCCCCTGAAAATCAACCTCAATTTCCCTGAAATTTTTTTTGATGCTAACATGACCAGTGTTATGTGTCGCCAGGTCATACGCCAGCATGTCCTGTATTTCTCTGTGAGTTCAAATAAAATGTAGACTACAGGCCAGTCACTCTCTAAATGCAGTGTGGTGTGCTCACATTCATGTGTTTTCTTTTACATCTGGGTAAGAAAAAGATATTGTCATATCTTCTAGTTTACAGGTCTATGTACCATGTAGCCTATAGTAAATAACAGAATATATGATCAGCTTTCACATGAATTCAAGAAATTGGAATGACAGTTTGTTCCAGTCCGAGATGCACTCCCACCTTCTTGCACATCTTTGTCACTGTGAGAATTACAGACTGAACTCAATTTCGTTTTCCAGTGATATTATACTGTGAAAGTTCGAGTCCTCAGCCAAATTCATCATTGAGATTACTTTCTATTTCTTTCAACCAGCATCAGCGACTACAACATTCTCTTAGTGTTTGCTGGTTTTCTAAATTGATCAAATGGCGCTTGTTGTGAGTTGAGGGGAAAATGCACATTGCGTTTTAATTTATTTCACACTATTTTGGGTGAAGTCAGTGTTATTAGTGGGGGGTGGGCTATTTGGGGTTTTTTCACATAAGTAGCTAACTCATTTTGAGCTCAAAACGAAAAGCAATATTTGAACTGAATATGAACATCTTTTTTTTAATCACTTTTGAATTGGCCACATTTCAAGTGGTGAGCTCTGAAAGGCGAGAAAGTTCATTCGGAAACACAGAATTTTGGTTAGCCCCTCTCATTGGTGAATATTTCAGAAATAATAATTCATTCAATTCAAATACCTGAGTTTCAGGGTTATTTTGAACAAGATTTTTACATAAGAAGCTGAATAACTGGCATTTTAATCTCTTTGGTCAGACTGGACCATTTTGGACTGGTCGACGCTGCTGTATTGTACCATTAGGGGCTGGACCAGTGTCTAAAATAAGGAAAAAATGGAATTGCCAGACAAAATGTATATCATACCGACGCGTAGGGTTGGGAGGTGTGTCTCCTCCGAAGTTTGAAAAAATTTTAAAAATTACTTTATAAATGGTGTTCTCTGGTGCATTCTCAGACATTCAACAACAGTTCTTCCAGTTTCATAAATTTTTTTGAACAAATGAAAACGAAGTCATCATTAGCTATGCAGATGAGTGTTTGTATGGTGATTAGTGTAATTGTAATAGTGAATTCAGTGAAACCACATTGTTTTCCACGAGAATATTTCATCATGAATCCTGAAGGTGATGCTATAATTTATAGCATCAACTTAAGGATTCATGATGAAAATATCCTTCTCATAATGTGCCATTTCTACTACTGACACAAAATTGGATCAATTAATTCAGTTTTGTCAGTCGATTGTCATCCGTCGATACACTGTTGATAAATTGAATAAAACAAAACTGAATGTGTGACTTTGTCTCAGCAGAAACACGTCATGTTTAATTGTACAGGGCGAGTACGCATGTTCTCACTGCCCACACACTGGTTAATTAGATCAAAGCAATTGAGTTGCTTGTACACAATAGAAATATGCCAACGCGCAGTCTTTGAAGTTTCTTGATCATTACGCAACTGTGTATGGATACAACTTGGCTAAAATTGGTTTGATTTAGTGTGAATTTTTATTTTTGTCCGACAACAAATTTGATCGGACATGTCCGATGTCCGACCCGTTATTTCAGGCTCTGAGCTGGAACTTAACGGACTGGTGGCACGTTCGGTCTGCATCACTTCACTAAGGGCAAGTTGGTGTTGCCAGAGTTGAACAAGAATATACTCCTTATCAAACAGTGTTTTGAAAGATACAACACTTTGGATGCTTTAGACTTCTAGAGTGGACACTTTGGATCTTGCATGCAATGAATCACTTGTATGGAAATTAATCCAGTGGTTGGTCTAACCTTGATATGCTATGGTCATTGAAAAAATCAAAAGCAGATTGTGGATTTGCCTTATCTTATTTTACGTGAATATATTTCAATTCTCATAAAAAAATCAACAGATTTTATACACAGATAAGTGGTGTAGTGCTTGCTTTGTGTCCGAGACAAGTCTTGCTTCACCGGTGTAATAGCATTCAATAAGTTATAACTGACACCTGAGTGGGAGTCCTCTAAATGGACAACATAATTATAACCCCCCCCTCCCCCCTCTTATAAAAGGGAGGGTATATAGTAATCACTTCGCCCATTCATCCTTCCATCTGACATGCTTGTATCCAGGCAATAACTTTTGTTCCATTGGTCACACAGTACCCATACTTCACAGGAGGCTTCTTGTAATTATATGATGCTTGGGGTTGTTTCTGGATCTGTAGGTGAAAGGTGAAGGTCACTGTTACTATAAATAGATTTTGGGTTTCTGTGCAATAGCTTTAGTTTTCTCTTGTGTACAAAGCTATAACTTTATATTATGATTGCACTTGAGGTGTTGATCGTTGGGATTGCATTTGGGGTCAATAGATCAAAGGTCAAGGTTGCTGTTACTATAAATAGATTTTTGGTTTCCGTGCAATAACTTTAGTTTTCTTTTGTGTATGAAGCTATAACTTAATAGTTTGATTGCATTTGAGGTGTCGACCATTGGGATTGCATTTGGGGTCAATAGGTCGAAGGTTATGGTCACTGTTACCATAAATAGATTTTTGATTTCCGTGCAATAACTTTAGTTTTCTCTTGTGTACGAAGCTATAACTTCATATTGTGATTGCATTTGAGGTGTCGATCATTGGGATTACATTTGGGGTCAGTAGGTTATATGTCAAGGACACTTACTATATATTTTTGGTTTCCATGCAATAACTTTAGTTTTCTTTTGTGTATAGCTTGATATTGTGATTGCATTTGAGGTGTCGATCGTTGTGGGATTGCATTTGGGGTCAGTAGCTTAAAGGTCAAGATCACTTTTACTTTAATTTGTATTGTCCTTATTTTAACTTGAGTTTGGGTGAATTTATTACAACCAAATCTGATATACATCTTACTGGGGAGGAAATACATCGCCTTCAGATGGCTGAATGGCAAAGGGGGGGGGGGGGGGGGGGGGGAGGGGGTATTTCTTGTGAGTCCCCACTCACTTTGTTTTTATTTTAAATGATTGGGCAAAAAAATTGACTTCTTGTGTTGTGGTCAAGATATAGCCATTGATTCTGAAACCTCAATGAACAAACAAACCACTTTCTTCCTTATAGCCTTATATTCTGTATTGTTCACCCATCCATATTCAAGGAGCAAAATAGAGCTGGTGGTATACCTTATATATGTATAATATAACTACACTTATCTGCCTAATTGGGAGTGTGTTGACTTATTGCTTACAACATTAGACTTCAAACAGAAAGGGCTGTGGTTCGATCCCCATCAGGGGTAACTTCATTGAATTTGTGACCTTGGGCCAAGCAATTAATCCTGATAGCCCATACTGGGTCACATTGGCGCTGTGCTAAGGCAGACTGTATGCCGATGGTGCACTTGTCTTCAGCCAGTGCTAACCCTGCTTGTAAGGAGTTAGTACATTGAATACTCATGTTAATTGAATAATTTTTGTTGGCAAAGTTGCAATTCAGTTAACTGGTTTTCACTTTACTTGGATAACAAAAGTATTTTGTTTCGATCTGAATTGGCAGGATTGCTATCTGGTCAACACATTTACATTGGTGAATTCACAATTCTTATGGAATATTACAAATTGAAGAATGAAAAAAACAATCTGAATGCAATGTTTTTGTGTTTCTTTTTTGACAGGTGATCGAGAGAGAGAGTCCATAGCAGTAAACCAACAGGGAATTTGGACCATACCACATTCTAGCCAAAACTGTTGTGTTCACTTTTGTGATGACAATACTGCATCACCAATTAGGGAACACACTGCAGACATGCACCAATTTGATAACCCTGCATTAAGTTCCTCCAAAAGTTATCCAAAGTTTTCTGGGATAACTTTTTCTGTCCCCTCTAAAATCACCCGGTTTATATATAGAGTTTCAAACAAATTTATTACCTTAACTTTACAAAGTCAAGATAAGCTATTGCCATCTTGCATGCGGAAGTCTGTTAGTCTGTGAGTCTGTTCACATTTTCCTTTAGCACAGTCTACACCCCGTAGTTCTTGTCCGATCGTCACAAAATTTCATATGCAGGTTTGGGGTCATGTCTAGATGAGAACGTCCTCTTTTGATCGCGAACGGTCAGCCGTGATAGCTGCCCGAGCTCAAAACCCAAAAACCTTTAGCACAGTCTACAAATTGTATTTATGAAGGGATTTCATTGTAACTTGGGAGGATGCCTCTGTATAGTATCTAGATGAGAATGTCCCCTTTTGGTCATGATCTGTCAACTGTTATGACTGCCCAAGCCTGAAACACAAAAACTTTTAGCACAGTCTGCAGGTCACATTTAATATGGAGAGCTTTTATTGTAACTTGGTAGGATGACTCAGTATGATGTCTGGATGAGAACATCCCCATGTGGTCGCGATCTGTCAACTGTGACGACTACCTGAGCCCAAAACCTTTAGCACAGTCTACAGGTCATATTTATGGAGGGATTTCATTTCATTGTAACTTGGTAGGTTGACTTCATATAATGTCTAGATGAGAACGTCCCCTTTTGGTCGCGATTGGTCAACTGTGACGGCTACAGGGGCCCGAAGCCCGAAAACCTTTACCACAGTGTACAGGTCATATTTATGAAGGGATTTCATTGTAACTTGGTAGGATCACTCCAGATAATGTCTAGATGAGAACATCCCCTTTTGGTCGCAATCATTTAGCCGTGAAGGCTGCCCATGCCCAAAACCCTTTAGCACAGTCTATAGGTCACATTTATGGAGGGATTTCATTGTAACTTGTTAGGTTGACTCCATAGAATGTCTAGATGGTAATGTCCCCTTTTGGTCGTGATTGGTCAACTGTAATGGATACTGGGGTCCGAAGCCCAAAAATCTTGAGCACAGTCTACAGGTCATATTTATGAAGGGATTTCATTGTAATTTGGTAGGATGACTCCAGATAATGCCCAGATGAGAACTTCCCCTTTTGGTCGTGATCTTTCAACCATGATGGCTGCCCAAGCCCAAAACCTGAAACACTTTAGCACAGACAACAGGTCGTATTTATGAAGGGATTTCATTGTAACTTGGTAGGATGACTGAGTATAATGTCTAGATGAGGACATCCCCTTTTGGTTGCGATCAGTCAACCGTGATGGCTACACATGCCCGAAGCCCGAAAACCTTTAACACAATCTACAGGCTGTATTTTATGAAAGGATTTCATTGTAACTTGATAGGATGATTAGTTTTGGAATAATTTCACTGTAGCTTGGTAACTTTCATTGACATACATTAACTCTAAGGGCCACATACATTAACTGTGAGGGCCACATTAGCCCACCCCTCATTTCTTTAGTACAGTCTACACCTCATATTGTTTTTATTGAAAACATAGTATACAGGGAACACAAATTAGCATATTCCCAATTATCACAATTCTAGTCTTATTTCATAATCCTTTCATAAACATTGAACATTATCCTTTTCATCAAACACAATACACCAACATGTTAAGCTACATTGACACTTTCATTATACACCCTTTTCGACTGTCAATTGTTCTCTTTCAATTTGTAGCTCAACTTTGACGTAGCCAAATTTGAGGTTATGTCATTGCCCGTCATCCGCCTGTCCATCCGTCAACAATTCAATTCGACTTGGGCTCGAGGCTGTATTTATGAACTGATCTTTACGTAACTTCTTGTGTACCTTTAGTATCACTGTGGGACGAGAACGAGTGTTTTTGGGTGCGGCCCAAAATTCAAGATGGCCACGGGCAGCCATTTTGTACCGAAATTAGTGCAATCAGTTTTTTGTACAGAACTTCTGTATGAAAGTTCTGATTTGAATAAATTTTTGTATGAATGTTTAGTAACATAGAATACATGCCAATTCCATGCAAAGGTTTCACTTTTTGAAAAAAAATCCTCTTTATTATATCTAGTCTTAACACAAATCATTTGGAAGCTGAATGGTCGAAGTTTATAACACTTTTTAAATTTTGTGCTCATCTTTTTTCAGTCTAAAGTTACATTCATCAACATTTTCATGTTTTTTTCCATATAAAATGCACAAAATTTAAACTAGGTTCCACCAACAGTAATTAAAATATAATTAGCTGTTTCACATAAGTATTTATTTTCCTCCTAAACAAGAAGTTTCTGCTATATTTATTTCCACTGTTATATACAAAGCCGTGAAAGAAATAGAGGTAAAAATAGCACTGACAATACCTGCCGAGCAATGTCCTGTCCGTCACAATTTAAGCACATTCAGTTTTTGCACAGTTTTATGTTATAAACTTTCCATACATTTTTCATTTTATTACCTTCACTATTGTTTCTCAATGTAGGAACAAAATAAAAATAGATAATATCATGAGCCCTTCACATCTTTAAGCATGATGCAAATTTGTCCCGTCCGTCACACAAATTTGTCCGTCTGTCACAAAATGAAATGCAGTGAAATTAAATGACAAAATATTTTTTAAATCCCCAATATTCTATTTGGTATTAACTCCCTGCACTCTGATGTTGAAAATATTTGGCATTCCTGATTTGTCATTCATGGTTATCTCCCCTTGTGTTGTCAGAAATTCAGCAATTTAGAATTTAGTTGACAGCTCAAATGGAGCTCAATCAACCAAAATCTAAATTGCTAAAGTTCTGACAACACAAGGGGCGATAGCAATGAATAACAAATCTGGGGCTTTGATAATCAGAATGCATGCAGTTAACCCCCTGCACTCTGATGTCAAGAATACTCGACACCTCCCCCACTCTTAAGCCCCACCACACCTCCCTGTCATCCATGGATAATATCTGCCCCCTGTGTTGTCAGAAACTCAGCAATTTAGAATTTGGTTGACAGAGCTCAATTGGAGCTCTGTCAACCAAAATCTAAATTGCTGAATTTCTGACAACACAGGGGGCATAACCATGGATGACAAATCAGGCATTTCGTCATCAGAGTGCAGGGGGTTAAACATCAAATAGCCCTTATCCAATAAAGAAAGTGCCTAATTAAGCCATTATATTATATTTATATAGCCAAAAAAAATTTCTATTAGCATCTCATGTCAGTTGGAACTTAGTCACTAAAAAATTCATTTTAGCTGGCAATCTTTTCAATACTTAATTGAGAACAGTATGAATTCAACGAAAACACAGTTAAAAATTAGAAAAGGGTTAAAATCAAATTAAGAATACTAAGATTATCCTGTTAATTATAGCAAATTATTTCACATAGTTTTATTATCAAATCTATTTGGAATAAATTGCTAAATGTAAAAAATTAGCACTCTTTTTTATTTCGAAATTTATTTGCAATAAATAGCTAAATGTGAAAATGTAACTGTCTTATAGCTATGTGGAGATCATATAATAGTAGGCATACTCAAACAGATAACTATAGTTTTTTAATGAGGTTAATGCTCCTCCATAAAATTACTTTAAAAAGCCATCTGAATTAATTAAAAACACAAGGAAACAACTATAAGTCATTTTTATAAAACATGGAGTGTCAAAAGTATGGTTTTTTTTAGATAATGTCCCGTCCGTCACACTACTTTAACTAAGTTAACCAATATATGGTTTGAGCAAATGCAATGAAAATAAGGGTAATACAGCAAGACATATCTTGGTCAAAAGCACATAAAACATCTTTACTGTATCAGGCTTCATGAGATAGAATTGTTCAAACATCTGAAGGTACCGTCAAAAAGTACATTTATCCTGTCCCGTCCGCCACGCTGTGTTTGATTGATCAGCACAAAAATATTCCCTGTTCCAGTAAGTTTAACTTGGTATTTCTTTATTCTTGCAGTTGTAATCTTTGAGAAATAGTAGTATACATAAGCTGTTCCACTGACACATTAGAAATATGTTAATGTTAAAATTTGTTTTTTTATCTTTTGTCCCGTCCGTCACGATGGAATTGGCCACTGTATGTATAATAATATGGGTTTTTAGCTCATCTTGACAAAGTCAAGCTGAGCTAATCTAATTGCTTCCCGTCCGTCGTCCGTCGTCTGGCGTCCGTCGTCCGTCAACACCATGTTTTGGTCTTCTCCTCCAAAGCCACTGGGCCAATTCAAGTGAAAGTTTGTGTGAGTGATGGTCCCAAAGAGGCATTTCATTTTTGTTCAACTCAGCATGCCCAGCCCCATAGGGAGGGAGTGGGGGAAAATGCTCCAAAATATTTTTAAAATCTTCTCAAGAACCAGTGTGTACAATGACTTGATATTTGCTATGGAGCTTCCATATGAGGTGTAGAATCAAGTTTGTTCAAACGAAGTTCGTAAAGTAATATTTGGCTTTGTAATAGGAGGGGTAAGATTTTTGGCCCCGCCCAAAATTTCTATTTTCTGAACCGATGGTCCGGTATGAACCAAATTTGGTTTGTGGTAGTATTGGGTCATAAGTCCTTGACCCATGCAAAAAAAAAAATTCCCGCATCCCCATGGGAACCCTGGGAGCTAAAAATAGAAATATTTTCAAACGCCCATATTTCCCAAACCCCACGGAACAGAGAGCTTTTATTTGGTATGAAGTATCCTTACGACCAGTAGAATTGAATGGTAAAAAAAAATTGCCATCGGTAATGTTAGGGTGTTCTGTAATGGGCATCGAAAAAATGCTGAGTCAGCATATTTGCAAAAATTTTAAAAAATCTTTTCTCCAGAACCAATCATCAGAATCTTTTGATATTTGGTATACAGCATTCATAGCGGGGTCAGATAAAAGTTTGTAGAAATAAAGCTCATTGGTTCATATTTGGGCTCTCTACAGGAGCCCGAAGTTTTAACATAGGGTAATATGGGGAATATTCTTTAAAAATCTTCTTCTTCAGAACCACCAGTCAGAATCTTTTAATATTTGGTATACATCATTGTTATGAGGGTCAGATTCTAGATTGTTCAAACCAAGTCCCTAGGTTAATATTTGTGCTTCCTATGGAAGCCCAAATTTTATCTTTGTTCAATATGGAGGGTAATTTAAAAAAATCTTCTTCTTCAGATCCATCAGTCAGAATGCTTTGATATTTGGTATGCAACATCTCTATGGGGGTCAGATTCAAGTTTGTTCAAATCAAATTCCTAGGTATATATTTGGGCTCACTATGGTAGCCCAAATTTTTACTTAGTGCAATATGAGAAAATTTCTTTAAAAATCTTCTTCTTCAGATCCACCAGCCGGAATGCTTTTATATATGGTATACAACATCTCTAGGAGGGTCAGATTCCAGGTTGTTCAATTCGAGTGCCTAGGTTAATATTTGGGCTCCATATGGGAACATGAAATTTAACTTAGTACAATATGAGGGAATTTCTTCAAAAATCTTCTTCTTCAGATTCACTTGTCAGAATGCTTTCACATTTGGTATACAACATCTCTAGGGGTGTCAGATTCAAGTTTGTTCAAATCGGATCCATTGGTCAATATTTGGGCTCGCTATGGTAGCCCAAATTTGAACTTAGTGCAATTCGAAGAAATTTCTTTACAATTTCTCTTCTTCAGATCCAACAGTCAGAATGCTTTCATATTCTGTACACAACATCTCTAGGGAAGTCAGATTTAACTGTTCAGATCAAGAGCCTGGGTTAATATTTGGGCTCTCCATGGGAGCCGGAATTGGCCATTTTGCTGAAGAATTAAAAATTTTGTATTCAGTACCCTCTAGAGGTACTAAGATTAATCCACATAGGTTGTATCAAGGGGCTTCATAGGGGAGCTCTACATTTTACTTATGATCAACTGAAGAAAAGGCATGATGCCCAGATTATTTTTGTCACAACTGAGGGACTCAAGGATTGACAGTGTAGCCTATGGAGATGGCTTGCTTAATGTAGACTCATTCTTGGACTCTGTTTAAATTGTGTTCTGTACAAAATGAGCGCTTCAGGCCCTGTGGGGCCTCTTGTTTCTCGTGCAGTAATTATGCAAATTAGATGAACTTTGATTTATTTAGTTTTTTAGATTTTTGTACAGAACTTCTAGTACTACGTTTGTTATCATCATGGGATGGTAACAAGTGCTTTTTTGGCTCGGCTCAAAATTCAATATGCCTGTCGGCAGTTATATTTACGGGAATTGTGTGTATTACATTTTTTGTACAGAACCTGTAAAGAAGATTTTTATGTCAGTAATTTTTGATATAAATTTATTGGGTGCCTTTGTTATCACTGTGGTATGAGAACAAATATTTTGGGGTTCAGTCGGATCCACTCGGGGACTCAAAAAGGGACATAATTAAAAATCTTTTCCAAAAACACCAAACAAAATAATGTTTCTTGACTTCAGCATCCCAATGAGAAAAATAAAACCTCCTCACCTGTGGGAGCCCTATGAGCCAAATGTCCCATCAGACGAATGCCGATTATTTTAGACAACAATCGGCCGGTACCGAATGCCGATATCAGATGGTTTCTTTATTATTCAAGCTTAATGCAGAAGCTGGCTGATTTACTGTTACCAGAATTTAATTTACGTGCCATTAATCCCCATCAACCCGGAAGATAACACACTTTTAATACTCACTTAAATAAGTTAAATAACAGACATCAGAGGGTTAATTATGTCAATGAAGCACCATCAGTGCAGTATATTTTCGATTTAAAATAAACAGCTAACAACTGAGTCGAGAAGTTATCAAAAGCCGTTGCTGGGACCACACGTTTTAAAGTGGGAGGTTTTTTTTCAGTAAACCCATATATGGGATTGTGTCACACGAGTCCTGACGTTACACTGCATTATCTGTTTTTATCACATGCTCCACACATTTCATCAGTGGCTTCTTGTTCATAAATCGTACCCCAAATGGCCCCATATTAAACTTATTGCCCCCAAACCTCTCACACTTAACACGGATTTAACTGATATGGAGGAATTATCTGTCCAATGTGGGAATAAAGAATGCCATTATATATTTAATGAGACGATGAGCTTGGTTGAAAGAAATATTGCAACATTTTGAAGAATGCAGAACAGTTTGGGCAGTGAAGAGCATCCGTATTCACATGATGGATAAAAAACAACTCGTAACACAATTAAAATCTTTAATATAATATTCTGCCTTTTATTTCATGAACCATCACTTAGCTGATATCAGTAACACACGAGTGATGTACCGATCGCTTGCCACAGGTTGTCCCACAAAGTGGAAGAAAGTTCATTACAGATCATCCATACACTGTCACTTTCACTGAGTTTCAGACATTCGGCGAGGACAAATGTTGAACCATCGAGTGCCGATGGGCGGTTATCGGCCGAGTGCCGATGTTACACCGATTAATCGTCTCATCTCTGCTATGAGCTAAGATAAAAAAATTCAAATTCCTATATTTTAAGGACTGGACAAATATTTATTAATTGGTTGGAATCAACCTTAGAAGGGTTTGATTCAAACAGGCCAAAACAATTGCTAACATTTGGCTTATGGTGCACCATACAAGGATCCCAATTGTAACATTAACCCCATGGAGATTTCTTTTTAGCTCACCTGACTGAAAGTCAGGGTGAGCTTTTCTGATAACTTTTCGTCCGGCATCCGTCGTCCGTCGTGAAGGTAGTGTTTGGGCCCTTTTCTCCCAAACCACTGGCCGCATGTTAATGAAATTTCATGTGAGTAGGGGTTATATGTGGGCATTTTGATTTTTTGTCAAATTAGGTTTTGGCTCATATTGAGCAGAGGGATGGGGCAAAAATGCTCCAATTCTTAAAAAATCATCTTTTCAAGAACCAGCAATAGCAGAGACTTGATATTTTTAGTATGCAGCTTCCTTTAGAGGTGTAGAGTCAAGTTTGTTCAAGAGAAGTTTGTCGGGCATCATTTGCCTTCGTTATGGGAGGGGCAAAAATTTTGGCCACGCCTAAAATTTCTATTTTCAGAACCGTCTGGTCGATTTGAACCAAATTTGATATGAGATGATAATGGGTCATATGTAGTTGATTGATACAAAAAAAATTTCTCATTGCCCCGTGGGAACCTCAGGAGCTAAAAATAGGAAAAATCTTAAAACTGCCATATCTCCAAAACTACACGGCTCAGAGAATTCTTATTTTGTATAAAGCTTACTTTTATCCAGTAGAATAGAATGGTTAAAAAAAATCCCTATCGGTTTGATCACAAGGTACTTTTTTCAGGACTTTGAAAAAGTGCTGAGTCAGCACTTTTTAACACTGTAGGCAATGGGAAAAAGATTAAAAAATCTTCTTCTCCAGATCCAGCAGGCAGAATCTTTTGATATTTGGCATGCAACATTGTGGGGTGGATCTGATTCAAGTTTGTTCAAATCGGCTCCCTGGGTTTATATTTGGGCTCAGTACAGAAGCTCGAATTCGAACTTAGTGCATTTCAGGCAAATTTCTTTAAAAATCTTCTTCTCCAGATTCAGCAGGCAGAATCTTTTGATATTTGGTATGCAACATTGTGGGGTGGATCTGATTCAAGTTTGTTCAAATCGGCTCCCTAGATTCATATTTGGTCTCACTATAGAAGCTCAGATTCTAACTTAGTGCATTTCAGGCAAATTTCTTTGAAAATCTTCTTATCAAGATCCAGCAGGCAGAATCTTTTGATATTGGGTATGCACCATGCTTACAGTTTGTTCAAGCCAAGTCCCTAGGTCCATATTTGGACTCACTGTGGGAGCTTGAATTGTAACTTAGTTCAAAATGAGGAATTTTCTTTAAAAATCTTCTTCAGATCCAGCTGTCGGAATGTTTTGATATTTGGTGTGCAGCATCCGTATCCGTAGGGGGGTGAGATTCAAGTTTGTTAAAGCCAAGTCCCTGTGGAAGCCCGAATTATAACTTAGTTCAATATGAGGAATATTCTTTAAAAATCTTTTTTTTTAGATCCACTGGTCAGAATCTTTGGATATTTGGTATAAGCTTTTCTAAGGAGGAGCAGATGCAACTTGTTGAAATCAATTCTCTGGGTTGATATTTAGGCTACCATGTCAGGTGAGCGCCCTCAGGCCCCTTGGGGCCTCTTGTCTAGTTTAGCATCTGTCACCCACCTTTAAACAATACTTTCCGGTTTACCTGTACATTTGTTACAGGCTATGGTCAGTATTTATGTACAGACCTTTACAATACTTTACATCTACCATTGTTATCAGGTCATTACCTAGTTGTGTGTCATTGTTGTGTCACATACTATACATGTACATGTCTTACACAAGTTGAGCTACTGTGTCATTGACACTTTCATTGTTTTCTTTTTGTTCAATATTTATTGCATGTCCGTAGCTGATGATTACTCACAAGTTAAGGCATTCAGCACTTAGTTGCTTTACAGTTGGTGTATTTTGAAGACCCAAGTTATACATCTGACCAGTTATATACTTGGCCAATGAAGGTCGAAGGGTTGTGTGGTTGAGACATCACAATGTGCTCATGGAAGGATGATCATGAACTGAACCATGCTAAATATAGACATTTTATTTTTAGCTTAACTTGACATAGTCAAGATAAGCTATTGCCATCACGCGTGCGGAAGTCTGTTAGTCTGTGAGTCTGTGACGTCTGTTCACATTTTCCTTTAGCATGGGCTACACCCCGCAGTTCTTGTCTGATCGTCACGAAATTTCATATGCAGGTTTGGGGTCATGTCTAGATGAGAACGTCCCCTTTTGGTCGCGATCGGGCAACCGGTATGGCTGCCCGAGCCCAAAACCCGAAAACCATTAGCACAGTCTACAGGTCGTATTTATGAAGGGATTTCATTGTAACTTGGTAGGATGCCACTGTATAATGCCTAGATGAGAACGTCCCCTTTTGGGCATGATCTATCAACCGTGATGGCTGCCCAAGCCCGAAACCCAAAGACTTTTAGCACAGTCTGCAGGTCATGTTTACTGTGGAGGGATTTCATTGTAACTTGGTAGGATGACTCCTTATGATGTCTAGATGAGAATTTACCCATTTGGGCATGATCTGCCAACCGTGACGACTGCCCGAGCCCAAAACCCAAAAACCTTTAGCACAGTCTACAGGTCATATTTATTGAGGAATTTCATTGTAACTTGGTGGGTTGACTTCATACAATGTCTAGATGAGAAAGACCCCATTTGGACGTGATTGGGCAACTGTGACGGCTACAGGAGCCCGAAGCCCGAAAACCTTTAGCACAGTCTAGAGGTCACATTTATGAAGGGATTTTATTGTAACTTGGCAGGATGACTCCAAATAATGTCTGGATGAGAACGTCCCCTTTTGATCGCGATCATGCAGCCTTGATGGGTGCCCGAGCCCAAAAACCTTTAGCATAGGCAAAAGGTCATATTTATGGAAGGATTTCATTGTAACCTGTTAGGTTGACTCCATATAATGCCTAGATGATGACACCCCCTTGCGGTCGTGATTGGTCAGTTGTGATGGCTACAAGTACCCGAAGCCCGAAAACCTTGAAAACAGTCTACAGGTCATATTTATGAAGGGATTTTATTGTAACCTTGCAGGATCACTCCAGATGATGCTCAGATGAGATTGTCCCCTATGGATGCGATCATTCACCCATGATGGCTGCACGAGCCCAAAGCCCGAAAAACTTTAGCACAGTCTGCAGGTCATATTTATGAAGGGATTTCATTGTAACTTGGTAGGTTAACTTCATATAATGTCTGGATGAGAACGTCCCCTTTTGGACATGATTGGGCAACTGTGACGGCTAAAGGTGCCCGAAGCCCGAAAACCTTTAGCACAGTCTACAGGTCATATTTATAAGGGGATTCCATTGTAACTTGGTAGGATGACTCCAAATAATGTCTAGATGAGAACATCCCCTTTTGATCGCGATCATTCAGCCTTTATGGATGCCCAAGCCCAAAAACCTTTAGCATAGGTGAAAGGTAATATTTATGGAAGGATTTCATTGTAACCTATTAGGTTGACTCCATATAATGCCTAGATGATGACATCCCCTTTTTGGTCGTGATTGGTCAGGTGTGATGGCTGCAAGTGCCCGAAGCCCAAAAACCTTGAGCACAATCTACAGGTAATATTTATGAAGGGATTTCATTGTAACTTTATAGGATCACTCCAGATGATGCCCAGATGAGATTGTCCCCTTTGGTTGCGATCATTCAACCATGATGGCTGCCCGAGCCCGAAGCCCGAAAACCTTAAGCACAGTCTTCAGGTCATATTTATGAAGGGATTTCATTGTAACTTGGTAGGTTGACTTCATATAATGTCTAGATGAGAATGTCCCCTTTTGGACATGATTGGGCAACTTTGACGGCTAAAGGTGCCCGAAGCCCGAAAACCTTTAGCACTGTCTGCAGGTCATATTTATGAAGGGATTTCATTGTAACTTGGTAGGTTGACTCCAAATAATGTCTAGATGAGAACGTCCCATTTTGGCCGTGATCATTCAGCCTTGATGGGTGCCCGAGCCCAAAAACCTTTAGCATTGGCAAAAGGTTATATTTATAGAAGGATTTCATTGTAACTTTGTTAGGTTGACTCCATATAATGCCTAGATAATGACATCCCCTTTTGGTCGCGATTGATCAACTGTGATGGCTACAGGTGCCCGAAGCCCGAAAAACTTGAGCACAGTCTACAGGTCATATTTATGAAGGGATTTCATTGTAACTTCACAGGATCATTCCAGATGATGCCCAGATGAGATTGTGATCATTCAACCATGATGGCTGCCCGAGCCCGAAGTCCGAAAACCTTTAGCAGTCTTCAGGTCATATTTATGAAGGGATTTCATTGTAACTTGGTAGGTTGACTTCATATAATGTCTAGATGAGAACGTCCCTTTTTGGACACGATTGGGCAACTGTGATGGCTTCAGGGGCCCAAAGCCCGAAAACCTTTAGAACAGTGTACAGGTCATAATAATGAAGGGATTTTATTGTAGCTTGGTAGGATGACTCCAAATAGTGTCCAGATGAGAATGTCCCCTTTTGGTCACGATCATTCAGCCTTGATGGCTGCCCAAGCCCAAAAACCTTTAGCATGTCTGTAGGTCGTATTTATGGAAGGATTTCATTGTAACTTGTTAGGTTGACTCCATATAATGCCTAGATGATGACATCCCCTTTTGGTCGTGGTTGGTCAACTGTGATGGCAACAGGTGCCTGAAGCCCGAAAATCTTCAGCACAGTCTACAGGTCATATTTATGAAGGGATTTCATTGTAACTTCATAGGATCACTCCAGATGATGTCCTGATGAGAATGTTCCCTTTTGGTTGCGATCATTCAACTATGATGGCTGCCCAAGCCTAAAGCCCAAAAACCTTTAGCACAGTCTTCAGATCATATTTATGAAGGAATTTCATTGTAACTTGGTAAGTTGACTTCATGTAATGTCTAGATGAGAACAGCCCCTTTTGGACACCATTAGGCAACTGTGTAACTTGATAGGATGACTCATTTTGGAATAATTTCACTGTAACTTGGTAACTTTTGTTGATATACGTTAACTGTGAGGGCCACATATATTAACTGTGAGGTCATATTAACCCACCCCTCAGATCTTTAGTACAGTGTACACCTCATATTATTTTTGGCTCACCAACGTTAGTTGTGTGAGCCTATGGCATAGCCCTCATGTCGGCGTCTGCGTCGTCGGCGTCCGCTCTCAAATATTTTGAACTTTTGTGTACAGGTTTTGATTTTTTGGCTTTTTAAAACTTCTTTTAGTTTCTGCATATTGCTATGGTGGTTCACTAAAACATTTAACTCTTTTCAAGGGTATTTTGTCTTAATTTTAACCCTTTGAATCAAATTTTAGACTTATTTTGATGTTTGCGTGCAGGTTTTGATGTTTTTTTTTTCCTTTCTTCCAAGTGGAGGTTTACCTTGCAGTATATGTCCATGCTTTCTATTGTATGTAAACATGCATCTTAGGGCTATGTTTGTATTATTTAACCCTTTTCCTGCTGAATTACTTCAATTTTGGACTTTTATGTACAGCTTTTGGACTTAGGCTTACAGCTTCTTACTTTTATGTACAGGTTGTGATTAAAAAAAACAATTTCAAGTGAGGTTGACCTCACTGCATATTGCAGTGGTGGTTATTATACGTAACATTGATATCTTTCCAGTGCATTTTTATAAAAAATTTAACCCTTTGAATAGATTTTTAGACTTATTTTGACGTTTGCGTGCAGGTTTTCATGTATTTTTTTTCCTTTCTTCCAAGTGTAGATTTACCTTGTAGTATATGCTTTCTGTTGTATGTAAACATGCATCTTAGGGCTACGTTGTATTCTTTAACCCTTTTCCTGCTTAATTATTTCAATTTTGGACTTCTTTTGTTTACAGGTTTGGATTTTTGTGCTTTTAAAAAAATGTTTTTCTTCTTTGCATATTGCTTTGGGAGTTCACGATAACATTTAACTCTTTTCCAGGGTATTTCGTCTTAATTTTAACCCTTTGAATCAAATTTTGGTCTTATTTTGACGTTTGTGTGCAGGTTTTGATGTTTTTTTACTTGTATGTGCAGGTTTTGAGGTTTGTCTTTCTTTTCTTCCAAGTGGTGACTTACCTTGTAGCATATTGCCATGGTTCCTATTTTATGTTAGGATGCTTCTTGGGGTATTATTATATTATTTAACCCTTTAGCTGCCTTTTTACTTTAATTTTGGACTTTTGTGTGCAGGTTTTGTACTTTTGTGTGCAGGTTTTGATATTTTTTTTTAAGTGGAGTTTTACCTCTCTGGCATATTGCCATGGTGGTTACTGTAACATTTTCAGGGTATTTTTCTAAATTTTAGCCCTTTGAAACAAATGTGATACTTTTATGTGCAGGTTTGGAGGTTTGTCTTTCTTTTCTTCCAAGTGGATATTTTTCAAGTAGACTTTCACCTTACTGGCATATTGCCATTGTGGTTACCGTGACAGGGTATTTTTCTCAATTTTAACCCCTTGAAACAAATGTGATACTTTTTTTTACTTTTATGTGCAGGTTTTGAGGTTTGTCTTTCTTTTCTTGCAAGTGGTGACTTACCTTGTAGCATATTGCCATGGTTCCTATTTTATGTTAGGATGCTTCTTGGGCTATTTTTATATTATTTAACCCTTTAGCTGCTTATTTACTTTAATTTTGTTCTTTTCTTTGCAGGTTTTGTACTTTTGTGTGCAGGTTTTGATATTTTTTTTAAGTGGAGTTTTATCTCACTGGCATATTGCCACGCTGGTTATTGTAATATTTTCAGGGTATTTTTCTAAATTTTAACCCTTTGAAACAAATGTGATACTTTTTTTACTTTTATGTGCAGGTTTTGAGGTTTGTCTTTCTTTTTTTCAAAGTGGAGACTTACCTTGCAGCATATTGCCATGGTTCCTATTTTATGTTAGCATGCTTCTTAGGGGTTATTATTATATTATTTAACCCTTTAACTGCTTATTTTCTTTAATTTTGGACTTTTGTGTGCAAGTTTTGAACTTTTTTTTTTTACTCCAGCCACCCCTTTGCATTGGCCATCTGTTGGTGAGCCACGGGGTACTGATGCCCCCTCTAGTTATCATAAACATAACATACAGGGAACAGAAATGAACATATTCCCAATTATCACAATTCTTGTCTTATTTCATAATCCTTTCATAAACATTGAACATTATCCTTTTCATCAAACACAACACACAAGTTAAGCTACAGTGTCATTGACACTTTCATTGTGTCCATCAACTGGTAGAGTTCTCAAAAAACATATTTGGGCTTCAGTGTCATTGAAGTGAAATTATTAAATGTGAGTTGGCTCATCACTATTTATAGGAGAGTGTTTCTATCAGTTAAAAAAAAAACACTGACAAAAGCGAATGCAGTGGTATTTGGGTTATCTTGGCTCAAAAGGGTTATACAAAATGTTTTTGCATACCGGTAACCTTTTGTGGGGTTATCTCAAAATTTTCAATTTGTGCATCCCAGTGACACTGAAATTATATATACATGCGGTCTTTTCTTTTGGTCTTGGATTTTTCAAACTTCCTAATTGAGAAAAAACAACTCTTGAGACGTTTAATCTCAGTACAAGACATTGACAGTGCACAAATGTACATGAAGTCCATTTCTAAAAATCAAAATCCTTGAAAGTGCTTGGAAATTGGACTTTGTTGGAAAAAGTTTGGAATGTTCTTGAAAAATTAATTAGGTAATTGCTTTGCTCATATTTTCATGAGCATTACTTTGTACTTGCATGCTTGTACATGTTTTACATAAATTGTATTTTTTTCTCACTGATTTAACTCCTTTCTTGCTGCTGGAAGATATTCCTGCCCAGTGCAGAATGTCTCTTAATTGTCACTGAAATAAGTATTATTTGGGCACATTTAATCAAATTTTCCCCATGTGAATTGAATAGATTTTTTCACCAATGATTTATCAAGATAAATTTAGATGAAGTTCTCATCAAATCTAGTCATGGATGCTCTGAAGCATTGCTGAAAAATATTTTAGAAATACTCAGTGGGTTAAGAGTTAAAGAAGTAGTACATGCAATTGTATCCAGTACTTATCCTTGAGAATGTGTTATAGAGCTTCCCAAAGACCAGTGTAAGATGCAGGTGTTAGTGTTTTGGAACAAATGTGGGAAAACTGTTGACTTCTTGGTAGTCGACAGCTTTTGTTTTTAGCTCACCTGACTGAAAATCAGGGTGAGCTTTTTCTGATCACTTTTCATCCGTCGTCTGTCGTGAAGGTGGTGTTTTGGGTCTTTTTCTCCCAAACCACTGGCCACATTTTAATGAAATTTCACATGAGTAGTGTGGTTATAGAGGCGTTTGGGTTTTTCTTCAAATTGGGTTTCTGCTCATATTGAGGAGGGGGTGGGGTCAAAATGCCTAAAAAAAAATTAAAAATTTCTCATGAACCAGCCGTAGCAGAGACTTGATATTTGGTATACAGTTTCCTTTTGAAGTGTAGACTCAAGTTTGTTCAAGAGAAGTTCGAGGAGCAATATTTGTTGTTATGGGAGGGACAAGAATTTTTTCCCTTCTCAAAATTTCTATTTTCCAAACCAAGAGGTCGATTTAAACCAAATTTGAGATGAAGTATTAATGGGTCATAAGTACTTGATTTATGCCAAAAAATTTTTTGAAATGCCCCGTGGGAACCACAGGAGCTAAAAATAGAAAAAATTTCAAACGCCCGTATCTCCAAAACTACACGGCACAGAATTCTTATTTGGTGTGAAGTTTCCT
Source organism: Pictodentalium vernedei (assembly GCA_031216915.1). Lineage (NCBI taxonomy): Eukaryota > Metazoa > Mollusca > Scaphopoda > Dentaliida > Dentaliidae > Pictodentalium > Pictodentalium vernedei. The sequence goes on from CM062295.1 coordinate 378,726,057, forward strand.
CAGGACAAATAGAATGAAATGGTCCAAAAAAATTGCTATCGGTTTTATCACTGGGTACTTTTTCGGGACTTAGAAAAAGTGCTGAGTCAGCACTTTTTAACACTGTGGGTAATTGGGAAAACATTTAAGACTCTCCTTCTCCCAAACCACAGCTCCAAAAGCATTCAAATTTCACATATAACATCTTTGGAAGATTGTTTCACAGGTTTTTTTTTAAATCAAACTCCTGGGTTCATATTTGGGCTCTCTATGGGAGCCCAAATATTTCAATTAGTGCAGTATGAGGAATATTTTTAAAAATCTTCTTGTTCAGGTCCATCAATCAGTATCTATTGATATTTGTTCTACAGTATTCTTAGGGATGTGAGATTCAAATTGTTGAAGCCAAGGCCCTGGGTTCATATTTGGGCTCCCTGTGGGAGCCCAATTTATAGCTTAGGTCAACAGGAGGAATATTTTTTTTTAAATATTTTTCTTTAGATCCAGTGGTCAGAATCTTCTTAAATGGTATACATCATCCTTGGGGAGGTGAGATTCAAGTTTGTTCAAGCCAAGTCCCAGGGTTCATATTTCAGCTCCCTGTGGGAGCCTGAATTATAACTTAGTTCAATATGAGGAATATTTTTGGAAAATCTTTTTTTTCAGATCCACTGGTCAAAATGTTTTGATATTTGGTATATGGTTGGGAGCTCAGTAGGTAGAGGTGCAGGCTGCAAGCCGAGAGGTCCTCGGTTCAAATCCCACCTGCGGCAACCGCGTTGTGTCCTTGGGCAAGACACTTCATCTCCATTGCCCGTGTGGGGGCACGATGACGCCGTGTACTAAGGCGTACTGCATGTCGATGGTACGCATGTCTTCAACCAATCTAACCCTGCCTGTGCTGCAGTGCAGTGCGGAGTTACGATGTTGGGGAGCTGGCAGCTGCTCGTCGTTGCTCGGTGGTTCTCTCCGGGTACTCCGGCTTCCTCCACCCGTAAAACTGTCACTGTCATGATTAGCCATTGTGCATAAATATGTGACCTTAAATATCAATAAATAAATAATTGATATATGGTTTTCTTAATGGGGCAGATGCAAGTTTGTTTAAATCAGGACCCTCGGTTGATAGTTGTCAATGTCAGGTGAGTGCTCTCAGGCCCCTTGGAGCCTCTTGTTAGTCATTATTCAGTTTTAGCTCAACACGACAACATCAAGTATGAGCTATTGGGATCGGTTGCTATCTGTCGTATGTCCATCTGTATGTCCATCCACATGTCCCATCCACAATTCCTTTAGCACACTCTTTAGTCTGCAGCTCTCACCCGATCAGTTCAAAATATCATACTTGGCTTTAGGGCAATGTCCAGATGGGAGTTATTGAATGTTTCCTAATTTTGTTGAAAAACATGACCGCCGGTGTTCATCTTAGACTTGGCATATAAATTCTCAATTTCATTGGCACTCCCTACAGGCCGCATCTCTAGCCCGATCTTTTTCAAATTTCATATAGATTTGGTTTGATGTCTAGATGAGGAGCTATCAAATTTGTCTGAATTTCTTTGAAAAATATGTCACACAACGGCCATATCTTGAATTTGGCACATAAATAGTCAACAATTGCATTAGCACGCCCTACAGGCCACATTTTTCACCTGATCTTTTTCAAATTTCGTATGTAGCTTTGGTGTCAACTACAGTGTAGATAGGAGCTATCGATTTTTTTCTGAATTTCATTGAAAAACATGGCCACCAGCAGCCATCTTGGATTTGGCATATAAATTGTCAACAATTACAGTAGAACACCCTATAGGCCACATCTCTGACTCGATCAGTTCCAAATTTCATATGTACCTTTGATGTGATGTCTACATGTGAGCTATTAGATTTTTCTGAATTATGTTGAAGAACCATGGCAATCATTGGCTACCTTTGATTTACCTTGTAAATTGTCAACAATTCCATTAGCACACCCTACAGGTTGTAACCCTCACCCGATCTTTTTATCCTGCACTGACAAAGTCGGGAGGGGATATTGGAATTGTGTTTGACAGCCCGTCGGTTTGTCAGTCCGTCCCACTGTCACAAACTTTGTCTGCTTAACTCCTAGTTTTCAGCGGATTTTTTACGAATCTTGGTCTAAAGTATCAGTATCAAGTGTAAATGTACATGTGGTCAGAAATGTTTGACGCGACAAATTTTGCACGATTATGGCCCTTGGTAATAGCAGAATTTCCATCACAACGTCTTCTCCGCTTAACTCCTCCTACATCTTTTATGGTATTTTTACAAAACTTTGCCTAAAGTATCAGTATTAAGTGTAGATGTGCCTGTGGTCAAGAGTTTTCGATGTGATGAATTTTGCATGGTATTTCCATCACAATGTCTTCTCTGCTTAACTCCTACATTGTCAGGGCAAAGGCAGCCTAAATATAGGGGCAAGGGGCCTCATATATAAAGATAGTGTAAGTTCAAAGGATATTCCGCATCAAAGCGAAAACCGTACGTGAATTTCACTTCTCTGTGAAGCTGGACATGGAAAAAAACATGTGGTGTATATCCAGCTTCAGCGCAGGGACCCAGGGGAGAAACAGTATGTTAGATAAGGTCTAATCTCATTTAAGTTATACAGTAGTCGCGAGTCTTACGAAACATAATCGGTTGGTGGTAGGATATCGTCACGGCCAATTGAGAAACGAGATTCTAAAAGATAGAAATGTCTGTCGTGTCGTCACCTGATCATTAGCATAGCAATGAATGGCAGGAACGAATCGGTTCTCTCGACAAGTGAAATCACCGTTAAGTCATGCGTGAGATGAGTTGTATTGATTCTGCCTCAATATACGTCATCTCCCACCGTTTTGGCAAATGGACAGATGAGCGTCTGTTAACCTGAGAGTTTAGGGTAAAAAGTATATATACCTTGAAGAGCAGAGCATTAGACACACACTTGGGGTCTCACACACACGTTGGTGAAGTCCAGGGCAGGCAGACTCTGTTTCCTGGCATAGGGGTACCTTCGATCACAGGACCCTGAAACGTCTGGAATCGCCAGACAGGGCATTCCACAATTGATTTAGCTTAAGGTTGATAGGCGGCTACAGTGCCAAATTCGTTGAGAAGGAAAACCCAAGGCGAAACGTTAAAGTTTAGATTGTCGAGTAGCAGGTATCAGCCTGCAAAAGTCAGAAGTGTAAGTCAATTGTATTGTGCATATTAACCCTTTGGAGCATCAGACTGATTGCATTGTGAGTAGTTTGTTTAGCTGTCGAAGCATCGTAATACCGACTGGAGATCGGTGTGAGTGACAATTTCGCCCTAGCACAAAAAGGGGCATTTGTGAATCGTGAATTCAACCAGGAACAGTGAACATTTCAATAGGACTTTCAAAAGTCACACAAGGTATGAGTAGACAATATCTGACCCAAATCAGAAGTACCTTGGCTTTATAGATGACAAACATTGCTGGTTGGAACCCTCCGACAGCCAGAGGTACAGTTACATGCAGGCATTGACATTTGAGCCTAAGCGGGTGAAGCTCTTATGGCGAGCTCACGGTAATAAAATTTCAGATTTGTGAAGCTCGTGTGGCGAGCTCTCCATAATATAATTTCAGATTTGTGAAGCTCTTATGGCGAGCTCACGGTAGTAACATTTCCAGTGTGTAGACTATAGTGCCAGTACAGGGCTATAGAATGACTATATAATTGTTGAGAATTATTTAACCCTAGCAAACCATTTTCTGTGAAAAGAATCGAATTGTTGATTGTTGAAATATTGAAACGGCTTTATTTTTATGTGTAAATAAAAGAATCGTTGTTACTTTAAATCATTCTTTCCATTGCACAGCCTGAAGTGATTAGGAATCACACCTAACGGAAATCAAACCTCTTTCAGGCCAGTTTGGCAGAGAAGGAATCACGGCGTCGGTCTAACTCAGCTCCCAGCACCGAGTTCGCAACACTTGGATTCCGACCCTCCACGTTGGTCTAATTTTCCCGCAATTTCATCAGCGGGACTAAATAATCCCATGTCAGCCCAGGCCTTACAGGGCTTCAGGTGTCCTGACATACATCTTTTTATGGGATTTTTACAAAACTTTGCCTAAAGTATCAGTATCAAGTGTAGATGTGTGTGTGGTCAGGAATTTTCGATGCGATGAATTTTGCATGGTTATGGCCCTTGGTGATCGCAAAATTTACACCACAAATGCTTGTCCGCTCAACTGTTCCCGCATTTTTCATTGGATTTTAGTTTTTACGAAACTTGGTGTGCTGTAGAGGCCTTTATATTCACCTAATTTGGTCACATCAGATTCAAGTGAAAAATGTGCCCAAAATATGAGAAACTATATGATTAGTCAATATACATTCAGATAGAATATAATACAGGGCTTTCTAAGACATATTTTACATCGTGCAAAAGTTTTTCTTAACATATCTTTCCCTGAGTTCCAATGTGTTCTATGTTCCTACCGGCACATAGAACACATTAGAACTCAGGGAATGATATATTTTATTTTAGAATGTTACAATAAGCTGTTGATAGCCATCCCCTAATATGGGCACAGCATTTACCGCCTTGAATTTTGGGTAATATAAAGGCCTGGTGCAGTATGAGTATGATGTGCACATGTGCAAATGGAAAGGAAGTTTTGATTTGATTAACTGGTTGAGGGCTGGAAGCCCAAATTTGGGCTTTACTCTGAAGTGTGGGTACCACACATTAAAGGCTTCCTATTCTGTGGATGTGCTTCAAATTATTTTGAAGTGGAATTATTTAGACTGTAAAGATTTGCCTTGTTGCAATTTATGGGAGAGTGCCATTAGGCACTCTCCCATAAATTGTAACAAGGCAAAGGCATATGAACCAACTTTGCTGACCAAAAATAATTTAGCACTCTACCCGTTAATTCTACCACAGTTATTGCCCTTGTCGACTTGGAAGATATCTTCAGTTGTGATTAAAGAAATTAAATGATATTTGCTGAGTGACATTATTGGGTATGAAAACATGTCCAGGTCGATAAAGAGATTATTCCGGTCATAACAAAAGTCGCGGGAGATATGGATGTTGTTAGACTGTCTCATTCAGATTTAATATGTAGCTTTGGTGTGATGTCTTTTCTGTAGAAACTTGATTGAATGACTTGACATTACTGGAGCTTTCTATTTAGTTTAGTCCCTTCTTGGACAAGTTGAGCTGCAGTATCACTGGCACTTTCGTTAAAAAGCACAAGATTCACTGCTTCATGCCAAGTATAAAGTTGAAGAAACTATACTTTACTAATTTTTTCATTATTTTTTTCTGCTGTCAATAGGAGCAGAAACATATTGTATCCCCATTTTATTTCACCTTGTGCTAAGTTGAGATCATGGCTCGAAATGATTTTTTTTTCCAGTGCAGGTCAAATGTCCTGCCCCAAGTATTTGGTACTGGTCATTTTAATTTGGTGCATGGCGTTTTCAACATATTGCTTTACACATCTGTTAATTCACAATGGAATTTAACCCTTTGAACATGAGAGGCCGCTTTACCGGCCCAGGGACATGGTACGCAATACTCACATTATGTGGGATGCCTGCTAATTTAAGGGTGGGTTTCACCAATCAATATTTTCAACCTGCAGCCCCCAAGCCTGCATGTTGAAAATATTGATTGGTGTACCCCCAAATAATGAATATGGACTCTTCTAATTGCTGCATTTCAACTGACATGAAAGATACCACTAGTGTTCAAGGGATTAAGTTTATACCGTATTACCAGTGTTTTTAGCTCACCTGACTTTCAGTCAGGAGAGCTATAGTGATCACTCACCGTCCGTCGTCCGTGAACATGGTGTTTGCATCTTCTCCCAAACCACTGAACCAATTTAATTGATATTTGAGATAATAGTTTGTTATGACATCGCAATTTGATTTTGTTCAAATCAAGTTGCCTCGCCCCTTGGTAGGGCCACACCCAAAAAGTATGCTTAAATCTTAAAAAATCTTCTTCTCATGAACCAGCAGTAGCAGAGACTTGATATTTGGTGTGCAGCTTCCTTTTGAGGTGTAGACTCAGATTTGTTCAAGAGAAGTTTGTGGGGGCTATATTTGCCGTCGTTATGAGAGGGGCAAGAATTTTTGCCCCTCCCAAAATTTCCAATTTCCAAACCGAGAGGCAGATTTGGACCAAATTTGATATGAGGGCTTATTGGGTCATAAGTACTTAATCTATGCCCAATTTTTTTTCACGTCGTCCCATGGGAACCGCAGAAGCTAAAAATAGAAAAAAATTAAAACCCCATATCTCCAAAACTACACGGCACTGAGAATTCTTATTTGGTATGAAGCTTCCTTAGGACCAACAGAATGGAATGGTAAAAAAAAATTGCTATTGGTTTTATCATGAGGTACTTTTCTGGGACTTTGAAAAAGTGCTGAGTAAGCATTTTTTAACGCTGTGGATAATGGGAAAAACATTTAAGACTACTTTTCTCCCAAACCACTGCTCCAAAAGCTTTCAGATTTCACATGTGACATCTTTGGAAGATTGTTTCACATGTTTATTGAAATCAATTCCCTGGGTCCATATTTGGGCTCTATATGGGAGCTCAAATGTTTAAATTAGTGCAGTATGAGGAATATTCTTTAAAAATCTTCTTCTTCAGATCTGCCCATAAGAATGTTTTGATATTTGGTATGCAACATCCTTAGGAGGGTGAGATACAAGTTTGTTCAAGCCAAGTCCCTGGGTTCATATTTAGGCTGACAATGTGGGGTCCCGTTCCGGACTTAGAAATTTTGGACCAAAATCCGGAAATTTTTTTTTGTTTTTTTTTCTGTGTTTTGGTCAATTTTAAGACAAAAAAATTTTATTTTTTTTTACACTGAAAATTTGGGGGCCAGGTGGGACTTAGGACATTTTGGACCAAAATCTGGAAATTAGTTTTTAGCTCACCGAAGGCAGCTAAACTTATCACTTGCCGACCGTCATCGTCCGGCATCGTGAACATTTTTCAAACAACTTCTCTGAAACCGCTAGGTCAATTTGCTTGAAACGTGGTATGGATGTTCATTACCATATGTCAATTCAAGTTTGTTCAAATGAAATGGACATGCCCACTTGGGGCTCCTTAGGGGGCATAACTCCGATAGCACCCTATGGATATTAGAGACATTACTAAAAAAATCTTCTTCTCCCGCACAAGTGGGCAGAATCATTTGATATTTGGTATACAGCATTATAGGGGGGATCTGATTCAAGTTTGTTCAAATCGGCCCCCTGGATTCATATTTGGGCTCACTATAGAAGCCCAAATTCGAACTTAGTGCATTTCAGACAAATTTCTTAAAAAATCTTCCTCTCCAGATCCAGCAGGCAGAATCTTTTGATATTTGGTATGCAATATTGTGAGGTGAATCTGATTCAAGTTTGTTCAAATCGGCCCCCTGGATTCACATTTGGGCTCAGTATAGAAGCGTGAATTCGAACTTAGTGCATTTCAGGCAAATTTCTTAAAAAATCTTCTTCTCCAGATCCAGCAAGTAGAATCTTTTGATATTTGGTATGCAACATTGTGGCGTGGATCTGATTCAAGTTTGTTCAAATCGGCCCCCTGGTTTGATATTTGGGCTCAGTATAGAATCCTGAATTTGAACTTAGTGCATTTCAGGCAAATTTCTTAAAAAATCCTCTTTTCCAGATCCAGCAGGCAGAATCTTTTGATATTTGGTATGCAACATTGTGGGGTGGATCTGATTCAAATTTGTTTAAATCGGCTCTCTGGATTCATATTTGGGCTCACTATAGAAGCTCGAATTAGAACTTAGTGCATTTCAGGCAATTTTTTAAAAAAATCTTCTTCTCCAGATCCAGCAGGCAGAATCTTTTGATATTTGGTATGCAACATTGTGGGGGTAGATCTGATTCAAGTTGTTCAAATCGGCCCCCTGGGTTCATATTTGGGCTCAGTATAGGAGCCCAAATTTGAACTTAGTGCATTTCAGGCAAATTTCTTCAAAAATCTTCTTGAGATTCAGCAGGCAGAATCTTTTGATATTGGGTATACAGCATCCCTGGGTTCATATTTGGGCTCCCTGTGGTAGCCCGAATTATAACTTAGTTCAAAATGAGGAATTTTCTTTAAAAATCTTCTTCAGATCCAGCAGTCGGAATGTTTTGATATTTGGTATGCAGCATCCTTAGGGGGGTGAGATTCAAGTTTGTTCAAACCATGTCCCTAGGTCCATATTTGGGCTCACTGTGGGAGCCCGAATGATAACTTAGTTCAAAATGAGGAATTTTTTTTAAAATCTTCTTCTTTAGATCCAGCTGTCGGAATGTTTTGATATTTGGTATGCAGCATCCTTGGGGGGTGAGATTCAAGTTTGTTCAAGTCATGTCCCTAGGTCCATATTTGGGCTCACTGTGGGAGCTTGAATTGTAACTTAGCTCGAAATGAGGAGTTTTCTTAAAAAATCTTCTTCTTCAGATCCAGCAGTTAGAATGTTTTGATGTGTGTTGTGTGGCATCCTTAGCGGGGTGAGATTCAAGTTTGTTAAAGCCAAGTTCCTGGGTCCATATTTGGGCTCACTGTGGGAGCCCAAATGATAACTTAGTTCAAAATGAGGAATTTTCTTTAAAAATCTTCTTCTTCAGATCAAGCAGATGAATGCTTTTGATATTTGGTATGCAGCATCCTTAGGGGGGTAAGATTCAAGTTTGTTCAAGCCATGTCCCTAGTTCCATAAAATTTGTCTCTCATGACTTCATTCCTTTGTAGTGTTGATGAACCATGTCTATGTTACCCCAAATACTTCTTTGAACCACTTTGGCCGGTGAGCGATTAAGGCTCCTTGGGGCCTCTTGTTTGGTTTTTTATGCGTTTTGGTCAGTTTTAAGACAAAATTTTTTATTTTTTTTACACTGAAAATTTGGGGTCCGGGTGGGACCATTTTCGACCAAAATCCAGAAATTAGTTTTTTGGTTTTTTATGCGTTTTGGTCAATTTTAAGAAGAAAAAAAAAAATTTTGTTTGGGACTTCAAAAATTTCCGAACAAAAATAAAAAAAATCTGTTTTTTATGCATTTATCTCAATATTGGGACGTAAAAGTGCAGGATCTGAAAATAGAAGGAAAATCCTGTGTATTGTGTGGGCACAACTGCTTCATCTAGTTGGTATATGCTTTTCTTAGGAGGGGCGTATGCAGGTTATTCAAGGCATGTCCCTGGTTTGATATTTAGACTACCATGTCAGGTGAGCACTGAGGCCTCTTGTTTAAACTCAGATTCTAAAATTGAGCAGAATTTTGCATCGGTCAAAATAGCCTATTGATTTCAAAGTGTGTAGGTCAAAGTAAGTTTGGTGTCTGTCATTGACCTTGTCCCACCACTTATTTTGAGCCTTGGTTAAGATTGTGTATTTTTGAAGACTCGAGTACTCAAAAATTACCTCTGACTACACAGCTATCAGGCATTTATGAATCCCAAATATATTAAGTTGAACCATATTTTCATTGTTTTTGTTTTGAATCTCATTTCAGATAGTGAGTATAACATGATAGTTCAACAGAATCCGAGTACGTGTTGATGACAGAGTCTATTCTCTTGACATACATTTTTATTAATATCAGTTTAGAAAGGTGTTGGCTGGTATGAGGAAAGCACTGAGAAAAAAGCATTTTCAACAGTTTTTTTTATCTTTAACATCTGACATTGAACTGTCAGTATCACAAAGAAGACCTCAGCAACTCCGAATGAATGATTTTGGAACGAATTCTAAAGATTATATTCCCTTAAAACATCTCCTAATTCAAAATTCTCTGTTGCGTAAAATCATGCAGCAAATGGAAAGAAAGTGATTTTAATATTTTGGAAGAGACACTTGTGTGTGGCAAGAGAACTTTACCTCCAGCGCAATTGTATTTTATTCATCTTATTCTTATAATGCCAACTGTTCTTATTAGGATTTCAACACATGGCATCTTTTGTTATGAACATTACATTTGGTAAAGTTTAGGATTGTGCATTGTCAGTTACTAAATTATTACAATGCTGTACATGTACATCGTATTGGCAGAGTTGATTTCTTAATAATTATGTAGATAATTGGAAGCATAGTTGTCAAAAATTTTCATTTTATTTAGTCTATTTTCTTTTTATTGATGACAGTTCTGGTGAAAGAATACCATTGATTTCTTAAAATTTATGCATGCGTTTTCTCTAGTTATTTCTTACTTGTCTTCAAAAACTAAGCATGCATTCAGTTATTAATAAACTCAATATTCTTGGAAGAATATTTTTGCTTGAAATTAAATGATGGCAAGTTGTTGAAGGCTTGCTTTGATGTGTGACTGTATAATACAGTAATTTTGTTAACTTACTGTCCCCCATTTTGTAGGGTAGCAGAATCTTCAGCTCTGAAAACCATATTATTCCATCATTTATCAAGAAATTAAACTATATAAAATATGATTGTGAGTGGAACAAGCTCACAGAGCTTGTTCCACTGACATACATATTTATCTAGTTTTCTTATGAAGGTTTCAATATATACTACTCCAAAATTGCTAAGGATTACCATTACTCATCAACCTATTTGAACATAAAAGGCAAATCAGTACAGTTTTAAGTTTGTTATTAGAGTTTAACAACTCTTTCAACAACCTGGGTCGTATCATGCGAGACAAGGTGGAAGAAACCAGATTACTTGCAGAGAACCAGTGAGCAATGGCGAGAAACTGCTGGACTCTCCAATTTACTATCCTGACATAAGCAGGGTTAACTCTGATTGAAGGCTTGTATACCATAAACGTACATATACCGCTTGTTGACTGTAGATGTGTGTCTCATCGATGCTGTGCTTGCCTTTAATCATTGCTAACCCTATTTGTGCCCGGATTCTAAATTGGAGAGTCCAACTGTTCCCACACTCACAATTGCTCAGTGGTTCCCTCTGGGTACTCTGGCTTCCTCCACTTGTAAACGTATCTGACATTATGGTATCCAGTTTTGTTAGATTCCAGTAAAAACAAAAAATGTACACTTCTGGTTACCTTTTATGTAGATGTATCTGCTTGGACTGATCCTTAAAAAATTGTGAGTTGTAAGATTGGAAAATTAAGATGAATTAGCTATTGTGTTAGTATCGGTGATAATGATTCATTTGTTGCATAATTTGCTTATATACAGGAGAGCCAACGATCACTTACCTTCAATTTACTGGTTGGTAGGCCAGATCAGTAACATCAGAAACTACAGCAATGGAAAACTGATATACTGTGGAGATTTCACCCACACAAGATTTCTCAGATTTTGTGAAAATGCATTAGTTCCATGTATGTACCAGCTATGGGCTGAGCGCAGAGGACCTTTGCCTGACTCGACTCTCATTTTTAGCTTAACTTGACAAAGTCAAGATAAGCTATTGCCATGACACGTGCGGAAGTCTGTTAGTCTGTTCACATTTTCCTTTAGCACAGGCTACACTCCGTAGTTCTTGTCCGATCATCACAAAATTTCATATGCAGTTTTGAGGTCATTGCTAGATGAGAACGTCCCCTTTTGGTCACAATTGGTCAGCCGTCATGGCTTCCCAAGCCCAAACGCAAAAACCTTTAGCACAGTCTACAGGTCGTATCTATAAAGGGATTTCATGGTAACTTGATGGGACGACTCGGTATAATATCTAGACGAAAACATACCCTTTTGGTCATGATCTGTCAACCGTGACGGCTGCCCAAGCCAGAAACCCAAAAACTTTTAGCACAGTCTACAGGTCATATTTAATATGCAGGGATTTCATTGTAACATGGTAGGATGACTCTGTATGATGTCTCGATGAGAACTTCTCCATTTGGTCACAGTCTACAGGTCGTATTTATGAAGTGATTTCATTGTAACTTGGTAGGATGACTCCATATAATGTCTAGATGAGAATGTCCCCTTTTGGTCGCGATTGGTCAACTGTGATGGTTGTAGGGGCATGAAGCCCGAAAACCTTTAGCACAGTCTACAGGTCATATTTATGAGGGAATTTCATTGTAACTTGGTAGGATGACTCCAGATAATGTCTAGATGAGAACGTCCGTCCCCTTTTCGTCGTGATGATTCAGCTGTGACGGCTGCCCGTGCCCAAAACCCGAAAACCTTTAGCACAGACTACAGGTTGTATTTATGAAGGGATTTCATTGTAACTTGGTAGGATGACTCAGTATATAACAATGTCTAGATGAGGACGTCCCCTTTTGGTTGCGATTGATCAACCATGATGGCTACACAGGTCCAAAGCTCGAAAACCTTTAGCTCAGTCTACAGGCTGTATTTATGAAGGGATTTCATTGTAACTTGGTAGGATGACTCGTTTTGGAATAATTTCACTGTAACATGGTAACTTTGGTATACAGACATTAACTGTGAGGGACACATTAACCAACCCCTCAATTCTTTAGTACAGTCTACACCTCAAATTATTTTTTTTGAAAACATAGCATACAGGGAACAGAAATTAACATATTCCCAATTATCACAATTCTTGTCTTATTTCATAATCCTTTCATAAACATTGAATATTATCCTTTTCATCAAACATAACACACAGTCAAGTTAAGCTGCAGTGTCATTGACACTTTCATTTTGTTTGCTAGAGACTGGGTTATTTGGGTATAACAGGCCTGGCAATCTAGAAAATCAAGAAGTGCAAAACAATTGCCCTCCCTCCTCAGATTGCTTGGGAGTGCAATTGCACCTGAAATTTTCAAAAACTAGTATGCTATTTTGGTTACATTCACTTGAAGGTATCAATGTTGTGACTGAAAAATTGTACTACATTCAGATACATAGTGGAAAAATTGGCACACACATCTCATTATTCAAAATCTTGCATTCAATTCTTATGTGTCTGCCTTCTACACTCAAAATGTATCGAAATGCAACACAGAATGGGTCATGAATTATTGCGAATCAGTGCAACATTGACAAATTGTCCCCAGAGTTCCAATGTGTTCTTTTTGCCAGTAGGCACATAGAACACATTGGAACTCAGGGGACGAAATGATAATAGATTTTAAAGGCAGTCCCAAACAGGTCAGTCATTCCAGAAAAACTAGGGGTGCAAAAAATTGCCCTCCTCAATTTTTTCTAGACGTGCAGTAGGCGTGCAGCACTCCTGCACTTCTAAAGAATTCCAGGCCTGGTATAAACTTAACTCTTTAGGTTGTTTATTAGTTCACCAATACTTGTTCAGTATGCTTGTCAGCAAGCCTGTAATAAGCAGACTGTTATCTGCAGAATGAGGTCCCCAGAGGGTTAATTTGTTAACTGTACTCTAGCCCACTGTATGGGATAGCATCAGCAAATTCACACTCTGGGTACCTCCATTTGCAAATGACAGATTGCTTTCTTCCAGGTTTGCTTGTCAACCCTTTACCAAACATAGAGGGTCACATCCAGCTTATGACCCCTCATTGGAAGAAATGGTGGTTGGATGGGTTGGGGGAAGCTTATAAAAAAGAAACATGGTACATCATGATATTGCACTAAAATTCCATGTTGTTTTTCGACAATAACATGTTTTGGATATAGATAGGATATTAGATGAAATTCAAAGTATATTTTTTTAAATTTCTGTGGGCAGACAAAAAGGACAAAATTAAATGTGACGTAATAATCAGTTTAATCAAAAATGGGCTCTAACTACCCCATGTAAAAAACTGTGTCGCCCTTTAAAAATGATATGGTTCAACAAGTTACTTGATCCAGAAACAATGGCCCATTGGAAAACACTAGTAGTCGATAATTTTGAAACATTTGATGGGAGCAATATGTGGTCTTTGAATAAACATGCAGGGTTTCCGCTAGACCGGCTGCGGGTTCGTCAACCGGACCCATTCCCCCCGCCGATCATACTATGATCAGTCAGAAAAGCTGGTGGTTAAAATGTCGAGTACAATGCTGTATCGTAACGACACTTAGGATCCTTTGTTTCCACGTAATATAGGCATAATTATGTTGTATACTATGCCTACTATTACTGGCAACAACCTGATACTTTATAACCCCCAGACGAGGGGGGAAACAAAGTTCAAATCCTAAATGTCGCCTATAAAATTTCGGACTCAAATTGTCGTGTTTGATCCGAAATCACTGGCTTTTATTTCGAGCGATAAATGATGAAATTGCACATGCATGACTATTTCATTCTCTCTGCATTTCCAATTATTTACGTTGGCACGTATCGTAGCCAGTGCATGTGATCAAAATCATTCAGTCATGCAAATACATGTCCCAGTGAATCACAAAGAACTTTTATCAAATGAAAAATTTGAAAATACGTTTAGGTGCTCAAATATCACAATGCGTTCAATAAATAAAACACACATAAGCTCATTTAATGAATTGGGGAACGCATGCAGTATAGTTGCTCATACACCTGGAGCAGACGTTTGCTGTAGCGATAACTGTTATGAAAAATTTACTACAGTTACGTCCAGCGATATGCACGTAGTCCATGAGAATGTTTGTAAACATTACATGTCTAGACACCCACGTGACTCGGTAAGCCCTACCGACATGATCAAGAACAGAACTTGTACAAATGTTAGCTTCTGTTCAACTTGTGCTGAAAATGCACGCCACGAAAACAGTTTTGATTTTATTGCCGATAGAATTGATACATGCAACCACTCAGTTAATGAGTTTTTAAATTTCGAAACACATATTAATGATGTAAATGCTGAAAAGTGTCATAATTTTCATGATGACTTTTTAAATTTTGATTCAATTACTGATGATGTCAATCTCGAAAACTGTATTGGGCATGTATCTCAACACATACCTACATATAATGATAATCACAGCACAAGTTATGATTACAATAATGTTAATGTTAATGTGGAACCCAAAATTAATGTATACAGTTCAAACACTTTATATTGTGATGAAAACTGCACTGTCCAAAATGTAAATATTTCCAACCACGTGACTGGCATACATGGACATTGTACTTGTCAATCGTTTGGAAACAAGCGTAATGAAGACCCAACGTTGTTGTCGGGGGACCAGACTGAGACTTGTGCATGGGTTCATGAACCTAATTGCTTTTCAGGTCGTGAGTCTGTGTTCACGTGCCGGTCGGGTCAGGTGACAACATTATACTCAGATAACCCACCAACTCAAACACGCAGCCTTGACGTTGAAATCAAAACAAATCACGGTGAAATCTCACTTTACCCAACTGTCAAATATGACGATAATGAAAATCACCGAAATAATTTCGTTATCAGTAATGGTGAATCCATGACGCCAGGTCCACAATTACTTATGGCCACTCCCGATGTACGATTAAAGGTTAAGACACAAGAAGTGTATACTACAAACAATACATTGTATGCCAACCCACCTGTTGAAAATACAGAACAGCTCAATTACTATAGTGAAGACGACTTCGAATATGATCGAATACGCAATCGAATATTGAATTTTGATTCAGGTCATACTACCACGTGGAATTCTAACTATTTTTCTAATCTGCTTGAAGATATTGATGATATATGTCCATCTGATAATGGTAATACCAATTATCTCGATTCTTACATGGAGTTAAATGGTAATCCCATTATCGGTTCTGAGAACTATTTATATGAAAATGAACAACCCGTCATAGAGGTCTCAGATATTTTGCATGAAGTGAATAAAACAATGTATTCAAACAATGTTACTCTTGAAAAGGAACGTGGCGATTATGAACCCCTTATTGTAAAAGACGATCACACTCCGTCAAATACTATTGAACCAGTTATGCATAATACTAACACAGTAATAAACATACTAACCCTTAATGTATGTGGATTACGAAGAAGGTTAATGTATCCCTAATTTATTGAATTATGTCAAAATTACGATGTACTTTGCTTTATAGACACAAAGACAGATGATTGTGATGAGTTGAATTTACATGGCTTTGTATTGTACATGCAAAATAGATTTAAAATGTCACGATGTAGGTCAGGGGGAATTATTATAGGCATAAAAACTGACTTGGCAAAATACTCGCATATTATTCACACAAACTGTTCATTTGTTCACTGGATTGAAATTAACAACCATCTGGAAGGCAAAATCATAATTGGAGCAGTATATATTCCACCGGAAGGAACTAAATATTCGTCAAATACAGCTTTCAATGATATTGAAGATGACATCATTTCACTGAGATGTCGTTCCAATAAGATTTATATAACAGGTGACTTGAACTCTCGTACATCGAATGATGTAGATTATGCATCGGTGGATTATGAGAACGATAGGGATTTAATCAATATAGAAGCAGACATTATTGACAGTGCGTCACTGCTTGAGTCGTTTGGGTTACCTAGAGAGAGATATAACAAAGATAAAGTAAAAAATAACTTCGGTCGGAAACTCCTTACTTTGTGTCGAGACAATGATCTTTTTATAATAAATGGCCGAGTAGGGACCGACCGTGGAGTTGGGTCCCTAACATGCCGGGACTCCTCGGTTGTCGATTATACTATATGCTCTCAGGAAGCGCTACATTCTATTTCTAATTTTACCGTTATAGAATTTAGTAATCTTTTTTCAGACGTGCATTTTCCTGTTACAACTACTATTGAAATGAGTGTGCCCTCTTGTGAAACTGAAGATCAGGAATCACCAGGAAATGACGACATTTCATACCGGAAATGGGTTTCAAACAAAGCGGGAGAGTTTACAAATAATATAGATACACAAGCCCTTTCTAATATCAAAGATTATTTAGATAACCTGTCCACTGCATACGTGACTGGACAGCAAATTAATCATGTAGTAAATATGGTGTCCGATGTTCTTTTGGATTCAGCGAAAAACACATTTGGTGTTAATACTAATAAAAAGAAAGACCGTGGCAAACAAAATAAATTAAGTAAACCCTGGTTTACATCAGATTGTAGACTAGCTAGACAAAAATATCGTAAATCAGCAAGGGATTGTGCGCGTTTATCTAATGATATTACAAGGCAAATAATGCGGTATCACGCAAATATATATAAACGCGAAATTAACCGTTCTGTATCATTACACAGAGAGAAAGTTTTGCGTGAACTAGCGGTAACAAAACAGTATAACCCCAAAAAGTTTTGGTCTACAATTAGCGGACGAAGAACACCATTAAAACCGACTGTTAAATTAAATGATTTAGAATCTCATTTTCGTAATTTAAACGCCGCGCAGCATACATACAGTAATAATCTAGTGTGTGAAGATCATGATCCAGATAACGCCAGTCAACTTAACGCACCCATAATCTTAGACGAGGTCCTAACCACTATAAATAGCCTTAAGAACAACAGGGCTGTGGGCGAAGACTTGATTTTAAACGAATATCTCAAATCATCTCCTGATATGTTAATTGATATTTATTGTTGCATTTTTAATTATATAATGGATTCGGGATGCATACCGGAGATTTGGGGCATTGGAAATATTATTCCGCTGTACAAAAACAAAGGTGATATCAATGACCCTAAAAATTATAGACCAATTACTTTATTGAGCTGTTTTGGGAAACTTTTTACTAAAATCCTCTCAAACAGACTTTACTCATATGTGGAAGAAAATGCTATCCTTTGTGAAAACCAATCTGGTTTTAGAAAAGGATACTCGACAATGGATAACATTTTTGTTATTCATATGTTAACCGATATCACACGTGTTTTGAATACTAAATTATATTGTGCTTTTATCGATTTTGAGAAAGCTTTTGATAAAATCTGGAGACAGGGTTTATGGCACAAATTACTATTAAGCAATATCAACGGTAAATTTTTTAAAGTTATCCGAAATATGTATTAGAATATTAAGTCTTCTGTTCAGTTAGGAAAATTAAAATCAGGGGTTTTCCCATGCCTGTCTGGTGTTAGACAGGGTGAAAACTTATCGCCAATATTATTTTCATTATATCTTAATGACTTACATGAATTTATGACGAAAGAGGGTGTTAACGGTTTAACAAAAGTGTCAAATGAGATAGCATCTCGTTTACAAGTTTTTATAAAATTGTTTGTTATCTTATATGCTGACGACACGGTTTTAATGTCCGAAACACCGAAGAAACTTCAAAGGGACCTGGATATTTTTTTGCAGTATTGTAAAACCTGGAAATTAACTGTAAATGTTGAGAAAACAAAAATTTTACTAATTTCAAAACGTAGTATGCCAAAAAATATGAGATTTATGTTTGACGGTCGTGAACTTGAGGTTGTTAAAAAGTTCAATTACCTGGGAATCATTCATTCAAAGTCTGGCTCTTTTTCCGATGCTAATAAAGCTTTAGCAACAAAGACGGGTAAGGCAATGTACTCAATCATATCAAAAGCTAGAACACATTGCCTGTCCGTCAGAAACCAATTTGATTTATTTGATTCCCACGTATTACCAATTCTTTTATACGGATGCGAGATATGGGGTTTCGGCAACAATGATATACTGGAAAACATACATAGAAAATTTTGTAAATTTGTGTTGAGATTAAAGCCTTCAACACCTAATTATATGGTATATGGTGAAAGCGGGAGACTACCTATTAATGTCACTATAAAACACAGATTGGTTAAATACTGGGTAAAAGTTATGAATATGGCAGAAAACAGATTATGTAACGCAGTCTATAAATTATCACAGACATGGATGACAGACTCACCATCAAGCTCACAATGGGTTATGACAATCCGAGATATACTTGCAAGCTGTGGACAATCGCATCTTCTATCTAATAATTATGTTTCCTATCCGAAACAACTTTTAGAGTATGTGAAATGTAGTCTGATTAGCCAGTTAAGAGAATCATGGCAATCTGATATTGATAATTCGAGTAGAGGGGCGAATTATAGAATATACAAGCATAACTTCCATTTTGAAACATATCTAGACCTTTTGGATGAAAAAAATTGAACTACATTATGTAAATTTTGAACAAGTAACCACAGACTGCCAGTCGAAACTGGCCGATGGTTAAACTCCGGTGAGGATGATAAATTGCAATAGTCAAAAAAATAGGAGACGAATACCATTACTTACTTCAATGCGAAAAACTAAATGTTGTGAGAAAACGTTACATACCACGTAAATATATAGGTCGTCATAACACAATAATTTTCAGTGAAATAATGAATGCAAATGACATAATATCGATGAGAAGACTGTGTGCATTTATTCGAATTATAAACCGGGAGTTATCCAAAATATTACTTAGTTAATTTATCTATACACATTCGCAATATTTACTTGTATTGGAAACTGTTTAGATTACACCTGGATAACATATATAGTGTTTCGGGATTATTATTTATGTATTTGCTCTCACATTAGCTGTATTTGTGTCTATGCATGTACCTGTGTGTATCAAGCACAGAACCGACTTACAGTGTGTCGCATTTTCAATCTATCACAACCACAAAGGGCATCGAAGTTACTGGATTTTGATGGGTGAACGGATATCCGCACACCGCTGATGTCGTCCTAGCATACTTACCTGTGTTAGTGTTATGCATATGGTTCATGCTGTACTCAGAACGTCCATCCACCCTTATAGACATTCTGCATTACAACCCAAGTATCGGTTACCATACTTGGATGTCGTCTGGTAAGGTGATAGTCCAACATAGGGGGGAGTGGACTCCCATATATCACAGATTTCGTTTTTGAATATCTACCAATGTTATGACCCTTTTGACTTGAAACAAAATCAGATATCGAAAGTTTTGCATTACAATGGGCGTATTGCTTTTCGGCTTTTGAACGTCTATGGACTGACGACATACCAGCATGGGTGGCGGGGGGGGGGGGGGGGGGGGGGCAAGATACCCACAAATATGTGAACCTGTTGTACACACGTGAACATCAGGGATTTGGCCCTTGTTGGGTTAAGGAAAATCATAAAACTAGCGTTTTGCATTATAACTGGGACTCCAACTGTCAGATGTTTTCCTCTTTCCGTTAATAGACCGACAGGAGGAACATGATATTCATAAACTTCGGTCGGATTTCGTCTGTTCATTCCTAACAGAGCTATGGTCCTTGTATGACCTTACAAAAAATAACAAATAAATGAACAAATAAAATGCCTCTACCGGGGCCACATACTGACGTTGAGCGTTGCTTTTGATGTGATATACACGTTGTAGCCTTCTCTGTACATATGTAAATACTTTTATATGTATCTCAATATTCATGTACTATTTATACATATGAATTCGAGAAATAAACAGTATATAAGGTTGTATAAAAAAAATTGAGGTCAAGCGTCGCAGTCACTGTCAGGATTCGTGGATTTTGTGTTGTTTTGGGTTTGTATTTTTATGAAACCTCCGACCAGATGTAGTATTATGTGTCCCGTGGGAATTTAGAGAATTGTAGGAGGAAAAAATACATATTTTCCAATTCAGTTATTCAGCATTTTAGCGACCAGAATGCCACGAGGGAGGCACCTAAAAATCAAAATTTTCCGGGGGGAGAACCCCACAGACCCGCCCTCTATACGCACGTGCCTTCGGCATGTGCGGCAGATGCCTTCGGCATCTGAGATTCACTTTCTTTAAACTACCGGACTCACAAATTTTCCCCTAGCAGAAACCCTGAAACATGGTATACTTAATGTTTCAAATTATATGAACACTTTCTGGAGAAACGTGCTTATTGCATGGTCTCTCTTAAAAGATAGCAATCCCACAACCCAGACTGATATTCTCTCACAACCACTGCTTTATAATAATTATATAAAAATTAATAATATTTCATTTCATTACAGATGTTGGTGTACAATATATTGTGTTCTTGGGCAAGGCACTTTCTCCTGGTTGCCTCCATGGAGGTACGATGACGGCGTGTACTAAGGCGTACTGCACGTCGATGGTGCACATGTCTTTAACCACTGTAACCCTACTTGAGCGAAATTTGAACAGAGTTAGAATGTTGAGGAGCTGACAGTTGCTCATCGATGCTCAGTGGTTCGCTCTGAGTACTCCGGCTTCCTCCACCCGTAAAACTGTCACAGTCACGATCAGCCATTGTGAGTAAGTATGTGACCTCAAACACTGATAAATAAGTAAGCCATCCATCCCCATGTTTTTAAAAAAATGTTCAGTCAGAGTTTTAAAAGTCAATATTGGGCATGTTTTATGGGCACAATCTCAAAATAGTGGATATTTCTGGGATTGGTAATTGATTTTGCGAAGCATGAATTGTCCCACTTCATTTGGCTCTTTCCAGAAATAGGCACCTCTCTACGAAACGATGCAAATGTGGTAAAATACATTTTAGCAGCTATTCAAATAGACATAAACCATGAATTGTCGTAGATTTTCACCCAAGAATGTAGGTCAGTTACTGTGTACAAATGTGATCTTTTTTGACCTGTCCACGTGGGTTAAGAATTGATTTTTCATTTGAAAAAAAAAGACCCACAAAGTTAATAAATTTATATTTCATATACTTTATTCAATTGGAATGGAAACTCAATTTAAACGGAGGCAGAGTTTAAAATATGTGCGTAAATTGCCTATTTTTGCTTGCAAATCGACACTAAACATCAACCACCAAACAGGAAAAAACATTGATGTTACATTTTCTGGGATTTTTAGCTAAAAGTGATTTCATTCCAGGAGAGATTCAAGTACATGTATTATCCCGGCCATTCCAGTTAACCTGTCTGATCACATCACAAATGGAGGCACTGTAGTTTGAATTACTCTGATTGTACTGTATGTATGTAAAGGAAACTAGTAGGAAAATGTAATGCTTTTTTTTCGACTTCAGACATTTCAAAACCACATGGAACAGAGAACTGTTACTTGGTATGAAGCATCCTTAGGAACAAAAAACTGCAATCAGTTGTGTCATAGGGTCCTGTATGGGGGAATCAACAAAATGCTGAGTCAACATATATTCAAAACTTAAAATATTTTCAAAACATTGAAAAATCTTCTTGTCCAAAATCATCAAATAAAGTCCCTGGGTTCATATTTGTGCTCCCCATGAGAGATATTTAATTTTGTGCAATATGAGGAAAATCCTTTAAAAATCTTTATCCGATCCACCAATCATAATCATTTTATATTTGACATACAGCATATTTTTAGCGGTTAGATTTAAATTTGAACAAATCAAGACCCTGAGTTTGTATTTCGGCTCCTTATGGGAGCCTGAATTTTAACTCAGTGCACAATGAGTATGATTCTTCAAGCTTTTTATTCAGAACCCCTAGTCAGAATCTCTTGATATATACATGTATGGTATATGAAATCCTTTGTTTGTTGAAATTAAGTGCTTACTGATCAGACCTTCTGTCATTTTAGTCCTTTCCACTTGTTCTGCTTTCTATTGAAATGTAAATTTCTGTTTTTATGAAGTATTTGTAATAATGCAATTTCATTGTGGGAACTCTTGAGAATATTTGGCAGTTCTGGTTCTCTCAAACTACTATCCCAGTCAGGGATATGTCTGATATCAATGGGCCTCTGTCAGGTAAGTTTATCAGGACCTCTTGTTTGTTTTGAGTTTTTTTTAGCAAGAGAAAGGTAAAGAAGCAACACTCATATGTTAGTGCAGAGACGAAGATGAACAAGCTATGAAATCAGAGATGATAGTGTTCAGTTAATTCAGATTATTTATTTTTAAGTTGCATAAATCTGCCTTTCTATAAATTCGCATGAAAATGGTCCTAGAGACCATTTTGACATAGATTTATAGAAATAAAATGTCTACCAGTCAAGCCTGAAAATAAGCAATCTGTCATTTGGAGAACAAGGTCCCCAGAGGGGGAATTTGCTGATGCTATCCCATACAGTGGGCCAATTTAAACCTCTGGGTACCTCTTTCTCTTTAGGCCTGAGACCTTGATACAGAGTGAGGTTCACTGAGGGTAAATTTAGTGATGCTACCCTACTATGTGGGGTGGCATCACTAAATTCACCCTCTTGGGACCTCATTCTACAGATGCCAGTCTGCTTATTTTCAAGCCTGCTACCTGTCCATCTCTACGTAAGTTTGTCCACAATTTCCTTTGGCACACCGCATAGGTCGCACTTATGATCAGGTCGCTTTGAAACTTGGTATGCTTGTTTAGGGTGTCCTCTGGATGTGAGCTATTGATTTTTTTCATTCCCATAAAAATTAATGTCGTTAGCACCAGCCTTTGAACTTGGTGCATTTGTGCTGCAACTTATCCCTTTTGCCCTCTCAGCAGGGTATATTTATGGATTTCCATAAAAAAAGAAAAAAAAAGCCCATTGCCACAAGAAATGACTTTCAAACTTAGTGCATTTGTGCATTAACATCATCTTTTGGCATGCCTCAGAGGGTGCTTTCATTATCGGGTTGTTTGAAAGTTTGTATGCTTATTGGTGACAAAGATAGGAGCTATCAATTTTCTTTTCATTTCCATCAAAAACTGTTTCTGTTAGCAACAATCTTTGAAATTTATTGCATTACATGGCCTACACTGTACATTTAACGTAGGATTGTTTTTTAACTTGTGTTCATTTGGCGACACCTCTAGATAAAAGTTTTTGATTAGCATTCATTTCTGTGAAAAAAGTTGCTGTTTACAATAACCTCTGATCTTGCTGCATTCGTGTATCAACATTCTTCCTTTCGCCAGCCTTACAGTTACATTTAAAAATGCATGGATTGCTCTGACGTTGCGCACATACAATGTTGTTATGTTGATGTTTTACCAAATAACATTGGAACCAATGATCTTCAGTTTTGCCATTTCACTTATAACTTACCAAGTTCAAGTTTGTCAAGTTGAGTTACAGTGTCATTGACACTTTCATCTAAAGAAACACCATTCTGATAAACTTTCAGGTTAAATTATGGGATTTCAGCTTATTTCAGATAAAAGAGATGCTTTTAACTCTCATCCCTGTAAAATACTCCAGATTTTCTGTAATTGCTAAATTATTAATACCTACAAAGTGAGCATATCACATATGTAACATAGATTTTTTGAACCATATCAAGCACAGGAAAGCTAATGGATCTTTTCATACTACCTACTGTGAAGTAATAATTTTTCTTTGTCACTCACAATATGATGTGATTATCATACTAAACTTGTACGATTTGTGTACATTCTTCTGTAATTTATTCTTTCGTTATTAAATATTCTATCGATGGACAGCTTTGTGTGTTGTTTCTAACTCTGCTATGGTAACTGACTGCCTGAAAGTGGTCAGTGCTTCTTTACTGTGGTAAACAAATCAAATCTACTGGTAAAATAGGAGTCGGGAATAAGTGTCTGGTTTGGAAGTATCAAAAGTGGGAAGCATAGGTGTAAAATTTGACTTTAGACTTATAGTGCAGTGATAATATAGCCACAAGTGATAAAAGTGATCTTAATCACTGATAAATAAATATAATAGCTGACGGACGATATATATCTACATGAAGGCTTTTCTGCTCTTCACTGAAGTTGGTGTGGGCTTTAGCCATCACTTGAATGTCATCGATCATCTGTTAATTTTGTATATCAGTCTTCTTCTTCGAACCACTTACCCGAATTTAGCCAAACCTGACAAAAATTACCTTTGTGGCATGCCCTTTCAACTTTGTTCAATAGAAGTTGCCGCTATATGAACGGGAAAAGGGACAATGCAAAAACCAAACCACTCAAAATTCTTGTCAAGTCTTCTCATAAAGACCCAGCGCAACAACTGAGATTTTGAATGCAGCTTCCTCCAGTGGCCAAGAATTAAATTTGATCAATAATTGTTTTGATTTTAAGTCTAATTCCATAACCACTGAGCCACAACGCTCCTGACTTCTATCATTTAAATTTTCAAATGGTATGAACTAGGCCTATCAGCTTTGAACCCTTGAATGACTGGAGAATTTTTAGCTCAACTTTACAAAGTCAATCTGAGCTATTGCAGTCACTTCTCATCCGTCGGCATATGTCAGTCCATCCATTCGTACATCAGTCTGGACGGTATGGACAGACAGAGGCAGAAAGAGACAGGCAGAAAGAGACAGACAGAGACCAAAAGAAACAGACTGAAAGAGACAGACAGACATACAAGCAGAGACAGACGGTGAATGGAAAAAAGCCCTAAGGAGAAAAGCCCTAAGGAGAAAAGCCCTGAAACTGTATCTGAGAAGGAAAGCCCTGGTCCATTTTTGCATGGAGTGGAGAAAAGCCCTGAATCAATTTTTTTTTCTGTTATTTTTTTATTCATTATTTTTTATATGAAATCACATATTTTATTCTTTTTTTTTTTCTTCTTTTTTTAATTATTTACTGTTTTGCCTGTTTTCTGTACAGTAATCACCTTTTATTTCTAGTTTTTTCATTCTTTGTGTAATTTTTATTTTTAAATTAATAAAACCTTTAATTTTAATTCACTTTTATTTTAATTCAGGTAAAAGCTGCAATAGACTTTGGCTTGGCTCATATGTTTACAACAATAACATTAATTAATTTACAAACATGGACAGGTGGTAATCTAAGACAAGTGAACAGCAGAGGGATGTTTTGATAATATTTTTAAACACAATGAGTTGTGTTTACAACAATTATATTTGGTAATTGTCATTATAGCACTGAACGATGCATGGTTCATTGATGGAAACTTCAGAATGACACCCAAAAGTTTCAGTCAACTCTGTGTACAGTCACACGTCTACCTGAAAATTCTGCCAATGGACTGTGTATGCGCTTTAGACCAATACCACCACATTTCCCTCCAACTGTATGGAATATGCATGAACTCACAATAATAATATATAATAACTCTTTGGCCAGCCGCTGATTTGTCGCGGTCCTCATAAGAGAAGGCCATCATTCCCCCTGCACCCCACCCCCTCTTCCCCTCCTCTCCTCCCAGCATTCAGATATAAACTGCTTAATAGTGTCCCTCACTTCCTCTTTTTCAATTTCTTCAATAAGCATTCCTACCCTCTCCCTCGTGTCCGCCTTCAGCCATCTATCCTTTGTTTCTTCACCCCACTTCTGCATTATTCTTCCAGTAAATTTTATTCTATGAGGTATATACTGTGGGCATTCCAAGAGAAAATGTTCCAGGGTCTCCACTACTCCAGAGTGGCACATTTGGCATCCCTTTTCCCCATCTCTCCCAATTTTTCCCCGAAGCTCCAGTGACCTTGATCTCAGTTTGAACAGCAGTGACCCTCCAAGGGTGCCATCTAGGTACTTCTCAAAAGCTGGCTTTTCTTTATATTGTAACCCCTGCAGTGATCTTTTCACGCTAACCCCTGCTCGCCAGTTTCGATTGCAGTCTTCCATGACTCTCTCTTTGACAAACCTTTTGCCTTCTTTCATTCCTACTTCTATGTTTGTGACCTCTATAGAGTAATTGTCCATTAGTTCCCTCACATGTTTTGACCACCCCGTTTCTATATTAGAATTCCAAATGGTATCGAGCATCAATTTGCACCACCGGTTGTCAGGCAGGTTTCTCAAGTAGTTAAAGTAACACAGTTTTCCCAAATCTACCCTGTCCTTGATTTTCATCCACCCAAGCTCCCCCCTTACTGCTTCCAAAGCTGCAGCATTACTCGACCCTGTTATCCATCTGCCGGCATCATTCTGAGTACAATAAACTGTTCTGATAGGACAAATAAGTTGTGTGAGGGCTGGAACAAAGCATTTGCAACCATAGTTGGACACAAACATCCATCTTTATGGAGACTTATTACTCACTTGAAAGAAGATGAGGCACAAGTCCAATTAGACCTTTTACAAAATGCTCGGGGCGTACCTCCAACTAAACGGGTTAGAAGAGGTACCAAAATGTTTGAAGAAAAACTAAGAAATTTATGTGCAGATCATGCTAGTGGCAAAAAGACAGTATCCAAGTTTTTGCAAGGCATTGTACATTGTAAGCTGTA
This sequence comes from Pictodentalium vernedei, assembly GCA_031216915.1. Lineage (NCBI taxonomy): Eukaryota > Metazoa > Mollusca > Scaphopoda > Dentaliida > Dentaliidae > Pictodentalium > Pictodentalium vernedei. The sequence continues at coordinate 378,752,923 of CM062295.1, forward strand.
ATTTCTACTCTCATAAAGTAATAGGTCCAATATTTTTGAAGTTACAAATTCGGAAATTCATATTTTTTCTGTTTCTTAGACCCTGTTGACTCCTAGTGGCATCCACTTATTACAAAAATATTCATTCAGACAACAATAAACAAATTTTAGAATAACTAAAGATTTTCATTTTTTGTCTCAAAAACAGCTTATGACCCCTTATTGGGATGAGCTGATGAGCTCGTTCAAATATGTTTTTGAGACCTAAATTGAAATTCTTTCGTTATTCTAGAATTTGTTTATTAACCAAAGGAAATTGATAAAATAGTAAAAAAAAAAAATCAACCAGGGCTTTTCTCCACCCCTTGAAAAAATGGACCAGGGCTTTTCTCCTTTGTTGCAAAAATGACTAGGGCTTTTCTCCACCAGGGCTTTTCTCCGTCATTCAGACAGGCAGACAGAAAGGGACAGACGGAGACAAAAAGAGACGGACAGAAACAGACAGACAGAGAGAATGACAGAGACAGAAAGACACACCGAAAGAACAGACGGGCAGACAGACAGAGACTGAAAGACAGACAGACAGAGAGGGATAGGCGTCGCCGGGGGTGGGTGCAAACAAACCCCCTTTTACTATTTTTTCAAGAATATAGTATCCAAATAAATCCCCCCAAAGGCCGCCAGAGAAACCCATCTGATACTAAATTTAAAAAAGTGACCTGCCCACGGAACCCCTGGTATGCTCGCCAAGCGTACACACGGTACACCTTTTTCATTAAAGTCGATCCACTTTTGAAAATCCTGGCGACGCCCATGAGAGAGAGCGAGCGAGAGAGTTTAAAAAACTTGTGGTTTGAGTGGACAAGTGGAAAACATATTGTTTTTTTCATTACTTTTCAATAGTAATGGTTATTTAATACAAACTTGTGATTGTTATGCTTTGCAATACGTTTACATTTATTGCTCGGGTGGAATCTCCACTCTGAGGAGAATTTAGTGATGGCATATATTAATATATGCTTTGCAATACATTTACATTTAGTGCTCTGGTGGAATATGTTTTCTGCTGGGAAGTTTGTTGGGTTCGTACATAATTGATTAACTGCTTCTGCTTGAAAGGTGATAGAAACGCCTCAGTCTACAAATATATAAGGTTTATAAATAAATAAGGTCTATAAATATACGTAACACATTAGCTATACGCAATGCGTAGTGAGTGGGTTGTGGCCTGGTCGCCCTTGGGGTGGGGTGGTTATCACACAAAGTATCACTTTCAATTTCTATACATATGGTCAAAACACAAGCAATGTTTCAGCCAGTGGATCTCCGAGTTTACACCCGGAGATCCATTGGCTGGATGTTTGTTTGAGTTTGTTAGTGCTTTGCAACAAATTTGCAATTTTTACTCGGGTGGAATGTCTAACCCGCGGAGATCGATTTTGTGATGGTAAACTCTCCACATATTATTTCTATTGTCAGTGCTTTGCAACAAATTTGCAATTATTGCTCGGGTGGAATGTCCAACATGCGGAGATTGATTTTGTGATGGTAAACCCATCACGTAGTATATAATATGTATATTATCTTGTACATATAATTTGGTGCTCAAGTATACATTTCTTCTCCCATCTCCTGCTTGGAATGTGAAAAGAAACGTCTCCGTCTACCATTATAGAATGTCTATAAATAAATAAGATTTAGTTTAAACAGTATTTATTTCCAATTTCGTCGAGTTACATTCAATAACAATAAAGTGTGTGTGGATCCGACAGTAAGCTATAAGCTTTTACAAGGTCGTTTCCACTCGTGAGTCATTTACAGATACGGAGGACGGGATGGTAACTACATGTATACATTTATTAGGATATCAAATACTGGAAGTACTATTAATCGTCAAGGGTATGAAGGAAGTTAGAAATAAAAGTAGATTTAAATTTCATCCAAGGTATTAAGTTTCAAAATAGAAAAATTATATGTTATATTGAATTCCACATACCTTGGATGAACAGAAGTATAGAAGCTAAGAAAGTGTCCTGTGTCAGTTGCTGTCGCGAATGGCCGCCTTGCCCCAGGAATCCCGGCAAGTGTGTTATCATGAGATCGTCAATGAGTAGGGGGTCTTATTGGAAACACTGGGGGCAACTGTGTTATTAAAATTGTACATAGATGTAATCATCACAGTCAGGGTGCTAATAACAGATAATTCCGAGTCGATAACTGATATTCGAGTTGAAAGACATGTATGTATTCAGGCTGGATAGTCAGGTGAACCTGCCTGAGTTTAAAATGAACTTATGTACTGTTTCAAATATTACTCGATTATCCCTAGTATTGTAATGCTCAGTCCCATACAACAAAGTATTACAGTCAATAGTGTAGGGAAGTAGTCCAAGCGTATTGTTTTGTACCTGGTCAAAGATGTGACATCTCAGTAAGAAATGTTCGGTCGTCTCACATTCACTGCACGCACATAATGATGTATCTGCTAGGTGGTTTTCAAAAAGATGCTCATTAAGATTACTACATCGTAATCGTAGTCTACAATGATATATCTGTGCCTTCCGTGAACTTGCTAAGGCAAAAAATTGTGGCGGTCGGCGAGTATTCCGGTTTATATAATTTTTAAACTCCGGTAGGGAACAATTGTCTTTGATGTTCTGAGGGAGGTCGTTCCACAATTTTGTTGTTGAAGGTAAGAAGGAGGATTGATAATTCTTGGTTCGACAAGACGGAAGACAAGAGATCTCTAGCAGTACGAAGGTCACGAGATTGATTAAACGAAACTGGTGGAGGGATGATATTGGATATGTAAGGGGGAACCATATTATGAACCATTTTGAAGTATTGTATCAATTTTTGTTTTTCCTGTCTAGTTTTGAGATTTTCCCACCCAGTTTCTACGTATAGCGAGGCTTTGTTGGCACTGAGAGTTGCTCCTGTTATAATACGCGCTGCTGCAATTTGAATGCTTTCAAGCTTCGTCGAATCTTGTTCAGTGCAATTGTCCCACACTGTATCTGCATATTCAAACAGAGGTCAGACGAATGCAAAGTAGATTTTCTCTAATGTTTTTATATCCAGAGTGAATTTCCATTTCCTAATTAGGTCAAGACGTGGCCATGCCTTTGTACAAATATAATCAGTATGATGATCCCACGTGCACCGTGAGTTAAGGATAACACCCAAGTGTTTATGTTCCTCAACTTTATCAAGGTTAGTATTAGCCATTATTAATGTCGGGTGCCCAGACTGATCTTTTTTGCGCGATATAGTCATAGCTTCAGTTTTTGAGGGTTAAATTCTACCAGCCATGAGCTGAAGTACTGTTGAATCATGTGGGGTGAAACCTGATTGGAAAGGACTAAGTATCCTGTTCATGTCCAAAAAATACCACAAGTGTTTAAACACACACCTTTCAAAGACCTTCCCCACACAGTTCAGTAATGATATCGGACGGTAATGAGACACCAGGTTGGGGGGATCTTTTTTCAAGATTGGCACAACATTAGTTTTCATTGTAGGGGGAAATATGAATGCTTGAGCAGAATGTTAAATAATCGCATAAGAGGTTCGGTCAGGGAGGGTGTGCACACCTTTAAGAGTCGTGGACTCACGAGATCCGGACCAGAAGCTTTTGAAATTTTGAGTGATTTAAGAGAGTCACGTACATCTTTTTGTGAAATTAATATATTACTCATCAGGGGACGTTCCGAAAAATTCTGAGACGGGAGATGTGCTTGTGTGTCATCAACTGTCGCGATACTACAGAAATAATCATTAAAGACTTCTGCCTTATCCGTGTTGCGGGAGATAATTTTGTTCGCATGGAGCATATTTGGAATTTCATTGACTTTATTCCCCAGAAGTAACTTTAGTGTCTTCCACCACGATGATGGAGTTGTACTACTACTGTTTAGTATGTTCTGAATTTTGTTGTGATAGCTGGCTTTCGCTTTTCTAATCGCAGAAACAACTTCATTCCGTTTAGTGCGATATTTGGCCCAAGCCTCGGGCCGGCCATTCGATTTGGCTAGACGATAAGCACGCTTCCTTTGACGTATTAGCAACCTTATTCCACTGTGGATCCATTGATTTTCATTTTTCCGTATAGTAACGGTTTTATTTGGAATGTATGCGGCTGCATGTTCGAGGATTTTAGAACTAAGATCGTTAACCACTGTGTCTAGGTTTGCATTTGAAAAGATACTATCCCACTGAGTATTTGACAATGATTCATTCAGTCCTGCAAAATCAGCTTCATCATAAAGCCAAATTCTACGTTTAAATGTTTTTGGTGTAATTTTCTTAAGACTTACTTCAATGTGAACTGGACTGTGGCATCTTATTAGGTCAGGTATGAAGGGATCAGCTACATCACACGATATAACTTCTACTGTACTACTGATGGCAAATAAATCTAATAAACTTTCTGATGACTCTGTAAAGTATGTAGGTTCGGTTACTACTTGTCGAAGATTGAAGTAGTCAGCAACGTCGCGAAATTTTCCTTTCTTACATGAAAGTAAATTATCGTTAAAGTCGCCAGTTACAATTAGATCAGGGATTCCTGAATCCTTTGCTCTTTCAATTGACGTGCTAATCGTGTCCCAGAGTTCATTACAACTATTGGAGGGGGGGGGGGGGCGGTAGATAACACCAAGCAAGAAGGGTTTCGTAACGCTATGGACTTCAATCCACATACATTCCAAAGGAAATACTTCAAGATCCGACCTAACTTTGAAGGAGATCCCAGACTTAATATATATTGCGATACACTCACCTCTGGTAGGGCGATCTTTCCTAAGTACATTTTGAAATCCACTGATGTGAAGATCAGAGCTATCGTCGGAGGATCTCAACCAAGTTTCTGTAAAAGCACATATATCGTACACAGGCATTTCACATTGCAAAATATCAATTTTAGGTTTTAAACTTTGAATGTTCATATGAAGAATTTTAATTCCCTCCAATGCTGACGAAGATTCACTCGCAGGCCCTGGGTTAGGTTCAATGTCACCTGAAAGGAGTAAGAGCATTGATACACATAGGCAAATAATTAATGTCGGCAGCAAATTGAGATGCTCCGAGTAATGCAAGGACTTTGGTTCGTTGGCTAATATCAGGTTGGAATTGCTCGATTGAACCATTAGATTAGGGGGATAAAGCAAGGACACAGGTGCCCAATCGAGGGTTCGTGTTTCTGTTGGTTGTGAGTTTACAGTGTATGCCAGGTCATCTTTGGGGCTCCGAGCAAGTTCATCACAGCTAACATTAAGGTCAGCCCTTTGCACTGGTATTTGAGTAGAAGGTTCGCAAAGATGAAGCATGACAAATCGAGTAAGCGTTTCTTATTTACACCCCTATTTGCACGAACAATGAAGAGACCTACTCTCATTCTATATGTTTCTATATTACACATTGTTTTATCTATTTATAGATACTTTTTTACTGTTGATTTGATGATAGGTAGGTCCCGCACTACATACGAGAACACAAACTACCAGAGCGCCATAGGACAAGGGTGCCACAAATACTATCAACTGACAACTTATATTAGGACAAGGATGTATTTTGACAAAAAGGAGAAAAAAGTAATTAAGGAATATTGAATAATAAATGCTGAACATATAAACAAAACAAAAAAGCACGAAGAAAAGCAACAACATAATTGCTGAGTTTCTGTTGTATGGATTATAGGAACCCAGCAACCGAATCAAAGTTATTTAGAACATATCTTGATTTAACTTTAGGATTTGGAGTTGGGATGATAACTTAACATTGCAGCTAAACAACTGTTCACTCTAGAGTAAGACATTGTGAGCACAGTGACAAAGTCACAGGTTGTGATTGCATAAAGAGATTACAGCTTGGCCACTTACTTGAAGCCAATAGCTGACCGAGAGTCCTAACGAAAAGGTAGATGCCAGATATGAAGTTCATTTAATGCGAAGGCAAATTTAGTTTTATTCAGGCACCTGTAGCACTCCGAAGGTATAATTAACTTAAGCTCAATCGAAATAAGACTCTGTCCGAACACAGTGAATATAATCACGGGAAAGCGCGACCATCCTCACTGTATTCAGGGATAATGTACGAATATTCCGTGCAGCACATCGCGTTGATGGATCCAGGTGAAAACTAAGTATACTGTAACACATAAGCCCACGGCGCCACAGTGTGATCGTGTGGGGCTAGCAAAATAACCTCATCTTGTCAAGAAAGAGTTTACATTTAGTGATGTCAAAGGAACCTGCCAAGTGCGACGGGCCCCATTCGATAATCTTCCTTTCCAAAAGTGCGAAACAAACGAAAGGGAAAAGAATAACTGAAAGGACGTCGCAGTTGCGCGGCGATGTGTTGGACAAACATTCTTAGTCCGCCAGAGTATAGTCTTAATTTAACACACCCACATACCCGCACACCAGTACCAATGCCCACATGTGCTGATGTGTGCTGTTAGTCACAAGTGTAGGGTAGAAAGCTGGTACCATGATAATTCGAATGATAGTGGGATTTTGAGATAGGCCTTGGGGCAATAGCTGCCTAACTCACTTGAGCTCCTAGCTTTACTTTGTGCTGGTAAGCGTGCGGGCGAGATAACTAGTCATTCTTGACCACAGCCACTCACTGTTACTGGCATGTCTTTTAGTATAATGTGTTTATTTGGGTTTATCTCAGGCTGATAGTCATATTTCCCAACCAAATAAAGTTTTAGACTGATGTACGGGAGACAGATCTTGAGCTGGAAAAGTAAAAGTTACGTCATGAAGATTACACAGACTGCTAAGTGCATCTGCAAATCCATAATCTCGGGCAATAGTCGGAATAATGCGCTTTCGCTCCTCAATTTCCAATCCATATACGAGGCGATATCAGAAAACAGTCACACCTATACACAAATGTACAAAGTTATGTTTCGCTATACAACACAGTGCAGGGCAATGGTCACTCCAGTTGGCTCCTCTGAGTACAGGGTATGCAAATGCATTACAAGGACCCCTTTTACACAAGTATATGTAAGACTAGAATACGCACAAACATAGATAGTTAGCACTGGCTGTCCATGTGTGCCCTTGTTCACACACACATGTACAGCCAATGCTTTGGATGCACGATGTTTCTATAATATTTCCACTATGTGCAATATGTGTATAGATATTATAATACAAGAATACTTATGCTTCTTTGTTGGAATGTAACAAGAATACAGAGCATAAATGAGCATTGGCACGCTGGAGGCTCCAAGTGCCTCATAGAATACACGGTATCGATACTGATACAACTTACAAACACGCACCTCTTACACAGCTTGTTACGAGACAAGAGTAAAAGTGTTGCTAAGCAATTAGTGTTGTAATTATGCGCATAGTAAAGCAGAAGCACACCATTGCACACATACACAACCAACATTACGGGTGCAAGATAATTCATTACCTGTTAGTTTCAGGTTAAGATACAAGGGCATCCTATACACTATATTTTTTAGAAACTATTGCACAATAGAATCTGAGCACCTAGAGAGACTTGCGTTCGTTGGGCACGATCGCCAACCTATTCGTAATCATGCACACAGGTACTACCAACAGTGTGGTTGCATGTTTTCTCCATAATAATAGTGCACATCCACGTAGTGGCGTGTGTGCACATAGGTAATTGGTACGCGCCCATGATTTTATAATTTTTCTATATACCATGCAACAGAGTTTGGGGTGCCATCTGGCGGCGTGGCTCTCCCACTGGCAAAAAATTCAGAATCATTGTAACGGATACTTAATTGTTTTGGGCCATTCAAAGGACATTCTGTAAAATATATTGTTGCTGAATGCTGGAAACTATGATAAATAATCAAGTAATGAAGTGACTTTCGAAGTCAGGTAGTTGTTGGCGAGTTAGGTATTGTTTGAAAGTTCGAAGTGCCAATGCCGTCCGTTGCCGGTTTCGTCAGATTTAAAGCCCAGTTTCAATTTTAATTGAGAACGTACACTTCACAAATTGTTGACAACGAATAAAAAATAAAACAAGTGATTTATTGACACTTTTAGTGGGCCTTTTTCATTTGTGGGGAACTTAGCGCGATTTCCTTAGAAACAGCCGGAGTTAGGATGAATTCAAGTTATGCTGACGTAAGGTCTGGGGAAATCTTTGTTCTCAAAACACGGGCATGCAGTCTTGTTGTAGTAAAAGTTTACAGAAACAGACATGCACGCGAACAGCGATACCTATTCATTTATTTCCTAGATTTTTCTTCACAAGTTCACTGGATCCAGTCTATGAACTATTTTTACCAATGATACAATACAATGTCAGTTTAAGACTGTCAGAATTACAGTGTAGCGGCCAGCCAATTTTGTGATCGGACGTGTTTTCCTGAAGACTAAATACCAGAATCACCCGGAACTCCCATTTAAATTACATGCACACTTCCTCTGTGTCTTGGTAAACATTGTTTTAATTCCTGGATGCTTTAGGCATTGCAATCAGAATAGAACTGAATTCATCTTCAAACTAGTCAATGTCGCCCTCCTCGTCTAACCAACATCTGGGGGTGGGGATTCTGATATTTAGACTTGATTTGAGTATGTTTCTCCAAAAATGGCAAAAAACTTTTAAAAAGCCTAAATACCAATCTCCCCAGAACCGACCTCTAAATAATATTTGGCACTGCACTACAGAATCAATATTTGATGGTTTGGGGCATTTTAATGGTGCTATGAGATAGCATATGTCCTGCACTGTCATGCTGTTGGAAAAAAATTCAAAAAATCAATGTGTAATGTTTTATCAGAGACATACCATACCAATGACTCAAAGTGCCTTAATTAAGAAATGTGAGGGATTTAAAAATTTTTTTTTTTTTTACAAATATTGCAAAATATTCATCAAACACAATGTGAAATATCTTAAGGGGTCGTCCAACCTAACTTTGGTCAATTTTTTGACATTTTTCCCAATGCCTCAGAAACAGATAAGAGAAGTAAGGAAAGGCAAATTATATATCAAAATAATGAGTAAAGTGCATAGAAAAGGTACATATATATTTTTTCAGGAAAAAAAGTGAATTTTATGATTTTGAAGAAGATTAATTTGCAAATGGCATAAGTAACGAACCGGTAAAACCACAAAATAATCGGTAATTCGAAAGCCTTGTCCTCGATATAATGATAACATACTACAGACTCGGAGAAAGCATTTTTTTGACACACACTCTGGTGGGTTTTGACGTTTGAATGTAATAACATCAACACAAATTTTGGATGTTCCGGATGTGGCCATGTTTCAACGATGTTTTTCCGGTCATGTGATTACGATGTGGTTCTTGCAGAAATACTCAATTTGGGCAATCGTAAGAATGCAAGGACGTGATCACGCCCTTTATTTGTTCGAGACAATGTATGAGCGTATTTGCAAACAGGTGACAGCAAGTACTTGAGCTGTTAATGTCATAACTGCAAAATATGGTTCGAAATTCCCTCTCGTGTTTACAGGCCGTCTGAACTTTTTTGTTGACAAAAAATCTGAATTATTGCGCACTAGAAAGACAACATGAACCACTTGTAAAAAAAATAACCGAGTGTATAAAATCGGGACGATACACATAAAATAAGGCAATATTCATAACAAAGTAAGCAGAATGCTTCAGAAATCACTTTTTCACGAAGTATATTCCAAGTGACCTGGAACTATATTGAGTGTGTTAATTTCCCCCTGTTGCTGCGAAGTTATTTACGTCCTAGTAACCATGGAATTTGAAGACGGGTATGTTTGATGTCTGCAAAGGACCGATTGAAGATGGGTTGAAAATGATGCATTCGTGCTTTTAAATAAGGTGCGCTTGGACGATGCTGAGAATTTAGTTTTTTCTTCCAACCAACCATAGTAATACAAGCGTCGATCAGTGGGTTTTTTTATCGTTTTACACTGACAAATGTGACAAATCTCCTTCACCGGAAACCATCCCCCAATTTGCATATCACAATAAACATAACCGCTGTCACGGAGTGTCAGCGTGGCCGTGTGGTCAAAACCGAAACGAATTATCGAATGCACGGTCAATATTAGCTGCAATTGGCTTTTAAATAAATGAAATACACGAAATATTCGCAATTTCTTCATTATTCATGCCGAGTTACTTTTTAATCAAACCACATGCGTTCAGTTTCGTTTGTCGGCATCAAACTGATATTGTTTGTGGTAATTAAATAGTACGAGAAGGCGAAGGAAGCCAAATATTTTTACATCATCTATTATTTAATTCAAATTGATAATTTCTTTTATTTAACTGAAATTATGAACTGATAAGTTGGGTGTGTTGCGATTATTATGCCCCAGACCTGGAACTTAGTGGAAGTTGGAAAATCAAAGGTGCATCTAGGGCCGTGCAGTGGTGACCCCCTGTCCTCTTAATCTTAGTCTTACCCATTCATCATTGCATGTACCAACATTCCCCCTTGTATCTCAACCATTGCTACTCCAATTTGAAGGATATTTGGTTTTGTGATTGAGCATCATGGAGAAACAATGCCTGTGTAGCTGCTGTAGCATGTGTTTCTTCCCACATTTTTTCAGAGTTGTGGTACTTTTTCACTCTTTTGAGTTAGAAAATTTTGTTTATAACTAGTTGATTTGTTACAATTTGTTGCAGAGTGCCTGCTAATACCCTCAATTGTATTGCAGCAGAATTTTCTTGTGAAGATTTTGTTCCTATTACTTATCAAGCAACAACCTAATGAATATTCTGTATAAAGCCACCAATCTGATGTTTGACACTTTTATTGGAGCTGTTTTGAAGGCTTATGGAACTCAAAATGTTGATTATGGCAGGACTTTTCTATTCACCCATGAATCGATAAATTAAGTGTTATAGTTGGAAGTAAGAAGCATGAAAGGTCCAGAACTAAAACTCTAAAAAGAATGTTTTGCAATGTAACATGATTTTTGCAGATACACTTATTTGGAGGTTTACCTGTCTGATAGTGTTTGGAACATGTGTGGCCAGGATCTTCAAAAAGAAAAAAAGAGTTAAACTTTGAGAAAAAAGGCATATGCCTTGAGTGCCGGAGGTAGAGTCATACAAGGAAGAGAGCCCCACCCCCCCCCCCACCCCCAAAATTTTCTGTGTCAAATGGAGCTCACTTGTCATCTTTTGGGGATTGCTTTGTGTACTGCGTTCTTGAAAAAAGTATGTGAGACCCTCTGGATGTGCCCTTCTGATCTCAATATGTCAGTAAGCCTCCTTGGGGAAAGTACATGCAATAATGGTTATGTAAGGTTGATTTGATGTGTTTTGAATAACAATGTACTTTTAAGTACATTAGATGGTTTATTGCAGTGACAGGTTACAGTTACCCTTATTTCTTCTCCAACAGATATCATGAGTGTATTGGTGTCCAAGAGTTAAACAAAGCTAATGTACTTATTGATAAACCAGACAAATTTAACAATTTAATCACTATCAAATTGATGCATGGGATAAAAGGGGTTACAGTGCAAGGGGTTTGTAAATATATTTATTCAACTACAATGTATGACTTTGCAGTGCATTCTACATAGGAGAATATCATATTTTCTTTCCAAACCATTACAGTAACACATACATCTTGATATTGGGAGACACTCTTTTGTCCTTCCATACTTCTTCTGCTGGACTCCTTCAAGTTGACCTTTGTTGAACTCCCCAAATCAAAACATAAACAAAAGAAAATGTCTGCCTTCAATCAGTGAGCACTCCACTTATAACATTTGGTCTCAATCTTCATTACTTTCATGAATTAGGAAAAGATTTCTTCGAGTATGTACTTAAATGTTTATAGAATACAGCTGTTATTTTATTTTGAGGTATTTTATTGTAAAAATTTTGTTCTCTTACTTATGCCATAGCAGACTTTCAGGTGGTGCTATTTACATATGGCAGCAGTTCCATGGCAAATTTCAGTTTCCACATGTTCTATGTTTCATTCCAAGCATTTTGGTATATAATTTATTGGGGTTATTCATTTTGGGCCTTTTTTAGACTTGAAAGAAAATTACATGAAATTTGACCAAAGTTAGGTTGGACGTCCCCTTAAGAAGCCAGATTTACAAACTATCAGAAATGTGAAATTTAATATAAGAGGTTTGTTTTGTGTCAACATCAATTAATTTATGAATTATATCATAATTTGTGATGAAAGTGGGTATGCCGGTAGTCTTTGTAAGACTGTGACCCGGGGCCCTCCTGGCCCTCACAGTCTTTGAGAGACCCGTTCAAATCTAGTCTGACTAAAAATGAAAGAAACTGACCGCATTTGGGTCGACTCAGTTCACGCTTCATATCGAAGACACATAATCAACATTCTACTTGTCGTACTCAGCCCAAATATAATTTATTTACGTGTCTGCATCATTTTTTAACGCAAACACAGCATCAAATTCAAGAAATGTTGAAAGATATCCGACTTAAACACGTAAAATAACATCATGTTTCAAAGATAAACAAATTGTACTACGCATGCGCACATATATGTGTAGTACAATTTGTATATCTTTGAAATCGGTGTTTTTTGACGTGGTGAAGACGGATATTTTTCAACATTTCTTGAATTTGATGTTGTGTTTGCGTTAAAAAATGATGCAGACACGTAAATAAATTATATTTGGGCTGAATACGACAAGTAGAATGTTGATTATGTGATTTGTGTCTTCGATATGAAGCGTGAACTGAGTCGACCCAAATGCGGTCAGTTTCTTTCATTTTTAGTCAGACTAGATTTGAACGGGTCTCTCAAAGACTGTGAGGGCCAGGAGGGCCTCGGGTCACAGTCTTACAAAGACTAGTATGCCGGGGGTCTAGGGGACACATTTAGGGCTATATTTTACCACATCAATATGTAGAAGAAAATTTGACATAATTTGTTAGGATAAAATGGCACTGTCTATTGATATTGGTGATTTACATAGCTGCAACACCAGTTTTTAAATCAAAATTGACATTCATTTGTTTTGTGTGGAGTGGAGGGGGGGGGGGGGGGGGGTGGTGACCACCACTCTTTCTCTTGCAGGATTGTAAAATGAGACAGATTTTTCCCAAAACTATTGTCTGCAGATGCAGATTTTAGTTTTATTTTGGGATTGGGGTAGTTTTTAAAGAAAGCAGTGAATTCTCATGCAGAAATGACTTTTTTATCAAATGAAAGAGATAAAATGTATCTTTGGAAGGATTAGAATGTAGGTTAAAATCCGCCCTACAAAAAATACCCCCAATCATTTTTACACACTTAGCAAACATTCCCACCACAGTTTTTGAGTAGTACCACATTCTCTCACATTATTTTAAGAGCAGTACAAAAATCTCCCTCCCGGCATCTTACACCAAAAGGTTAAAAGGCAGTCCAAAAGGATTTAAAAACTTATGTATTTAATTTGTAAATTACATAAACACTCATCACTATTTACAAGAAAACATGCCTCAATAACTATTTATGAACACAGTTATTTAGTTATTGGAGTTTAAGGACACTTTCAACAGCCAGTGTCACCTCATGTCGGACAGTTTTATTGGTGGAGGAAACTAAAGTGCACTGAGAGAACCACCTGGTAACAGTGAGCAATTATCCAACGTGCTAACTCCACACAAGCAAAGTTAGCATTGATTGAAGCGACAAGTGCTCGGCCTCAAGTGGTAAAAAGCTTTGGACATTTTTGTATGGCTTTAAATATACATGTACTTCTAAAAAATTAAGGGGTGGGGAGATTTTTGTTCACCATAAATTATGGAGGGAGGAATTTCTGTTCACCTGAAAAAAACATGGGGGTGGGGGGGTGGGGGGATTTTTGCGCATTGTGTGAAAATGATTGTGGGGGGGGGGGGATTTTTGTCAGGGAAAAGTTTTGTAGGTTACCCTTCTAAAGGTTTGGGTTTGATTATAGGAAATAAGTACATGTACATTGTAAATGCACATGTATTTTGGCTTCCGACACTGATTTAATTATATTTTTTTGGATATTACACATATTTCACTTATAAATGTTCATTCGAAAACCACAGACTGAATAATACTGTTTTATTTTTGGAAAAGATATATTTTTGTCACAGTCGGCAATAAAGGCCATATATTGCCAAAAATAATGCAGTTAAATGCATCTTGAGCAAGTGTGGCATCCAGAACTGAGAAGCACACTATAACCTCTGGCAAATGACAAATACATGTACACATGAAACCACCTTTTTTACCCTATTAACACATCTAATGAAACCATGCTTTCCCCTCATTGTACTTGTGATAGAGGGGATTCCAGTTATATTCCAATCCTCTCCCAAATCACCATCCAAACATTTAGCCAGAAAACCCATACTTCACTTGTATTCGCCGAACAAGCTCATTCCAATAAGGGGGGCATAAGCTATGTTTTTGATGCCAAAAAATGCAAAAAAAATTAACATTGAATGGCAGTTTTGGTGAATGGTGCTAGCCGGTTTTGGCCATTACATTGAGTGAATGATGAATAGAAGCTTTCTCCATATTATGATGTTAACCCTTTATCTTACATGAAAAGAAGATAGCACTTTTGAATAACTAATTTCTTTTCATTTTTTGCATCAAAAACATAGCTATGACCCCCACTGGAATGAGCTGAACGAGCTGATTCCAATGAGGGGTCATAAGCTATGTTTTTGATGCAAAAATAATGAACATTGAATGGCAGTTTCGGTGAATGGTGCTAGCTTGTTTTTGGCCATTACATTGAGTGAGTGATTAAAAATGTTAAAAAAACAATTTCTTCATTCACAGAGTATCTTGGAACATAAATTTGGGGAAAGGGGGTGGGGGTACAGTGGGAAAAGTAACAAAGTTGCAAATGTGAATGAATGGCTTCTGTGCACAGCTACCAATATAGTAGTCTGATACTAGTGCTGTCAGGGTCCCCATGTTATAGCACAAAACTGCATTGACAATTGTCCCTCTACCACCCATACTAAACCCTTCAGCTGATGAGAAAGTTAACAGCATGCACTCTCAGTTTCCTATGATTTGCTTTAGTACTGCAGCACTCAGGGTCCACTGAGTTTTTTTCTGTTTTGACAACCCTGTCCTGGCTCTTCTCGCTATATTTTTCATTATATGTCAGTCAGTATTCCTATGTACATATAGAATGTCACTTTCAAAATATGTGATTGCATGTCTGTCTGTCTGTCCATCATAATTCCTATTAGCCCAAGAACATTAGGTTTCACTAGGGAAAAAAATCGGAGAAAGCTGATTTTTTCAGGGAATGTCGAGTACATGTCACTGAACGATTAGACAAAAGTCCCCTAAAATCCCAGTTGAGCTTTTTTTTCTACAGCCTTTTTTCGAAAACGCGTTTGAAAAAAATCAAAAAAAATCGCACGAACTTTGTAACCTCGAATTGATCCAACTGTATTTTTTGTTTACGCGTATTTCGAGCTACATAATGTCTAATATACATTTACCTAGAGGAAAATGTGCATTCTGTGACAATTTCTGCGAAAATTTATTGAAAATTCACAAAAAAGTATCGGATTTACGCAAAAAATGACGATTTTCCTAACGGATTTGCCCAAAGGGTCGTAGTACAGAACGGGATGTTAGTTGGACAGACGATAAAAAATCCACCACCATTTGAAGACTTTTATCATTGCTTACAAAATAGACATTATGGAAGACCCCTCTGCTTCTGGCCGAGTTCCCCTTTTGGCATAAAATTCGTCAGCATGAGAACTCAACTATTTTCGGGCTTGGGACCGAACAGACACGTCTGTGTCTGGCAGCATTAGATCAATAAATAATATTTACAGAATGTACAAAAATCAATAAATAATATTTACAGAATGTACAAATCAATCAACATGGATTAAGTTACATTGACTATTATCAACGCTATATACAGAAATGACATGACCTATATACATATTATTCATCGAACTCAGAAAGTTCCGACAGGACAGTGTTTCTGTGGTTGTTACAAGAATCCGAACTGCAATTACACAAACCTGAGCAAGAGAGTCCTGCCTTCTTACACCCACACCTTTTTGTACAAGCACTCTTGCAACCACAACTGATCAGATTCAGTAGGTTATCGGGGGCACATGGCTTTGTGGCTGCAGTCGGTACAAGAAGTCCATTGTCTAGCGACCACCCCCAATCCGTCGGAGGAAGCGAAGTGCCCAGCCATTGTTGGACCTGGGGATAACATCTGTAGACATGTTGTTGTGCAGCATCGCTGCTTGGTGGGAGTGAGGCTAGGTCGATGGGTTTATTCAGTTTAGATTTTGCTACATAACGCTTGTAAGTGACATATCTATATTAGTCGAGAGAGGAAACAGTTTTACTCCCGTATAAGATCAGGAGAAGTTGTTCCCCAGCAGCGGCTACTGCACTTGGTGTACTGTCATCCGCCAAAATTGTGTTCACATACTGTTGTGAGTCGCTAGTAACATCGGAGACAATTGTACTGAATACTTTCTTCTTACCAACTCGAAAGAGTGCAGAAGTAGTGTCACAACCACTTATAGAATGTGCTACAAGGAGGTTGCTTCTATGGTCACCCATTTTGGTTGCTATTTCACTAACTGAAACTAGTAAGTTTGGGGTAATGGAATACATCATGTGAATATTACATCCCGGTTGAACTCGAGAGGTAAGAATGACTAACAAGTCTGTGTCCGTTCCCACAACGACAACATTGTTGTCATCTTGAGCGATGTCAAGTGCAGTTTCGGCTATCAGTACATCAGCATCAGCCTCGGCCTGCTTGGACTGAATATTGATAGCAGATAGCTCCTGCATTAGAAGATCGATCAGTTGGGTTTTGTTCTTGGCATTTGCAAGGAAATCGGATTGGGGTGTGGTGGCTGGTAACTCGGGTGAGATATTGATATCAATGGAATACCTGTCTTTAGATCTACGGGCTTGTTCCATGCCCTTTGTCGACATTGTACAAGCATAACCATCAAAAACAACCACGACGTTCGCCCCAAAATGTCTCACTAGATAATTGGAATATGATGTACATATGTCCTTATATGACGACTGTTTAGGCCATACAACTGTCCTCAATAAAAATCCACCATCTACAACAAACAGAGAATGTTCTGGGATTTTAGTTTGCTCGGAACCGTATGTTTTGAGGATCTTACCGAGCGTGCTTTTCTGTGTCTTCCTCATTCCAGCAGAATCAAACAATGCTGGTGGTTTCGGGGCGAGTTCATATTTGAGATACTCTTCCATCTCTGCTTGTGACTGAATAACACACGTGATGCGGTTGAACAGAATTGTGGGGTCAATCACTACCTTACTTCCACGGACTTTGATGCTATTTGCCATCGATGCGAAAGACTTCACAGTGTCAACACGTCGTAGTTTGATGCTGTTGAACGTTTTACTTACAACATTCGATACGCAACATTCACCAATTTTGCGAACTTGGTCACAGTTCACAGTTTCGTCGGCCACAAGCCCGGTCGCTATAGAGACTAATTGTAGTGGATCTCTATTCTGAAAGGGGGAATGCACTCTGAGCCAGTTCAATAATTTGGTGATATCATTGGCATCAGTCAATTGTGAACTTTGACGGAGATCCCGATGTTGTTCGCCATGACCAGTGTGAACATGAACAAAATTTTCGAGAGCATTACATATCGGAAGGCAAAGAGGTAGTCCATGTACCCATTTCGCAACAGTGCTATCGGTTATTCCCCTGCCATGTGTGAGACCACCAGGGAGCTTGAACATTCTCATTAAACACTGTTCTATGGTCTGATCAGAATATATCCCGTCCCAGAATTTATCTGAGCGCCTTATGGTAAAGTAACCTTTCTCAGTGAACAACTTCAAATCATCCTGTTGCATTATTTCAGTTAGCTCATTCATCTGCTGCAAATAGAGATGAGAACTTTTTGCGTATGCAAAATGACCACCTGCGTGAAATACTGGAATCATATTGCGAACACAATATGTGTGGAGTTCCCAGTCGCCTGTGCGCTCTGCTCTCAAGAACAACTGGAGAAGACCTATTTGCTCGTAGTATTGTACCCAAAGCTTTCCTGTGCGTCCTACGGACGCATTCTGGAGCAGTTCGTGTAATTTTGACAGTAGGTGGTTGACACTTTCTTGATTGACAGCGTCAGCTGTTGTACAGTCACCTCTGGCAAGTCCACAGAATATTTCATTGACTTCTGTGCAGTCTATGTTATCTAGTGTTCGGCTTTCTTCAAACACAAGTTTTGTAATGGCAATTTGTGTTAGCAAATGGGCACGAACTGCTCTTGAATATGCATGACCACTGATCAAATGATGGATTGACCCACCGGCATTTGTTTATGAGTACACATCAAGGGCGTGCACACATTACATGCCAATGCATCTTGAGTGTAGGCGAACACCACATTATGTGATTTAATCGAACATGGAAATTGAAACAATGATGCTATAATACGGTATTTGAATGAGAAAACTCGATGCCGTTTGAATTTGAGTTTAGGGGGTATGGTTAATATTTCACACGTTTCGCCAGTTCATTATGGGATAAATGACTATTGTTATATATCATTATAAAGCCACTGCTTTTCTGCAATTTTTGATATATAATTTAACTCCCAAAGTAGTCGTAGATTTGATTTAATGGACGTTGTGTACCGTTGTGTGTATGAAAACAATAATTTTTTTTTCGTAATTTTGTACATTTTCGTGAATATTTCACCATTGAGTGTGAGGATTGGTACAAAGTTGGCATTTTCTGTTGGGGATATGTATTCTCAATATAATTCAGCACGATATTTATGATTCTCACCCTACTAAGGCGAATAAGAATGAGAAATATGGAGCTGGGTCGAATTTTTAAAAAAAAAAAAATTTTCAGCAAAAAAACGCTATAACTAAAAAAGCTCAACTCGGATTCGCACTTTATCCGCAATGTGTGTCCCGGAAACATATAAAAAAATCAGCTTTCTCCGATTTTTTTCCTTACTTTCTCATTTTTAGGTCTAATGTGCCTGGACTATATACCAATGACTCTAGGTGTCTTAACTGAGAAAGTGAGGCTTTTTTCACAAGAATGGCAAAACATTCATCAAACGCAATGTGAAATATCTTCAGAAGCCAGAATGTGATTTAGAAATTATCACAAATGGGAAATTTAATATCACAAGAGGTTTGTTATATGTCAACATCAATTAATTTATGAATTTTATCATAGTTTTTTATACAAAGGGGCATACTAGGGGGACACCTTCAATGCTATATTTTGCCACATCAGTATGTTGAAGAACATTTGACATCAGTTGTTAGGACAAAATGGTACTGTCTATTGATATTGGTGAATTATATAGCTGCAACCCCTTTTTTTAATCAAAATTGACATTTATATGGTTTCATGGGATTGGAACACCACTCTTTGTCTTGCTGTATGGTTAAAGGAGACGATTTTTTCCTCAAAGTATTACATGCTGATGCAGATTTTAGTTTTATTTGGGGATTGGGTTAGTTTTCAAAAAAATCTACATGAATTCCTTTACATGTAGGTAACAGAGCAAAACAGAGTAGATCCAACAGCAGTGTATACAACATCTCTAGGGGGGTCAGCAGTATTGGAGGCAACAGCAGTGTTTTAGCCATTTGACACAGTTTGGACAGTTTTCTTTAAAAGAACAAATTTCCCATGTTTTTAACTCAGTGGAAGCCAAAAGTTGAATTCTCATGCAGAAATGACTCTTTTGTCACATGAAAGAGGTGAAATGTATCTTTGAAGGATTGGGATTGATTAAGGAAATACATAATTTGGCTTCCGAACCTGATTTAATTATTATTTTAGGAGATTATTTCACATTTAAAAATTCATTGGGCTACCACACACCTTACAATACTTTTTTTATTGTTTTGAAAAGTATGTTTTTGTCATCATCAGCAATAAGGGCTATATATTGCAAGCAAATTCACATCTTGAGCAAGTGTAGCCTCCAGTGGCACACTACAGCCCCCAGAAAATGCCAAATAACAACCTATTTTACCCTACATGTACACATGATGCATTAAGAAATGTAATTAAACCATGGTTCCCCATCATAGTACTAGAGGCAGAGGGGGGTTCCAATCTTCCAACCCCTTCCAAATCACCATTCAAACCCACAGCCAGAAAACCCATATTGCACTTTTATTTACTGGCAATTAGATGTTTGCCTGAATTATGCTGTTAACCCTTTACTCACATTTAACATGAAAAGCTGATTACCCTTGCCCACAAACTTATTGACTTACTAATTTTTTGTGTCAAAAACATGACTTTTTACACCATTGGAATGACCTCATTCCAATGAGAGGTCATAAGCTATGTGTTTGACACAAAAAAACGAGAAAATAATGAACATGGAATGGCAATACTTGTGAATTGCACAAGCAGCTTTTGACCGTTATATTTGGTAAAGGGTTAAAAAGTGTTAGAAAATAATTTCTTCATTGAAAGAGCATTTTAGAACACAAATTTGGGGGTGGGCTACAATGGAAAAAATAACACAATAGAGTTGCAAATGTGAGTGAATGGCATTTGTGCACAGCTACCAATAAAGTAGTCTAGTACTAATAAAGAAGTCTAGTACTAAATTTTCCCTCTTATTTGATGCACGACCCCCTGTTTTGGGGTCGGAAAAAGTTCTTTGAAGGGTTATACTTGACAAAGATATTTGAATCCCAAAATTAAAGAGATGCAATCAAATTTTGTTCAAATTGAGCGTTGTTGTCACGGACGGTTCCCATGTTACAGCACAAAACTACAGTAACAGCTGTGAAATATTGTTCTCTCTTTGAATCAAGTCCCCCTCCCACCTGCCCATTCTGAAGCCTCAGTTGATGAGAAACAATTGGAAGGCCTGTACAGTATGTTTTGGAAACTAAAGTCAATCTCATACACTCTCAGTTTCCTATGATTTGCTTAGATGCTGCAGAACTCAGGGTCCATTGAGGTTTTTTTTTCTGTTTGACAATCTTGTCCTGGCTCTTCTAACAAAATTTTCCATTGTATGTCAGTTTTTATTTCTGTGTAGACTTTCAAAACACTAAAAAAACAAATTTTTTAAGCAAATATCTCATTCATCCTCCTTGGAGACATATTTTCCACAATTTCACACTTTTTATCAGAATGGGTGTTTGTGGGGATTAAATCTAAGGTTGTGAAAGTGCCCTAATGGATACTTGCTGCTCAAGCACAGCACCACAGAATCAATATTGGATGTTTTTAGGCATTTTAACAGTGCTAAGAGATACCACATGAGCAGTACTGGTCATACTGTTGAAAAAAGCAGTGTTTTATGTGTTTGTCAGTACCATACCAATGACACTCGGTGCCTTAACTGAGAAAACTGGCTTTTTTTTAGCTCATCTTGACAAAGTCAAGCTGAGCTAATCTCATCACTCTCCGTCCATCATCCGTCAACACCATGTTTTGGTCTTCTCCTCCAAAGCCGGCCAATTCAAGTGAAAGGTTTTGTGAGTGATGGTCCCAAAGGGGTATTTCATTTTTGTTCAACTCATACACTCTCAGTTTCCCATAGGGAGGAAGTGGGGGAAAATGCTCCAAAATATTTATAAAATCTTCTTATCAAGAACCAGTGTGTTTTGGCCCCGCCCAAAATTTCTATTTTCTGAATCCATGGTCCGGTGTGAACCAAATTTGGTGTGTGGTATTATTAGGTTATGAGTACTTGACCCAAGCAAAAAAAAAAAAAATCCCGCATCCCCATGGGAACCCAGGGAGCTAAAAATAGAAATATTTTCAAACGCCCATATTTCCCAAACCACACAGAACAGAGAGCTGTTATTTGGTATGAAGTATCCTTAGAACAAGTAGAGTTGAAAGGTAAAAAACAATTGCCATCGGTTTTGTTAGGGTGATCTGTAATGGGCATCGAAAAAATGCTGAGTCAGCATATTTGCAAAAATTTTAAAAAATCCTTTCTCCGGAACCAATCATCAGAATCTTTTGATATTTGGTATACAGCATTCATAGGGAGTGGAGGAGGGGGGCAAATAAAAGTTTGTTGAAATAAAGCTCATTGGTTCATATATGGGCTCTCTACATGAGCCCGAAGTTTTAACATAGGGTAATATGGGGAATATTCTTTAAAAATCTTCTTCTTCAGAACCACCAGTCAGAATCTTTTAATGTTTAGTATACATCATTGTTATGACGGTCAGATTCAAACCATGTCCCTAGGTTAATATTTATCTTTGTTCAATATGGAGGGTAATTTTAAAAAATCTTCTTCTTCAGATGCACCAGTCAGAATGCTTTGATATTTGGTATGCAGCATCTCTGAGGGGGTCATATTCAAGTTTGTTCAAATCAGATCCCTAGATATATATTTGGGCTCACTATGATAGCCCAAATTTTTACTTAACGCAATATGAGTAAGTTTCTTTAAAAATCTTCTTCAGATCCACCAGTCAGAATGCTTTTATATTTCGTATACAACATCTCTAGGGGGGTCAGATTCCAGGTTGTTCAATTCGAGAACCTAGGTTAATATTTGGGATCCATATGGGAACATGAAATTTAACTTGGTACAATATGAGGGAATTTCTTCAAAAATCTTCTTCTTGAGATCCACTCGTCAGAATGCTTTCATATTTGGTATACAACATCTCTAGGGGGGTCCGATTCAAGTTTGTTCAAATCGGATCCATACGTTAATATTTGGGCTCGCTATGGTAGCCCAAATTTGAACTTAGTGCAATTCGAAGAAATTTCTTTACAATTTCTTTTCTTCAGATCCAACAGTAAGAATGCTTTCATATTCGGTACACAACATCTCTAGGGAAGTCAAATTCAACTGTGTTCAAATCAAGAGCCTGGGTTAATATTTGGGCTCTCTATGGGAGCCGGAATTGGCCATTTTGCTGAAGAATTGAAAAAATTGTATTCTGTACCCTCTAGAGGTGTGTAACTAAGATTAATCCACATAGGTTGTATCAAGGGGCTTCATAGGTGAGCTCTACATTTTACTTTATGATCAACCGAAGAAAAGGCATAATGCCCAGATTATTTTTGTCACTCCTGAGGGACTCAAGGATTGACAGTGTAGCCTATGGAGATGGCTTGCTTAATGTAGACTCATTCTTGGACTCTGTTTAAATTGTGTTCTGTTCAAGATGAGCGCATGAGGCCCAGTGGGGCCTCTTGTTTCTTATTTTTTTTTACAAAAAAAATGCAAATGATTCACCAAACACATGATGGGAAATGTCAGTCTTCAGAAGCCTGAATGTGGTTTAAAAACGATCACAAGTAGGATATTTAAAGTCACAAGTTGTTTGTTTTGTGTCAATATTAATTAATTTATGAATTATGTCACGTTTTTGATGAAGAGGGTATACTGGGGGAGGGGGGGGGGCACGACACATTCATTGAGGGCTATTTTTTTTAAAAATGTTACCACATCAGTATAAAATTCCCATTTGTGATAGCTTTTTCGCAAGATGTTTGTTTTGTGTCAACATCAATTAATTTATGAATTATATCATAGTTTTTTTTATAAAAAGGGCTATGGGGGTGGTCACATTCAATTAGGCCTATTTTTTACCACATCAGTATGTGGAAGAAAATGTGACATCAGTTGTTAGGATAAATGGCAGTGTCTGTATTGCTGAATAATATAGCTGCAACCCCAATTTTCGAAACAAAATTGACGTTCGCGTTTGTTTCGTGGGGTGGGGAGGGGAGTGGGACACAATTTCTCTAATCTATTGGAGCAATGGACGCAAAATCAGTTTATTTAAGGACGTGTGAAAGGCATCAATAATTAGGTCACATTGAAACTCTTTTTTCAAATTTATTTCCCCTTCACCTTGTGTGAGGACAATAATAATCTATGTGAATCATTGAATTGTGATCAATCACGAAACGAACGTCCACTCAACAACTCTATTTATAAATTATAGAAATGATCCGCATCGCCGATGTGAGGTCGTGTTTTCGTGGCTAATACAACGGTGAGAAACTATGAACCAAAAAGCTAAGACGACCTTTTTCTAAATAACTAATTTGAACAAAATGACAACGTCAACTCAATAATTCTGCGGTCATATATCCGACGGAACATTTTCGAACTTGATCGAGACAATTATCCTGGAAACCCATACAATAAAAAAGAATCAAATCGGTTAACAGTTGTTCAAGTTATGGCGCTTTGGATAGTATCATTAGTATCAAGCACAAAATTTGAATAATTCTTTTGCCGTACATCAGATTACATCAGACCGAGCCCGTTTTCGAACTCGACCAAGACATTGGTCCTTGAAACCCACGTGCCAAATATCTGTTAAATCGGTTGACGTTTGTTGAAGTATCGCGCTATCAAGCTCAAAATTAGTAGATTTTAACGAAGGGCCATAACTCTTGCGAAAAAGCGTGGACACGCCCTATTTTGCGTCATAGAGTGTTGCACATGATTATCACGCCACAAATCAAATATCAAAATCCGTCCAGAAATAACTAAGTTTTTTAGCAAAAAGGGCCACCTGCCCGGCGACCGGCCCTCGCCATACCAATATTGAAGGTTTTTTTGTTGAAACATTCGACGAACGTGACAACCGTTACTTATTCCCGGTTCCTTATTCGACATTCGCCACCAACCGATTTTCGCCAAATAAACTGCATGGTGGGGTTGCACAAATAGATTCATGAAGATTGCCACCAAAATTAGGCTCCTCAACCTCTCAAAATTGGGCACCCTAGGAGCCCAAAAGTGCTGAGTTGCTCAAAATCGCATTTATCAACCGATTTTCCCCAAATAAACTGCATTGTGGGGTAGCACAAATAGATTCATGAAGATTGCCACCCAAATTAGGTACCTCACCCTCCCAAAATTGGGCACCCTAGGAGCCCAAAAGTGCTGAGTTGTTCAAAATCGCATTTATCAACCGATTTTCGCCAAATAAACTGCATTGTGGGGTGGCACAAATAGATTCATGAAGATTGCCACCAAAATTAGGTACCTCACCCTCCCAAAATTGGGCACCCTAGGAGCCCAAAAGTGCTGAATTGCTCAAAATCGCATTTATCAACCGATTTTCGCCAAATAAACTGCATTGTGGGGTGGCACAAATAGATTCATGAAGATTGCCACCAAAATTAGGTACCTCACCCTCCCAAAATTGGGCACCATAGGAGCCCAAAAGTGCTGAGTTGCTCAAAATCGCATTTATCAACCGATTTTCGCCAAATAAACTGCATTGTGGGGTGGCACAAATAGACTCATGAAGATTGCCAACAAAATTAGGTACCTCACCCTCCCAAAATTGGGCACCATAGGAGCCCAAATGTGCTGAGTTGCTCAAAATCGCATTTATCAACCGATTTTCGCCAAATAAACTGCATTGTGGGGTGGCACAAATAGATTCATGAAGAGTGCCACCAAAATTAGGCTCCTCACTCTCCCAAAATTGGGCACCCTAGGAGCCCAAAAGTGCTGAGTTGCTCAAAATCGCATTTATCAACCGATTTTCGCCAAATAAACTGCATTGTGGGGTGGCACAAATAGATTCATGAAGATTGCCACCAAAATTAGGTACCTCATCCTCCCAAAACTGGGCACCCTAGGAGCCCAAAAGTTCCTAGTTGCTCAAAATCGCATTTATCAACCGATTTTCGCCAAATAAACTGCATTGTGGGGTGGCACAAATAGATTCATGAAGATTGCCAACAAAATTAGGTACCTCACCCTCCCAGAATTGGGCACCCTAGGAGCCCAAAAGTGCTGAGTTGCTCAAAATCGCATTTATCAACCGATTTTCGCCAAATAAACTGCATTGTGGGGTGGCACAAATAGATTCATGAAGATTGCCACCAAAATTAGGCTCCTCAACCTCCCAAAATTGGGCACCCTAGGAGCCTAAAAGTGCTGAGTTGCTCAAAATCGCATTTATTAACCGATTTTCGCCAAATAAACTGCATTGTGGGGTGGCACAAGTAGATTAATGAAGATTGCCAACAAAATTAGGCTCCTCACCCTCCCTAAATTGGGCACCCTAGGATCCCAAAAGTGCTGAGTTGCTCAAAATCGCATTTATCAACCGATTTTCGCCAAATAAACTGCATTGTGGGGTGCCACAAATAGAGTCATGAAGATTGCCACCAAAATTAGGTACCTGACTCTCCCAAAATTGGGCCCCCTAGGATCCCAAATGTGCTGAGTTGCTCCAAATCGCATTTATCAACCGATTTTCGCCAAATAAACTGCATTGTTGGGTGGCACAAATAGATTCCTGAAGATTGCTACCAAAATTGGGCACCGAGCTCACCCCAAAATTGGTGCCAATGGTTCTGAGTTGCTCAAATTCACATTTATTAGCTAACGTTCCCCATTTCAACGCTCCTTTTAAAGCTGTGACTATTCCAGTGTCATTTGTAGACAGTTTATCCCAGAATAAATTTCGCATTCACTTTGAGTGGTTTTTGTCACCCTCGATCCATGAGCCAGAGAGAACTGTGGGTTCGGAATAGAGAACACGAGAAAGTTTCTAGGTTGTCTAGAGTTGCTCACATCATTAAAAGCAGTTTTATTCCCACCAGTGGAAGAAGCAGGGAATCGCTAGAGGAAAAGAAATATTCTCGAGATTTCAAAAATTAACACTGGAATCTTGTGATCTCTATTTGAACTATTTTCTGAATGTGTGTATATGGCGTTCGAACGGAATCACAAGTCCTTGAATTAAGCATGACGCTTAAATAATTAGGCATAATGTTAAATAATATAGCATGATGCTAAAATAATATAGCATGTTGTCTGAATAATACAGCATGGTGCTTAGTAAATTAAGCATCTGCTTAATTATTTAGGAATCACGCTTAATTATTTATCCAGCATTCATGAAATCATACCAAACAATATATCATTCAAAAAGAGTTGAAAAATAATACAGCATGATGCTTAAATAATTAATGATCATGCTGAATTGAAATGCATGATCCTCTCGTAATTCAGCATGATGCTTAATTATTCCGGCATCATGCTAAATTAATTCAGCATCATACTAAAATAATTAAGCATCGTGCTATATTAATTCAGCATCCTGCTAATCAGCACATTCTGCTAACCAATCAGTGGCACCGATACACACTCGCTGGTTGTCTAGTCGGATAGGAACAATGGAGCATGGTCCAGAAACAAGAAAATGTTGATGCAAACATCAAGCTGCAGAGTTAGAATCTTGCACAAGAAATCTTTTGTATACATATCATGAAATCGGTCATTGGATTCTATTTTCATGATACATAATAAATTAAAAATTAAACACCGAGAATTTGAGCAGTGCTTGTTTACGTTTGTAAACGAGTTATGTTTCATTGTTGAATTATGACTCGTTAATTATAGTCTGGATTGTGTGCTCTAAAGTGAGCATGAAAGGTAAGAATGGTTTGAAAATCTGGACATTGCACTTCTGTGGTGACCATGATATAGCTACAGACTGAAAGCAGCTTTAAAAACCAATGAATAATTGTAAATCTGAAAATGTACAGGTATCAGAAAGCACGCAGTCCCCCGAGTCCCCAGTATCAATGGCTGACTTTTCCATAGCCTCTCACTCACTATTTTAACCAGTTGAGAGTTTTGGTCTCCCGAAAAGGTGAAGGACTATCTTACACAACCGTAGTACAGCACGTATGAATCGGGTCCGGTTACCCGAAACTTTGACAGAGCAACTACAGTTTTGTAGGCCTGCTCGGTTGTTTGTGGAATTCAATTTCGAAGTTCGACCACAGATTCGTGGTCTCGACACGCTACCTCTCCAGATCTCATCAACATTTAATGCAAATGGTCTAAGATTTTTAGAGCGTTATTTTTCCACCTCATACTTGTATTGAGGATGAGAATGTTCAGAAAGTATTCTTGTATAATTTGTAATTTCACTTTAAATCGAAAATACCGCGACACACAGCAGAAGTTTGACTTGTAGGCCCGCCTGGGCCTGATGTTCCAAATCATTGACGCAAGTCAAAGCTATGATCGTACTATATCCTCCTTTCATTCATAAAAAAGTTGTATGCTCTGTTTATGCCCTTTTTTGATTGATGTACAATTAGAGAAAAGTTTAACCCTCCCCGCGTCACTTATCCAAAGTACTCCAATATGTTCGCTTTGACAGGAGTTCCAGTTGAAAGTAAACATGAGATCCTGCTAGATCCTGAGAAAGATATGGCCTGTGGAAGTTCGCATTTAGAAAGCTTCGTTCACACTATTTGGTTTACATCTTCCATAGAAGTAACCGTAGGTGAACAGATACACCTTCAGCCCCCCCCCCCCCCCACATCGCCGATCAAATGTAATTATCTTTCCATTTCAGTCCTAAAGAAATATGGGCTGTCCCTCCTTACTGTAACAAGCTATGGTTCCAAATAACAAATACGGCACACATAAGCTATATGTTTTCGGTGTCGAGAAATATGATCCGAAGACCCCCCCCCCCCCCCCCCCCTCCCCCATAAAGTTCTGTCAGTGATTAGAAAAAATGTTTGGTGCTGATCAAGAAGTAATCAATCGAGACTTTCGGAAAAAAATAAATATACTACTCAAAGTTTGCTAAGCACCAAGTATACCCAACTACCTGTTTTACGTTTTAGTTGAAATATTGTAACGAAAAGTTATATATTTTTTATTTAATTATATCTTTAATGATTTAAGTACAGAAATTAAGATTTTAGTTGTGTTTGACATTACTTTTTAGCTTTTGAATACGATAACCATGGAAAATAAATATTATTGGCAAAGAGGAAATTTTTCAATTTGCCAAAAAGTTGACGGAGCGAACTGGTATGGGTTCAATATCGAGTATGAGACCCATTAGTATTAATTACAGCTTAACAACACCTTCTCATGCTCCCAATCAGGGTCCTGGTGGTTCTTTATGGAATGTTGTTCCATTTTTGGGCCAGTATGGCACCCAGCTCCTGGATACTTTTTGGCTGGACTGGACGGGATGAAATTGCAAGCTGCAACTCATTCCAGACATATTCGATTGGATTGAGGTCAGGGGATCTTGTTGGCCAGTCCATATGCTCAGTCACCTCCCTCTGTCGGTACTCCCCGACAGCATCTGCAACATGAGGACGAGCGTTATCGTCCATCAGAATGAATCTATCACCCACTGCACCTGCATACAATCTGACGTGGGCATCCAGGATCTCATCAATATACCGCTGTGCAGTCAATGTGTTGCGAAATTAAGTAAAAAGTCTATCGATCTGTGATCGTAAATTCTGACCCCAAGCATTGTGTTTACTGGCAGTTCTGTGAGATTCCACCAGCCCGTGGCGTTTTGTGATTCCTTACCAGACGATATCAAACACAGGCTCCAGATTTTAGGTTCAGTTCAGTAGGTAAGTTCACGAACTTGTGTACATCAGAACGAAGACCAGATTCAAATTATCTACTATTTTAATAAATCAATCATTTATTCTATTAACAAATTTGCGCCTAACCTGTCGTTGTCTCTGGCATAAAAATGTAAATTGTATCAAACAACAAAGTTCATTCCTTCAATAGCAGTGGCGGCATCCAGGGTTCTCCTTGTAGACCGTTTAGTGTTCGTCAGGAGCCTAGAGACAACTTTAACTTTTCTAAACAGTCAGAAATTGGTGCTTATAGCGTACACCAAATTTCTGATGCAATACCTGGGGTACGTGACGACCGTCAGCAAATTCTCCCTGAGTTTTGGAGAATTTAGGGAAAGTCCCTTGACGTGGCGGTCGCCATTTTGTGGACTCTATTACTGCCATGCAAACTGTCGGTTACTCTGCATGCAGTCCATGGAATATCTTCTATAAAATAGTATCCTGCCGTGCGCCAGTTAACCGACAGACTGATCGGGTGACTTGTGCAATTTTGCAACTCAGCATCCCAGATATCCGGGGAGCCTCACCAGGTACATGTTATGATTTGTTGGACAGTTCGAACACCAACATCCCAGGAATACTGCTGAATGTTATTGTACCATCCATCAACAAAGCCTACAATTTTACTTGCTTGTTGACAATATTGGCCTGCAAAGGCATGCCTAATATTGTCAACAGAACATCTGGCGTGTACCCACAAAGAACGCCTGTACTCTGGTCGCCAGTCTAATACAATTCCATGTATTTTATTGTCATGTTCAATTTATGTTATTACTGTTAATAAAACTTGAATCCATGTTACCAAATAAATCCTCATGACACTTTCATGGACTCGAGTTCTTTATCCGAGCTTGCGAGCTTGATTAACCCCTGTGGGCTCACTTCACAACAAATGCACCACGTTCAAGGATACAGAGGTCTGTACGTCCATCCCTGCTGACGTCGCCCCTGATCATCATTGGCCCTCCATCATAGGGGTCATGCTCAGCAATGTTGGCTGCAAGGAATCGCTCTTCTGGTCTTCTCCATACCCTAGAACGCCTATCTGTGTAAAAAGGATAGGTCGCCAATCTTCTCTGGCCCATCCAACTTGGTCCATGGTCCTTTCATATGGTGCCTGGCGGTGGTTCTGGGACAACGGAATGCGAATACATGGTCTTCTCGATCGGAGACCACATTCGTGCAACCTTGCTCGGATAGTCTGCGTCGAAACATTTACCCCGGATGCATTCTGAAGGTCACTGCGAAGCTGGGTTGCTGTGGCAAAGCGGTTCCTACAGGCCAGAATGATCAAAAAACGGTCTTCAGCTGCAGATGTTGCCCTGTCTCTGCCACCACCAGGCTGTCTTACTGGTGTGCCATACTGCTGAAATCTTACCCAGGCTCCGATCACCGTATGGTGCACACCAAGGGCTTCACCAACCTGACGATGAGTAGCCCCTTGCTCCACCATCCCTACAGCCCGCCACATTTCTTCTTCAGACAAATGTCTTCTTACATTTGCACTTGCCATATTCTGTCATTAAATCACAAGGGTTTGTGTTGAAATGAAGATTGTATGCACTACACATGTCATTTACATGTAGACAGTACACGAAAACGTCATGAAAATTAAGGGGTACATGCTTTCCTTGACTATCACTAAAAAGTTTGCCTGACAAAGAGAGGTTACGAAAACACTGGGGACCATCTCAATACATTCCTCAACCATATCCACCAAAATTATCGCAAATATGTCACAAGCAAATTTCACAATAGACACCCACCCCACTCCCCCATTAAAATCCAAAATAAACTTATAAACTTAGTAGGAACAGCTGCCTTTAGGGGGGTTTCATAATGTTCTTTAACTGGTACCACCAATTTAAACCTCTGTGGGCTGCTGTGGGCCTCAATCTACAAATGACAAGCTGTTCATTATCAGGCTTGGCCAGAGCAGGTGTACATATACAGGAACAAATTTTCATTTGAATTGTTCTGTCAGTATTCTCAGGTGTTTGCTACTATCCTCTTCTATCCATACAAATTCTATTAATAAATAAATAACTTGGGTTGAATTTAGTGCATCAGAGAGAATTTTCCCAAAATATTGTCTGCACATTTTCTACATTTCGAACAAGACACCCACCCCCTACTAACGTGTGACATTTTCCCAGATTAAGCCCAATATTCTCACATTTGAAGTCTCCTGATGTCGTATTTATGTTAAGAGTGTGATGTACAACATCATCTTTAAGGTTTGAAACACAAATGATGGTATATATTAGCTGATATATTGATATATTTTTAAAAAATTCAAAAAATTGCACAAGCTGGAAATGTATATTTTTGGCGCACTCAAGAGACCCACCCACGTCACGTCTTGCAAATTTTTGGTGCCCCCCCCCCCCCCCCCCCCCCCGATGATGTGTCAAAAATTTGGTGCTTAGCAAACTTTGAGTAGTATAGAAATATATAAAGAGCCTTCTCCACCAGTGATGTAGTACTGCTGTTTAAACCTGGCCATACCAAAAATAAGCTATTTATCTGTGGAGCAGTCAAAAGGCAATATTGTGGTTTATGCATCAGCTCACCATTGGAGAAGGGCGTCCATTTGTGTGATTCGATATTCTGCACTCATTGTGGTAAAATGATAAAGGATTCGTACTCAAATAACAGAGATCAGTGAAACAGTGTTTCAACTATTTATTCCACAATAATGTTTGAAAGAATACGTCAGGAAGCGTGTGCGTTTTCACGATGGCAAAGTTTTTACAAATTTCAGACATGTGCATGGGAAGTCGGATATTAATTTTGATCCAAAATTTCGCTCCTATGCATATCGACCCATTCTAATAAATTGAGTCAAACATGATCTTATATGCGTGGGAAAATTATATTTTGCTTGAGGTTGTCAAGTAGCCTGGTGCAAAACACAGAAACAGTACATGGATAGCGGACCAATTTGGAAACACCCATCAAGTGTAAGTTTCACCCAGATAATAGCTCATGTTTAGTGATAATGCGCAAAAACATTAAAAAATTAGCAAGGCAGCTCCCATATGCAATCAGAAGCTGTATGATTAGTGTTTTTTCCAGCAATTAAGCTAGTGGCAATGATCTCGCAATGAAAGAGACACCACACTAGCGTATTATTGACATAATCAAACAAATACCAATCATTGTATGAACCTGATGTTTTCAGAAGCCGATTATTGTGGATGTGTTAATTTGAAATTATCGTTCCAGCAGAATAAATTGACAATGTCAATAGCCTAACACCTCACCCATTTGACACAGAAAATTAGGGTTTTTTTTAAACTACCATTCTCTCTCTCTCTCTCTCTCTCTCTCTCTCTGCACTGAAACTTGTAAGTTATTAAGGCAGGAAGACGAAGGGGCACTGGGTTGGGGCATCCATGCGTCGCATGGGTGGGAAGGGGGCTGCGAGTCACAAGATGGTTTGGGAATTTAAAAAAAAAAATTGGGAGTGAGGAAGGTTAACCCCCTCATGAAATTTCTAGTTCACCGGCTGTGGGGTGCATTTCACACCCAACATATACTTACATTTACAAGTAAAAGTTAAGGTACCGCTGGCATTTTTTAAAATACCGCCAGCGCTTCTACTACTCCCTTAAACTTGAAAATAATTGCTCCCTTCCGCAGTGGTTTAGTGGTAATCTACTTCTCCTGTAATTATATGACCTCCAACAGGTGAATTTCAGTAACACGAATCGGCACGAACCAGTGACATGAATGTTCTTCGCGTTAGCTCAACGATTGCCTGGGCCGAACGTAATAGGGGCGATTTGTCCACCAATTAAAAGCACATGATGAGCAGCGACCTTGTTACGAATCTAAAAGGCTGTGTTTTGACTTTGAATAAAGTTTAAAACTGTCGTATGTAACAATGTTATAGCGAATAAATGGGACAATTAAAACTCATTCTACCGTGTTTACTGTTGTTTTATCTTGTTATTCAATTCCAGTGAATGAAAGCGAACAGGATATTTAAATACCAAAAACTGAGGTCCTTACAGTAAGGGTGTCTGAAAACCTTGGTTATGAAATTTAGGCCTTTATTCGTAGATTCTTCAAGCGATGGTCGGTAGGGTGGGGATGGGGATGTCATAGACCGGGACTCACACCTTTATTCAGTGGTAAATAACACTTCACATAACACATTGTGAAAAAGGCGGGGAACTTGCACGTTTTGATGATGATCATATAGCAGGCCAGGGGCGGCGGGGCAGGAGGGGCACGCCCCCCCCCCCCACACACACACTTTTTTCACCAATTATAGGTACACAAACGGCATTTTCTGACATAATGTACGTAGCCCCTATAGACACAACCCATTTCTTTCTCATCAATTCTTATTCGATTCATATATACTGTATTTCTTTTCTCGTTTACTTTTACCCTGTGATTTTGCAAAATATAAATTTGCATTCAAAGGCAAAGAACTAGTTCAATTCAATTCAATCCATAGTATACGAATTGGGGGGGGGGGGGGGGGGAGGGGGGGGAGGGGGGGACGCCATATAGGTTGTAGTGTGTACCAAAATGTAAGATATATAAAGGCGAATGCTACTCTTAAATCAAAAACGAAAAAAATAAATCCACCACCACTACCCTAATCTGTGGTAACACCGATGTAATACGAAGACACCTGATGCCACATGATTCACTGTGGATCGGTCAATATCCAATATCGCAAAATAATAACAATAAGGTTGAGGTTGAGGTCGCTGAGGTTAGTGTCTTAAATAGGGTGTGAATAAGGGTGAGGGGTAGCGTATATAAATTTATATATTTTGCACGAATAAGCCTGCCCGCAACTATTGACCCCCCCCCCCCCCCCCTCCCCCGCCCCCAAAAAAATTATTTTTCAGCCTGCACCCCAATGGTACCTATAAAGGTGTGCCCCCCGCTTTTTGGTCTGACTCCCCACTTTTTTGGAGCTTCCGCCGCCTCTGTAGCAGGCCTATTTTACAGAGTTCAAAACAATATGTACTAACACACGAGCACAACTCGATACGATAATCATACAGTTTTTTATATGCAAGGTACCCTAGCTTGCACAAGGTTAAGCCATTGTATAGACCGATACAGGCTTGAATAAATGGAGTGATCTGATTGAGTCTAGATTTGGTCAAAGGCAGATATCAAGACAGAATCGGGGGGGAGGGGGGGTTAGCCACTAAGCTTGTAGTAGTGCCACAAGTCAATAGCACTTGTACGAGGTAGTAATGGCAAAAGACTGCAAGGGTGATAGAAGACTGTAGTATTGGGTAAATACAATAGTATTGGATCACACGACAGAAGTAGGAGATGTGGTTTTCGGCCCCTATCAGGTAGACCCCAGCTGGTGGACCCCGGAAGTGACATCATACCGCAGTGTATTATGGGTATCACGTGGTTGTCATGGTAGCCCAGGTGAGCAGCCATGTTGTTACGTTATTGTCATGGTGACGGGTGATGTGAGTGCGCATGCGCAGCTCGTGTGGTTAGGGTGATATTTGTTTCCGTCGTCCATTTTGTTCGCAGGAGGCCGCCATCATTGTTTCTATGGTGGCACATGGTTGCTGTGTTACCCAAATGCATCTTATAGGTTAGGGGTATGTTCGGATGGTATGTTCGCTTGTTCAAGAGTAATTTGCCGATTCGGAGAATTACCCAAATGAGCCCGAGAATGCCCGTAAATCACCGAAAAGTTCCCATTTTAACCGAAACGCACCGGCCTGGGTAACACGTAGTGCTATAGACCCTTGAAAGGTCGTGTTCCATTCAACTGGAGTATTTTTTGGAACGACTTCCTTAAATAATTACCTAAATAAACCCGACAATCCCTCCAAAGCACCGAAATCCACCGCAAACTACCGAAACCGACTTCGTAAAGCCTCATTGTGGACAGGGATGTTTTATGAAGGCTCGAATTTTGTAATTCCGGGTCAAAATTCTCGTTTCTCCGACCTGCTTGCATAGAGTACTATTCCGTTCTTCTGGAGTATGACTCGCTTTCGTCCGTCTGTTTTGTTACTACTTCTGATAAAGGAACCAATCAGATTACTTCTCCAGGATTAAACAACCAATCAAATTGCTCTATTTACCGTAGCTCCCGTCCATCATCTTCTTCGTTCCAACGATTGTGATCTACGTACACAATGTACGAATAGTACATGCAACACATGCAAAATGTGCCAATATGTGGCTGTGTGCAAGTGCACAATGTGCGCACAAGACATGCAGCACATGCGCACATACGGGTATTTGTGGACTAGTGGGGACCAGTGTTTGGGGACTAGCGAGGACCAGGCTTTGGAGACTAGTGGGGACCAGGCTTTGGGGACCAAGGCATGGGTACCAAGGTCTGAGGACCAGTGTCAGAAATATTGTCTAACCACCGTCTTAACCCAGTACCAAAGTTTCTGCTACCAACAGTGTTACCGTTGTAACCAAGGTCTTGACTTATTCCGCCACTCTGCTAAATCCATCACTACTACTATGAAATGTGAGTGTACACAATGTGCAAATAGCACATGTAGCACGTCAGCACATGTAAGATGTACCAATATGAGCCTGTATTCAAGTGCACAGTGTGCTCTCAAAACATGCAGCACATACGCACATACGAGTATCACCAGCAATGTATGTTTAAATATTAATAAAAGACATGAAGCAAAGAGGCCACAATTAGCCACGATTAATAGACATTATTGGGGGTCATAAAATGCAGTTTAGAAGAAAAAAACTTTAAAAAATACCCCCAAAATTGTGTTAATTTCTCACAGTTCCCTATTTAATGATTTTATTTTTCCATTTTTTCCATCCAAACTGCATCTTATGACCCTACTTTGGGGTCATAAGATGCAGTTTAGAAGAAAAAAAATCCTGAAAAAATTGGCGTTGATAGTATGTATATGGCGATATATATATAAATATATATATATATATATATATATATATATATATATATATATATATATATATATATATATATATATATATTTAAAACGAGCTCATTCCAATGAGGGTCATAAACTATGTTTTTCAGACAAAAAGTTAAAATGTCATGTAGAAAAATGGTAAAAATTGGTATTATTGTTCTGTAATTTTTGCATAGAAGTGTTGAAAAACTAATTCTTCACCTATAATCCCTTATACCCTTAATCCCAATAAGAATGATCAAATTATCATCCATTTACAAGAAATAATTTTAAAAAGTATTCAAGTATTCATATTTGTATTCATGATACATTGTAAAGTATTCGTATTCGTATTCAAATACATTTGAAATTTGTGTATTCGTATTCGTATTCATAAAATTTCAAAGTATTCGTATTCGTATTCAGTACATTTACAATGTATTCGCCCAACCCTGCATCATATACTACTACTTTATACAACCATGCATTAACCCCCCCCCCCCACCCTCCCCACAATACTGCTTGACCTTGCATTAGGTACTACCCCTACCAGTTATAGGATAATATAAAGCCTTAGATAGATAGCGGTATTAAGGACTAATAGTAGACCAACAGTGATATAGCCCTTGCATCCTACACCACCACACTAGACAACCACCCTGCATTACCCCACCTCACGCCACAATACCGCTTAGCCTTGCAAAACGTACTACCTATACACTCTGTGGACCAGGAGACCACCCTAGAAAAATAATGGAATGAAAGGCTAAAATTGGACCAGTAGCGGCACAAACCGCACAACCTGTACTTCCACACTAGACAACCATGCATTACCCCCACCACAATACTGCCTAGGCTCGCACTATATACTACCAGCTACATAAATATACGAAGCATTAGGTCGATAAGTTGTACCAAGGATTAACAGGGGTATATAGCATCCAGACTACACTACAGTTCTAAACAACCAAGGACAACCTCGCCATACCACACTGGACGACCATGCATTACCTTCACCCACCCCACGATTTAAACAGTAATTTTATTTCCTTCAAATATGAAATAGGGTTTGGCGAACAGGCTAAGCCTATTTAAACGCCTCCCCCTTACAACAACATTCAATTCCTCTACCACCCCACGATACCACCTGCACTAGCATAACGTACTGCCTATACAGGTCAAAGCATTCGATCAATTAGTGGTACCAAGGACTAAAAGGGGATCTGCATGGGGCATATACGGCTACTGCCATATCAGGCCAGTTCGAGAAACCTGACACCCCTGACTCGTAGTAAAAAGCGGCCAACGTTTCTATGAAGTCGCGAGCGCAACGTGGCGTCGCGACGTCAGTATCAACATCAACCGTTTCACGGGGAAAACTTTCATAAAACTCGCCTTCCCCCATCGATATTCCATCACACAGTCATACTATATACCCACAGACCTGCGTGTATATGCATCACTATGCATACCTTAGCATACTATATATGCAGGACGTACACCAATTGCAGGATAAAGACGAATAGGGCACAGGAAAGAGTTGCTCCGCCAAAAGCTCCGGTTCCTATGGTGATTTAACTCTAGCTGTTCCGACAAAGCTCCGGGTGGCCGAGCATGACTCACACGTGCTATACTGTTGGTTGTGTAAAGTGGACCTTCATCCTTGCGGGTAACAAAACTCATAAGTGGCAAAGATAGCGGGGGACGGAAAAAAGCCCTGGTGGAGAAAAGCACTGTTGGAGAAAAGCCCTAAGGAGAAAAGCCCTGAAATTGCATCTGAGGAGAAAAGCTGCTTTCAGTCTCTGTGACTATGCCATGATCACCACGCAGGTGCAATGTCAAGTTTATCAAACAATTCTTACCTTTCATTCTCACTTTAGAGCACACACTCTCCAGACTTTAATTAACGAGTCATATTTCAACAGTAAAACGGAACTTGTCTACAAACGTAAACAAGAACTGCTCAAATTCTCGGTGTTTAATTTCTAATTTATTTTGTATCATTAAAAAAGAATCCAGTGAAACGATTCGGAACATATAATTGTTTTTGGGTCATGCTCCATTATTCCGATCCGACCAGTCACCCAGCGCGTGTGTATCGGCGCCACTGATTGGTTAGCGGAATGTGTTGATTGACAGGATTTCAGCATGATGCTGAATTAATTTAGCATGATGCTGAATTATTTTAGCATGATGTTGAATTAATTTAACACTATGCTTAATTATTTGAGCATGATGTGAATTAATTAAGCAAAATGCTAAATTATTTTGCACGATTTCACGAATGCTGCATAAATAATACACAGTGATGCCGGATTAATTAAGCATGATCCTGAATTACGAGAGGTTCATGCATTTTAATTCGGCATGATGCTTAACTATTTGAGCATGATGCTTTCTTATTTTTCACTATTTTATGAATACTGCAGAAATAATATAGCATGATGCTGAATTAATTTCGCATGATGCTGAATTACGGGAGGATCGGGCATATTAAGTTAGCATGGTGCTTAATTATTTAAGCATCATGCTATTTTATTTTGCGCGATTTGACGAATGCTGCATAAATAATATAGCATGATGCTGAATTAATTTAGCATGATGCTGAATTACTGGAGGATCATGCACTTTAATTGAGCATGATGCCAAATTATTTAAGTATCATGCTATATTATTTTGCGCAATTTAACGAATGCTGCATAAACAATATAGCATGATGCTGAATTAATTTAGCATGATGCTGAATTACGGGAGGATCATGCACTTTAATAGAGCATGATGCCAAATTATTCAAGTGTCACGCTATATTATTTTGCGCAATTTAACGAATGCTGCATAAACAATATAGCATGATCCTGAATTAGTTTTGCATGATGCTGAATTGCGGGAGGATCATGCACTTTAATTGAGCATGATGACCAATTATTTAAGCATGATGCTGTACTATTTGGTATGATTTCACGAATGCTACATAAATAACATAGCATGATGCTGAAATCAAGTCCGCGTACTGGAGGGTCATACATTTTATTTTAGCATGGTACTCTAATAATTGAGCATGATGCTATATTCTTTGGTATGATTTCATGAATGCTGCCTAAATAATTAAGCATAATGCGTGAATAATTAAGAACGATGCATAAATAATTAACCATCATGCTATATTATTTAGGCATCATGCTACATTCTTTGAGCATCGTGCTATATTATCTAACAGTATGCCTAATTCATGGATTTATGAGCCTGTCCGTACGTCATACCTGTGTTACAAGAATCACTCCATCAACTAGCATTGATATTGTTTGTGTATTTACAGTATATAAAACATTACAATTGTAATATATTTCTAATCACAGTGACACATGAATATGTACCACAGGGAAATAACATAGCCAGAATGGCTGTCTAACTGTTATCTCCCGTTTCAAAAATATTTCATCGCTGCAACCGACTGTAAATGTTCATTTAGAGATTTTAGTGTTTTTCTTTCACGTTAAGTAACAATGGTGGGGGAAGGTGGGGGTTGGTGGTGAGAAGGTTGATGTGTTTGGTGGATATCGGTACTTTCAAGCGTCTGCAGACTTGGCAGTAAGCCAAACTCATTTGTGGACGAGATAACCAGACAAGATAACGAAAGTAATCTAAGATGCTCACAGGGCCTAAATTTGTTATCTATGCGTATCATATCATGGGTATCGCAATACACATTATTACTTTACATTTGGGATCATTTCTTGAATCCCCTGGCATTTCACATTATTAGAATAAGGATAAGGTCAAGTATAGCTGGTTAATTATATATCTAAGCTGCCCACATTTGGCGAACTTTATCCCGTACATTGTTTGTCAAGTCAATTCAATATAGAGTAGTGAACAAAGCAGGTGGCTACTGAGGCGATGGTCTAGTCAACCCACTGATAGACATTAGGTAAAAAAGACAATGACCTCAGTAGGTTCCAATCTGACAATATGGGCAATATGGATTGTTACATTGGACATTAACTGGAAATGAAGATGAAAGCTTTGATATTAATTTTTTTCAAAACTTGATCCAATTATTAATGTTACGTAGTTCAGATTCCAGCTCGTTCCATATTTTGGGGAAGTTTAAGATGGGTAACTTATGCAGTTTATTTGGCGAAAATAGGTTGATAAATGCGACTTGGAGCAACTCAGCACTTTTGGGCTTCTAGAGTGCCAATTTTTGGAGGATCAGGTACTTCATTTTGGTGGCAATCCTCATGAATCTATTTGTGCCACCCCACAAAGCAGTTTATTTGGCGAAAATCAGTTGCTAAATGCCATTTGGAGCAACACAGCATTTTTGGGCTCCTAGGGTGTCCAATTTTTGGAGGGTTAGGTACCTAATTCTGGTGGTAATCTTCATGAATCTATTTGTGCCACCCCACAATTACAGTTTATTTGGCGAAAATCGGTTGATAAATACGATTTAGAGCAACTCAGCACTTTTGGGCTCCTAGGGTGCCCAATTATGGGAGGGGGAGGAGCCTAATTTTGGTGGCAATCTTCATGAATCTATTTGTGCCACCCCACAATGCAGTTTATTTGGCGAAAATCGGTTGATAAATGCGATTTTGAGCAACTCAGCACTTTTGGACTCCTAGGGTGCCCAATTTTGGGAGGGTGAGGTACCTAATTTTGGTAGCAATCTTCATGAATATATTTGTGCCACCCCACAATGCAGTTTATTCGGCGAAAATCGGTTGATAAATGCGATTTTGAGCAACTCAGCACATTTGGACTCCTAGGGTGCCCAATTTTGGGAGGGTGAGGTACCTAATTTTGGTGGCAATCTTCATGAATCTATTTGTGCCACCCCACAATGCAGTTTATTTGGCGAAAATCGGTTGATAAATGCGATTTTGAGCAACTCAGCACATTTGGGCTCCTAGGGTGCCCAATTTTGGGAGGGTGAGGTACCTAATTTTGGTGGAAATCTTCATGAATCTATTTGTGCCACCCCACAATGCAGTTTATTTGACGAAAATCGGTTGATAAATGCGATTTTGAGCAACTCGGCACTTTTGGGCTCCTAGGGTGCCCAATTTTGAGAGGGTGAGGTACCTAATTTTGGAGGCAATCTTCATGAATCTATTTGTGCCACCCCCGCAATGCAGTTTATGTGGCGAAAATCAGTTGATAAATACGAACTAGAGCTACTCAGCACTTTTGGGCTCCTAGTGTGCCCAATTATGGGAGGGTGAGGAGCCTAATTTTGGTGGCAATCTTCAAGAATCTATTTGTGCCACCCCACAATGCAGTTTATTTGGCGAAAATCGGTTGATAAATGCGATTTTGAGCAACTCAGCACTTTTGGGCTCCTAGGGTGCCCAATTTTGGGAGGGTGAGGTACCTAATTTTGCTACCATTCTTCGTGAATCTATTTGTGCCACCCCACAATGCAGTTTATTTGGCGAAAATCGGTTGATAAATGCGATTTTGAGCAACTCAGCACATTTGGGCTCCTAGGGTGCCAATTTTGGGAGGGTGAGGTACCTAATTTTGGTGGCAATCTTCATGAAGCTATTTGTGCCAACCCACAATGCAGTTTATTTGGCGAAAATCGGTTGATAAATGCGATTTTGAGCAACTCAGCACTTTTGGGCTGCTAGGGTGCCCAATTTTGGGAGGGTGAGGAGCCTAATTTTGGTGGCAATCTTCATGAATCTATTTGTGCCACCCCACAATGCAGTTTATTTGGCGAAAATCGGTTGATAAATGCGATTTTGAGCAACTCAGCACTTTGGGCTCCTAGGGTGCCCAATTTTGGGAGGGTGAGGTACCTAATTTTGGTGGCAATCTTCATGAATCTATTTGTGCGACCCCACAATGCAGTTTATTTGGCGAAAATCAGTTGATAAATGCGATTTTGAGAAACTCAGCACTTTTGGGCTCCTAGGGTGCCCAATTTTGGGAGGGTGAGGTACCTAATTTTTGTGGCAATCTTCATGAATCTATTTGTGCCACCCCACAATGCAGTTTATTTGGCGAAAATCGGTTGATAAATGCGATTTTGAGCAACTCAGCAGTTTTGGGCTCCTAGGGTGCCCAATTTTGAGAGGGCGAGGTACCTAATTTTGGTGGCAATCTTCATGAATCTATTTGTGCCACCCCACAATGCAGTTTATTTGGCGAAAATCGTTTGATAAATGCGATTTTGAGCAACTCAGCACTTTTGGGCTCCTAGGGTGCCCAATTTTGGAAAGGTGAGGAACCTAATTTTGGTGGCAATCTTCATGAATCTATTTGTGCCACCCCACAATGCAGTTTATTTGGCGAAAATCGGTTGAAAAATGCGATTTTGACCAACTCAGCACATTTGGGCTCCTAGGGAGCCCAATGTTGGGAGGGTGAGGAGCCTAATTGTGGTGGCAATCTTCATGAATTTATTTGTGCCACCCCATAAT
The DNA here is from genome assembly GCA_031216915.1 of Pictodentalium vernedei. Lineage (NCBI taxonomy): Eukaryota > Metazoa > Mollusca > Scaphopoda > Dentaliida > Dentaliidae > Pictodentalium > Pictodentalium vernedei. The sequence continues at coordinate 378,795,611 of CM062295.1, forward strand.
TACAGTTTATTTGGCGAAAATCGGTTGATAAATACGATATATAGCAACTCAGCACTTTTGGGCTCCTAGGGTGCCCAATTATGGGAGGGTGAGGAGCCTAATTTGGGTGGAAATCTTCATGAATCTATTTGTGCCACCCCACAATGCAGTTTATTTGACGAAAATCGGTTGATAAATGCGATTTTGAGCAACTCGGCACTTTTGGACTCCTAGGGTGCCCAATTTTGAGAGGGTGAGGTACCTAATTTTGGAGGCAATCTTCATGAATCTATTTGTGCCACCCCCGCAATGCAGTTTATGTGGCGAAAATCAGTTGATAAATACGAACTAGAGCTACTCAGCACATTTGGGCTCCTAGTGTGCCCAATTATGGGAGGGTGAGGAGCCTAATTTTGGTGGCAATCTTCAAGAATCTATTTGTGCCACCCCACAATGCAGTTTATTTGGCGAAAATCGGTTGATAAATGCGATTTTGAGCAACTCAGCACTTTTGGGCTCCTAGGGTGCCCAATTTTGGGAGGGTGAGGTACCTAATTTTGCTACCATTCTTCGTGAATCTATTTGTGCCACCCCACAATGCAGTTTATTTGGCGAAAATCGGTTGATAAATGCGATTTTGAGCAACTCAGCACATTTGGGCTCCTAGGGTGCCAATTTTGGGAGGGTGAGGTACCTAATTTTGGTGGCAATCTTCATGAAGCTATTTGTGCCAACCCACAATGCAGTTTATTTGGCGAAAATCGGTTGATAAATGCGATTTTGAGCAACTCAGCACTTTTGGGCTGCTAGGGTGCCCAATTTTGGGAGGGTGAGGAGCCTAATTTTGGTGGCAATCTTCATGAATCTATTTGTGCCACCCCACAATGCAGTTTATTTGGCGAAAATCGGTTGATAAATGCGATTTTGAGCAACTCAGCACTTTGGGCTCCTAGGGTGCCCAATTTTGGGAGGGTGAGGTACCTAATTTTGGTGGCAATCTTCATGAATCTATTTGTGCGACCCCACAATGCAGTTTATTTGGCGAAAATCAGTTGATAAATGCGATTTTGAGAAACTCAGCACTTTTGGGCTCCTAGGGTGCCCAATTTTGGGAGGGTGAGGTACCTAATTTTTGTGGCAATCTTCATGAATCTATTTGTGCCACCCCACAATGCAGTTTATTTGGCGAAAATCGGTTGATAAATGCGATTTTGAGCAACTCAGCAGTTTTGGGCTCCTAGGGTGCCCAATTTTGAGAGGGCGAGGTACCTAATTTTGGTGGCAATCTTCATGAATCTATTTGTGCCACCCCACAATGCAGTTTATTTGGCGAAAATCGTTTGATAAATGCGATTTTGAGCAACTCAGCACTTTTGGGCTCCTAGGGTGCCCAATTTTGGAAAGGTGAGGAACCTAATTTTGGTGGCAATCTTCATGAATCTATTTGTGCCACCCCACAATGCAGTTTATTTGGCGAAAATCGGTTGAAAAATGCGATTTTGACCAACTCAGCACATTTGGGCTCCTAGGGAGCCCAATGTTGGGAGGGTGAGGAGCCTAATTGTGGTGGCAATCTTCATGAATTTATTTGTGCCACCCCATAATTACAGTTTATTTGGCGAAAATCGGTTGATAAATACGATATATAGCAACTCAGCACTTTTGGGCTCCTAGGGTGCCCAATTATGGGAGGGTGAGGAGCCTAATTTTGGTGGCAATCTTCATGAATCTATTTGTGCCACCCCACAATGCAGTTTATTTGGCGAAAATCGGTTGATAAATGCGATTTTGAGCAACTCAGCACATTTGGACTCCTAGGGTGCCCAGTTTTGGGAGGGTGAGGTACCTCATTTTGGTAGCAATCTTCATGAATATATTTGTGCCACCCCACAATGCAGTTTATTTGGCGAAAATCGGTTGATAAATGCGATTTTGAGCAACTCAACACTTTTGAACACCTAGGGTGCCCAATTTTGGGAGGGTGAGGTACCTAATTTTGGTGGCAATTTTCATGAATCGATTTGTGCCACCCCACAATGCAGTTTATTTGGCGAAAATCGGTTGATAAATGCGATTTTGAGCAACTCAGAACTTTTGGGCTCCTAGGGTGCTAAATTTTGAGAGGGCGAGGTACCTAATTTTGGTGGCAATCTTCATGAATCTATTTGTGCCAACCCACAATGCAGTTTATTTGGCGAAAATTGGTTGATAAATGCGATTTTGAGCAACTCAGCACTTTTGGGCTCCTAGGGTGCCCAATTTTGGAAAGGTGAGGTACCTCATTTTGGTGGCAATCTTCATGAATCTATTTGTGCCACCCCACAATGCAGTTTATTTGGCGAAAATCGGTTGATAAATGCGATTTTGACCAACTCAGCACATTTGGGCTCCTAGGGTGCCCAATTATGGGAGGGTGAGGAGCCTAATTTTGGTGGCAATCTTCAAGAATCTATTTGTGCCACCCCACAATGCAGTTTATTTGACGAAAATCGGTTGATAAATGCGATTTTGAGCAACTCGGCACTTTTGGGCTCCTAGGGTGCCCAATTTTGAGAGGGTGAGGTACCTAATTTTGGAGGCAATCTTCATGAATCTATTTGTGCCACCCCCACAATGCAGTTTATTTGGCGAAAATCAGTTGATAAATACGATTTAGAGCAACTCAGCACATTTGGGCTCCTAGGGTGCCCAATTACGGGAGGGTGAGGAGCCTAATTTTGGAGGCAATCTTCATGAATCTATTTGTGCCACCCCCACAATGCAGTTTATTTGGCGAAAATCAGTTGATAAATATGATTTAGAGCAACTCAGCACATTTGGGCTCCTAGGGTGCCCAATTATGGAAGGGTGAGGAGCCTAATTTTGGTGGCAATCTTCAAGAATCTATTTGTGCCACCCCACAATGCAGTTTATTTGGCGAAAATCGGTTGATAAATGCGATTTTGAGCAACTCAGCACATTTGGGCTCCTAGGGTGCCCAATTTTGGGAGGGTGAGGTACCTAATTTTGGTGGCAATCTTCACGAATCTATCTGTGCCACCCCACAATGCAGTTTATTTGGCGAAAATAGGTTGATAAATGCAATTTTGAGCATTTCAGCACTTTTGGGCTCCTAGGGTGCCCAATTTTGGGAGGGTGAGGTACCTCATTTTGGTGGCAATCTTCATGAATCTACTTGTGCCAACCCACAATGCAGTTTATTTGGCGAAAATCGGTTGATAAATGCGATTTTGAGCAACTCAGCACATTTGGGCTCCTAGGGTGCCCAATTTTGGGAGGGTGAGGTACCTAATTTTGGTGGCAATCTTCACGAATCTATCTGTGCCACCCCACAATGCAGTTTATTTGGCGAAAATAGGTTGATAAATGCAATTTTGAGCATTTCAGCACTTTTGGGCTCCTAGGGTGCCCAATTTTGGGAGGGTGAGGTACCTAATTTTGGTGGCAATCTTCATGAATCTACTTGTGCCACCCCGCAATGCAGTTTATTTGGCGAAAATCGGTTGATAAATGCGATTTTCACCAACTCAGAGCATTTGGGCTCCTAGGGAGCCCAATTTTGGGAGGGTGAGGAGCCTAATTTTGGTGGCAATCTTCATGAATCTATTTGTGCCACCCCATAATGCAGTTTATTTGGCTAAAATCGGTTGATAAATACGATTTTGAGCAACTCGGCACTTTTGGGCTCCTAGGGTGCCCAATTTTGAGAGAGTGAGGTACCTAATTTTGGAGGCAATCTTCATGAATCTATTTGTGCCACCCCCACAATGCAGTTTATTTGGCGAAAATCAGTTGATAAATACGATTTAGAGCTACTCAGCACTTTTGGGCTCCTAGTGTGCCCAATTATGGGAGGGTGAGGAGCCTAATTTTGGTGGCAACCTTCAAGAATCTATTTGTGCCACCCCACAATGCAGTTTATTTGGCGAAAATCGGTTGATAAATGCGATTTTCAGCAACTCAGCACATTTGGGCTCCTAGGGTGCCCAATTTTGGGAGGGTGAGGTACCTAATTTTGGTGGCAATCTTCATGAAGCTATTTGTGCCACCCCACAATGCAGTTTATTTGGCGAAAATCGGTTGATAAATGCGATTTAGAGCAACTCAGCACTTTTGGGCTGCTAGGGTGCCCAATTTTGGGAGGGTGAGGAGCCTAATTTTGGTGGCAATATTCATGAATCTATTTGTGCCACCCCACAATGCAGTTTATTTGGCGAAAATCGGTTGATAAATCCGATTTTGAGCAACTCAGCACATTTGGGCTCCTAGAGTGCCCAATTTTGGGAGGGTGAGGTACCTAATTTTGGTGGCAATCTTCATGAATCTATTTGTGCCACCCCACAATGCAGTTTATTTGGCTAAAATCGGTTGATAAATGCGATTTTGAGCAACTCAGCACATTTGGGCTCCTAGGGTGCCCAATTTTGGGAGGGTCAGGTACCTATTTTTGGTGGCAATCTTCATGAATATATTTGTGCCACCCCACAATGCAGTTTATTTGGCGAAAATCGGTTGATAAATGCGATTTTGACCAACTCAGCACATTTGGGCTCCTAGATAGCCCAATTTTGGGAGGGTGAGGAGCCTAATTTTGGTTGCAATCTTCACGAATCTATTTGTGCCACCCCACAATGCAGTTTATTTGGCGAAAATCGGTTGATAAATGCGATTTTGAGCAACTCAGCCCTTTTGGGCTCCTGGGGGTGCCCAATTTTGGGAGGGTGAGGTACCTAATTTTGGAGGTAATCTTCATGAATCTATTTGTGCCACCCCACAATGCAGTTTATTTGGCGAAAATTGGATGATAAATACGATTTTGAGCAACTCAGCACTTTTGGGCTCCTAGGGTGCCCAATCTGGAGAGAGTGAGGTACCTGATTTTGGTGGCAATCTTCATGAATCTATTTGTGCCACCCCACAATGCAGTTTATTTGACGAAAATCGGTTGATAAATGCGATTTTGAGCAACTCAGCACTTTTGGGCTCCTAGGGTGCCCAATTTTGGGAGGGTGAGGTACCTAATTTTGGTGGCAATCTTCATGAATCTACTTGTGCCACCCCACAATGCAGTTTATTTGGCGAAAATCGGTTGATAAATGCGATTTTGACCAACTCTGCACATTTGGGCTCCTAGGGAGCCCAATTTTGGGAGGGTGAGGAGCCTAATTTTGGTGGCAATCTTCATGAATCTATTTGTGCCACCCCATAATGCAGTTTATTTGGCGAAAATCGGTTGATAAATGCGATTTTGAGCAACTCAGCACTTTTGGGCTCCTAGGGTGCCCAATTATGGGAGGGTGAGGAGCCTAATTTTGGTGGCAATCTTCATGAATCTATTTGTGCCACCCCACAATTCAGTTTATTTGGCGAAAATCGGTTGATAAATGCGATTTTGAGCAACTCAGCACCTTTGGACTCCTAGGGTGCCCAATTTTGGGAGGGTGAGGTACCTAATTTTGGTAGCAATCTTCATGAATATATTTGTGCCACCCCACAATGCAGTTTATTTGGCGAAAATCGGTTGATAAATGCGATTTTGAGCAACTCAGCACTTTGGACTCCTAGGGTGCCCAATTTTGGGAGGGTGAGGTACCTAATTTTGGTGGCAATCTTCATGAATCTCTTTGTGCCACCCCACAATGCAGTTTATTTGACGAAAATCGGTTGATAAATGCGATTTTGAGCAACTCGGCACTTTTGGGCTCCTAGGGTGCCCAATTTAGAGAGAGTGAGGTACCTAATTTTGGAGGCAATCTTCATGAATCTATTTGTGCCACCCCCACAATGCAGTTTATTTGGCGAAAATCAGTTGATAAATACGATTTAGAGCTACTCAGCACTTTTGGGCTCCTAGTGTGCCCAATTATGGGAAGGTGAGGAGCCTGATTTTGGTGGCAACCTTCAAGAATCTATTTGTGCCACCCCACAATGCAGTTTATTTGGCGAAAATCGGTTGATAAATGCGATTTTGTGCAACTCAGCACTTTTGTGCTCCTAGGGTGCCCAATTTTGGGAGGGTGAGGTACCTAATTTTGGTACCAATCTTCATGAATTCCATTGTGCCACCCCACAATGCAGTTTATTTGGCGAAAATCGGTTGATAAATGCGATTTTTGAGCAACTCAGCACTTTTGGGCTGCTAGGGTGCCCAATTTTGGGAGGGTGAGGAGCCTAATTTTCGTGTGGCAATATTCATGAATCTATTTGTGCCACCCCACAATGCAGTTTATTTGGCGAAAATCGGTTGATAAATGCGATTTTGAGCAACTCAGCACATTTGGGCTCCTAGAGTGCCCAATTTTGGGAGGGTGAGGTACCTAATTTTGGTGGCAATCTTCATGAATCTATTTGTGCCACCCCACAATGCAGTTTATTTGGCTAAAATTGGTTGATAAATGCGATTTTGAGCAACTCAGCACATTTGGGCTCCTCGGGTGCCCAATTTTGGGAGGGTCAGGTACCTAATTTTGGTGGCAATCTTCATGAATCTATTTGTGCCACCCCACAATGCAGTTTATTTGGCTAGAATCGGTTGATAAATACGATTTTGAGCAACTCAGCACTTTTGGGCTCCTAGGGTGCCCAATTTGAGAGGGTGAGGTACCTAATTTTGGTGGCAATCTTCATGAATCTATTTGTGTCACCCCACAATGCAGTTTATTTGGCGAAAATCGGTTGATAAATACGATTTTGAGCAACTCAGCACATTTGGGCTCCTAGGGTGCCCCAATTTTGGGAGGGTTGAGGTACCTAATTTTGGTGGCAATCTTCATGAAGCTATTTGTTGCCACCCCCACAATGCAGTTTATTTGGCGAAAATCAGTTGATAAATACGATTTAGAGCAACTCAGCACATTTGGGCTCCTAGGGTGCCCAATTATGGAAGGGTGAGGAGCCTAATTTTGGTGGCAATCTACAAGAATCTATTTGTGCCACCCCACAATGCAGTTTATTTTGCGAAAATCGGTTGAAAAATGCGGATTTTGAGCAACTCAGCACTTTTGGGCTCCTAGAGTGCCCAATTTTGGGAGGGTGAGGTACCTAATTTTGGTGGCAATCTTCATGAATCTATTTGTGCCACCCCACAATGCAGTTTATTTGGCGAAAATCGGTTGATGAATGCGATTTTAAGCAACTCAGCACGTTTGGGCTTCTAGGGTGCCCAATTCTGGGGAGGGTGAGGGTACCTAATTTTGGTGGCAATCTTCATGAATCTATTTGTGCCACCCCACAATGCAGTTTATTTGGCGAAAATAGGTTGATAAATGCAATTTTGAGCAACTCAGCACTTTTGGGCTTCTAGGGTGCCCAATCTTGGGAGGGTGAGGTACCTAATTTTGGTGGCAATCTTCATGAAGCTATTTGTGCCACCCCACAATGCAGTTTATTTGGCGAAAATCGGTTGATAAATGCGATTTTGACCAACTCAGCACATTTGGGCTCCTAGGGAGCCCAATTTTGGGAGGGTGAGGAGCCTAATTTTGGTGGCAATCTTCATGAATCTATTTGTGCCACCCCACAATGCAGTTTATTTGGCGAAAATCGGTTGATAAATGCGATTTTGAGCAACTCAGCACATTTGGGCTCCTAGGGTGCCCAATTATGGGAGGGTGAGGAGCCTAATTTTGGTGGCAATCTTCATGAATCCATTTGTGCCACCCCACAATTTAGTTTATTTGGCGAAAATCGGTTGATAAATGCGATTTTGAGCAACTCAGCACTTTTGGACTCCTAGGGTGCCCAATTTTGGGAGGGTGAGGTACCTAATTTTGGTAGCAATCTTCATGAATATATTTGTGCCACCCCACAATGCAGTTTATTTGGCGAAAATCGGTTGATAAATGCGATTTTGAGCAACTCAGCACTTTGGACTCCTAGGGTGCCCAATTTTGGGAGGGTGAGGTACCTAATTTTGGTAGCAATCTTCATGAATATATTTGTGCCACCCCACAATGCAGTTTATTTGGCGAAAATCGGTTGATAAATGCGATTTTGAGCAACTCAGCACTTTTGGACTCCTAGGGTGCCCAATTTTGGGGAGGGTGAGGTACCTAATTTTGGTGGCAATCTTCATGAATCTATTTGTGCCACCCCACAATGCAGTTTATTTGGCGGAAATCGGTTGATAAATGCGATTTTGAGCAACTCAGCACATTTGCGCTCCTAGGGTGCCCAATTTTGGGAGGGTGAGGTACCTAATTTTGGTGGCAATCTTCATGAATCTATTTGTGCCACCCCACAATGCAGTTTATTTGACGAAAATCGGTTGATAAATGCGATTTTGAGCAACTCGGCACGTTTGGGCTCCTAGGGTGCCCAATTTTGAGAGGGTGAGGTACCTAATTTTGGAGGCAATCTTCATGAATCTATTTGTGCCACCCCCACAATGCAGTTTATTTGGCGAAAATCAGTTGATAAATACGATTTAGAGCAACTCAGCACATTTGGGCTCCTAGGGTGCCCAATTATGGGAGGGTGAGGAGCCTAATTTTGGTGGCAATCTTCAAGAATCTATTTGTGCCACCCCACAACGCAGTTTATTTGACGAAAATCGGTTGATAAATGCGATTTTGAGCAACTCGGCACTTTTGGGCTCCTAGGGTGCCCAATTTTGAGAGGGTGAGGTACCTAATTTTGGAGGCAATCTTCATGAATCTATTTGTGCCACCCCCACAATGCAGTTTATTTGGCGAAAATCAGTTGATAAATACGATTTAGAGCAACTCAGCACATTTGGGCTCCTAGGGTGCCCAATTACGGGAGGGTGAGGAGCCCTAATTTTGGAGGCAATCTTCATGAATCTATTTGTGCCACCCCCACAATGCAGTTTATTTGGCGAAAATCAGTTGATAAATACGATTTAGAGCAACTCAGCACATTTGGGCTCCTAGGGTGCCCAATTATGGAAGGGTGAGGAGCCTAATTTTGGTGGCAATCATCAAGAATCTATTTGTGCCACCCCACAATGCAGTTTTATTTGGCGAAAATCGGTTGATAAATGCGATTTTGAGCAACTCAGCACATTTGGGCTCCTAGGGTGCCCAATTTTGGGAGGGTGAGGTACCTAATTTTGGTGGCAATCTTCACGAATCTATCTGTGCCACCCCACAATGCAGTTTATTTGGCGGAAAATAGGTTGATACATGCAATTTTGAGCATTTCAGCACTTTTGGGCTCCTAGGGTGCCCAATTTTGGGAGGGGTGAGGTACCTAATTTTGGTGGCAATCTTCATGAATCTACTTGTGCCAACCCACAATGCAGTTTATTTGGCGAAAATCGGTTGATAAATGCGATTTTGAGCAACTCAGCACATTTGGGCTCCTAGGGTGCCCAATTTTGGGAGGGGTGAGGTACCTAATTTTGGTGGCAATCTTCACGAATCTATCTGTGCCACCCCACAATGCAGTTTATTTGGCGAAAATAGGTTGATAAATGCAATTTTGAGCATTTCGGCACTTTTGGGCTCCTAGGGTGCCCAATTTTGGGAGGGTGAGGTACCTAATTTTGGTGGCAATCTTCATGAATCTACTTGTGCCACCCCACAATGCAGTTTATTTGGCGAAAATCGGTTGATAAATGCGATTTTCACCAACTCAGAGCATTTGGGCTCCTAGGGAGCCCAATTTT